>CAKJTD010000008.1:0-316518 GCA_917499995.1 Ichneumon xanthorius
ACCGTTTGTCCACTATGGGAGAGTCGCGCGGGCCCTCGTAACGTTTGAAAAAAAATAAATAAATAAAAAAAAATAATAAAAGACGGAAAACGTTTCGTCGATGACATTTACATATATTACGACATTTTGTACATTTCGGTGGAAAAGAAGGAGAATGTCGTCTCGATTACAAGTGTCCGAAATACTCGTTGTAACATCTGACATACTTTGGTTTCTCAAGGAAGGTCTCGACGGTTCCTCCTCTGTTTATCTCCGTCATCGTAGAGCACACGACGGTCGGGTCGACACCGAACGTCCGTCCGCATTCATCGAACGTCTGTGGTAAGAAAAAGCAAAAAATGGTCACTCGATCTCGCGCTCGCGCGCGCCGTGTCGCGGGTCGCGCCGACTAGGGTCAGGTTTTTGGTGGATTTCGTT
This sequence comes from Ichneumon xanthorius, assembly GCA_917499995.1. Taxonomy (NCBI): domain Eukaryota; kingdom Metazoa; phylum Arthropoda; class Insecta; order Hymenoptera; family Ichneumonidae; genus Ichneumon; species Ichneumon xanthorius. The sequence goes on from CAKJTD010000008.1 coordinate 418, forward strand.
GCAGCGACGCGCGCTCGTCGCGTGCCGCTGCATACCTCGATATTGTGCAACCGGAGTTGATCCACTTTTCGGACACCGCTGTCCGAACTGGAATGTATACTACAATACTACAATATACGACGGTATATTATTACGACTATTTTATAATATTATACTATTATACGAATATAGTATAATATTATGTTGTTGCCCGAGAACGTATAATAATGTTTAATGTTAATGTTTAATATTACTACATTATTATATTAATTAAATTAAGAATATATTAATGACGTATTAATATATTACTTAATTTATGTTGTATTACAAATAGGGTGCTACTACCCTATCCGGGGTACAACATCCCTCCCCCCTAAAAAGAAAAGAAACTTCGTTTCTTTTCGCTCGTCTCTGGCGGGCTTGATTTTTATGATTTCCGTGTACCCCGGGTTTCGTGTTACCCGGGGGTCATTTAACTATGGGACCTCTATATGTATAAAAATTGTTTTCCCCCGGAATTTCTCTAACTCGCCCGAACGGGGGAGTGTAATATTTTTCCCTGTTGCGGAACACGGAGGCGGAAGGCCTCCGCCGCTTTGGCTTTCTGTGGATGGCCGGAGTCGATGCCCGGTGGCCCGTCGCGTTCGCACTTTTTGGGCTATATTAACCGCCGTTTCCCTGGTGGTTTTTAAATATTTGTTTCCGGCCATCACATACGCTACTTCGGACATCGAGAATGAGCTCAGGACGTAGCCCGAGCCCACCCGCGAAGGTAAGCCTTTTAATTTTTACTTACTATTTTCTCAATATTTTTCCTGTACTGTGGGAAAAAATTTCACCCCTTGAAAATGTTAAAATCTATTCACTGTATAAAAAAAAAGATTTTCTCCTTTGATAATTGCCCCAGGCAAAACTTTTTTTTTTCCCTTTCCGTTCCTTTTTGTGTATTAAAAGGCTAAATGGGAGAGTTTACTTTGGAGTATAAGATTGCTTTCTTCGAAAAGTTGTGTATCAGGAAATCTTTTACTTTTACCGTCACTTAAAAAAAAATTAATTTCTCCCTTTTCTAGAAATTATTTTCCCGCAAAAAGGAGGTTAATGTGTTGCTAATAAAATTTTCTTGTTTTTTTCTTCTTTTTCCCAGAGGAGGCGTCACCTGTCCTGCTGGTTCGATCTGCCTGAAGGATGTGCATGAGCGCTATCATGCTCGAGCGCCCACCGCTCAGTCCGAAAATATTTCGCTCGAGCTCGCTCGAGTTCATTATGAGCGCTCAATCCGCTCAAACGCCCATTTAGCTCGAGCGCTCAGTCACATTAGAGATATGCATGAGCACTAGCATGCTCGAGCGCTCACCGCTCAGTGCGAAAATATTCCGCTCGAGCGTGCTGGAGCTCATGAGCGCTCATGAGCGCTCAATCCGCTGTAACGCCCATTTAGCTCGAGTTTTAATTCCCAGGTGTAACTCGAGTGGTCATTCGATATAAGTGAATCGAATAGGATTGACTCACATATGTTATTATTATTCTTTAAAATTATATTAAGAGACTAATTATAAAAAATATATATATAAAAGGGTTTATCCCGTGAAATAAATAAATACATAAAAATATCTCTCGGAGTCAATCTAAAATAGTTTTTAGTCGTCTGTGACCAAATATTGATAGTAACATTTTTTCAAAGTTCACACAAAAAATTGGATTTCAAAAACTTTTTGGACCACAAGAATAAAATAAGCGGTCGTAAGTAGACTTACGAAAGAAAAGGCAAATAAAACAATTTACAAGGCAAATAAAAAAAATGCAAATTTTTTTGTCATAATTTTTTAAAACTTTAATAATTGCATTTTTATTTGAATATTAAAATTACTCGATTATTTTTCATTTAATTATTATTTTTATTGTTTAATTACAAAAAATGTATCAGAATGCTCCAAAATAGCGTGAAACAACGATTACTTTCTGATGGAATCGCGAATAATCTACGGCGCCCATAATTTTCCACTGAGAAAAATATTTAGGATAGGGTATATGAGGAAATAAAAAACAAGTTTGCTCGCGTCACCGCAGGGCAACGAATACTATATAAAATCATGATACAGTAGCATCTGTACTCTGCTCGGTCGCTCACAGGTAAATGAGCGCTCGCAAGTACATGAGCGCTCACGAGCCGATGAGCGCTTAAGCTGGATGAGCGCTCGTGTACGCTGAGCGCTTGAAGCGAATGAGCGCTCGTTCTGTGGCTTGAGCTCGCTCGAGCCATGAATGTACTGCTCGAGCGTGCTCGATCGCGTCTTTGCACATCCTTACGAGATAGGATGTTTGATACCCGAACCAATGTACTGACAGTCTGAACTAGTCAATCAACTTGTCTAAGAATCCAATGTGCGAATTAACATAAGCCGCTAAAATTTTTACTATTGAATAAAGGCTGTATGGTTACGTTCATTAAAGCCTACAACTAGTTATTTCATCGTCGCGAGTTCGCATCCAACTCATGCCTTTTTTGGTTAACATTTTTTTTCCTCAGACATTCTTGAAGTGATCTGAAATATCCCCGCCGATAACAAAAACTGTACTGAATATCGTTCTGAGAACGTAGTAGTCCACCGAGGAAAAAGAAAATTGTCTTTCCTTAGGGAATCGGCAGATGCAGGCAAATACTATTTTCTTTTTCCTCGGCAGTCTGCGGTCTCAAAATAACATTCAGTACAGTTTTTGTTACCAACTGGTCGCTTGGTAGTGTGAGTAGGGTGTTATACCACATCGCTTTAAACGGTAGTAACGTTTTTCTTTACAACGTCACTTCTTATCGAAAACACGGTAGTGTCTCGCTATCATGTTATAAAAAAAACTTTTTTTTAGTTTTGCTGTCAAGACGCTATCACATCGCTTAAGGATGCTTCACACGTACATTCCCAGTCAAAAGTGAGATTCAGTGAGAATTCGAACACTTCCTAATCGTATAAAAATCTGAAAAAAATCAACTGTATTAAAGGTGCTAACAACATTCATTTTGCATAATAATAATGTCAAAAAGTTATTAACAAATTGCTAAACAAAAAAATTGTTCAACAAATAATTAGAAAAACCTTTTTTTTCTCTTTTTAAATGAATTCATTGATTTTCTAAAAGCCACATAAATTTTTTCAAAATATTCTATCATTTTTGAACTTTCGTTTTTGAGTTTTTTTTTAAGGCCGTAACTACGGAACGGTTGGCGCAATGACCTCCAAACTTTTTGTGTTTACTGTAGTATCGTGATACTGAACCATATCCAAAATTCCTGGCTTTGCAACGTGTAACGGCCCCAGCCTCTTCGAAATTATTATTTATCGCGAGCGCTATTATTTTCCGCCGCATCTTAATTCAGAGAAGCCCTGCAGGTTATCTGCATCCGGCCTCGCGGATTAGAGCCGTGAGAAGGCCCTTATCGCGAGCGTCGCGACAGTCCGTCGCGGCTTTGTTACGGGGTCCGAGGCCCTCAGCCTCGCACCTCCGATCATCAGTCCAGCTCGAGCTGTCAAACGGTACACTCTCCCGAAACTCTCCTAATTAACCGCTGCGATTCAAATAAACTAAGTATATATTGTGACTAAAATTTCCGGGCGAGGGCAAATTCGCGGGAACCCTCCTTACCGGTAAATTTTAACACAAGGCCTTAACCCTCGATCGGTTTTTATTTCTAACAACTACGGGCGCCAATCGCACTCGCCGTGCGATCCGATCGGAAACGATGTTGGGGAAAGGTCAGGGCTGCGCTCGGCTAGCAAGCAGCCTTGGGGGGATGGTAGAGGGGCGGTCCGGTAATTCGCGTTGAGTCAGGGAAGCAAACACCGTACAAAAATGATTATCGCACAACTAAAATCTCAGGAGAGACACTGGGCTGATTTATTAAACCCACAAACAAAAAACAATTAACAGCGATCAGAAATTACCATAAATTCATGTCTCTCTCTCTCTCTTCCCTCAACAATCCAAACTTACGCACTACCCGGTACAATAGTCCCTGCTAGACTCCCGGCGACTACTCAGTTCACCGCCGGAAGGAGTTGGCCTAATGCCCGTGAAACAGAATCAAAATAATCAAATAACCTTTAATGCAATTAACTTAGCTTTCAAAAATTACCCTAAACGATTCAATCACGTAAACCCTGGATCCCTGCTAAAGATTCGGCTTATCAAATACACCGCGCCTCGACACGAAAATAAAACAATCAAAGAAACCGCAAAATAAAACAAAACAAAACAGAAAGTCTTGGGCGACGGACGATCGTCTGTTCAATATACTCCCGGTTTAGTAAACGGTCAAGCCCTCCGCCGATCGCGGCAGCGATCTCGCGGCAAGGGTAAAAAGCGAGGATCTCCGCCCGTTTACCGGTAAAATGACGAGGCAGGCCAAACTGCACAAAATTCGAGTGCGATACCCGGTGAAGCCGGGGCGATACGGACACCGGCCGTTTACGCTATTTTTTCCGCGGTTATACCTGTCGGTCAGCTGCCGCTGCCGACCAATGTAACGGAGTTTTCCGGTCGCGTAAAACGGTACGGAGATCCGCACGTCGAACACTCGAGATGCCTCTAACAGGTGACGAGCGGAATGGCACAAAAAAAACAATCAGGATTCTCCCGGCTCTTCCTAACCAATTCCGCCCGCGGACTCAGTGACCGTGCGCGAGGGTCCTTTCGACACGTTCCCAACGCCACACTATTATTCCCCAAAAACACTATTTTCCTCTTCACCCGACTATCGAGCTGTCAAAAATGCGATCGACGAGCGAGCGATTTCCTCCCGGTGCGCGACGCCTCGACCGAGAATCAACCGCGTAGAACGGCACCGACACTGCCGGCGCACAAACAAAGAACAGATGATATAATTTCCCAAGTTGCAAAGGGCTTACCGGTAACTAGCTTAGAGCAGCGGAAGATCTTTTCCAAAGAGATTTGGGCAGCTGTTCCCGCCTCTCAGATATTGTTCGATCTCGACAAAACGTCCTTCCTTCCTTCTCAACTACGGTAACCCGTGCGGCAGCGAGAGAGATAATTTTCGGACGCACCGTCGCGGTCACTGTTCCCCAGAAGAATCCCCGAATCGTCGTTACGCTCGTCGAACGCGATCGCTCTAGCCCCCCCCCCCCGCTCTCCGCTCGAGTTCTCACGGCCTAACCTAACGCCAAGTGGCGCCACGCAGGGCAGCCTCGCAATTATGCCGATTCGCACGGCACGCGCGTAGATCTTCGTTGTTGCGGCCGTTGGCCGACGCCTAAAGGCGAACACGGCGACGAAAGGGCGATGCGTTAGCAGGTGACGTCCAGCACCATCGAGCGTTGCGGAGGATGATGAGCCAGTGATTTTCCCTCGGCGGACAGAGACGGAGAATTATCCTCCTGATACGTCCCCGGAATGTAGATGTTTGGCCCGTCCAGGGTCCCGACTACCGGTATTAGACGGCCTTGAGCCTCGCTCAGTCCTCGAGGGTCATCGGTGGCGAAGGTTACATGTAAAATTGTCCGAAGAAAATTACTAGCTATTCCCTTAACGTTACTGAGCCCTTGCGAATGTGCCTAGGAAGGTGAACGGTGGACCGTAAGGGCGTGTGGCCGCTCTCTCTCGCTGACTTTTGGAACGCGGCAAAAATACCGCGTTACAATATATATATTGTGACGTGACATTCCACGCCCCGTCACTCCGCACGGTTTTGGTCGAGCAATGGGCCGGATTTACGTCCCTGAGTACGCCGCTCGTCGAACCGGCTCGATCGTCGACTCGCCTTGAAAGGATCTGATTTTAATTTTATTTGATTTTATTTTAATTTTGTTTCATTTATTCGTAATTTCGCGTCATTCGCCTTGTTTTTTTTGTAAGTTTGTTATAGGCCGTAGAGAGTCTTGCGACTCTTCGACCCGACCGTCGGGCGGTTTTGCCCTCGGTCGTGTTCGCTTGGTAGTTGGCCTAAGGAGGCCGGCGAGTGCTTCGTTCGGTAAGCAGGCGGAAGCCGAAGACCAGCTTCCGCGGAATAGGAGGCCGGAGGGACGAGGGTTTGGACCAAGATAGCGTGTTTCCCGTCCCTCCCGACTACACGGCCTGGAGCCGTTCCTGTCCCGTAGTTCTCCGGATGACGCGGACCGCTCATCACGGCGCCTCCACTTGCGGGGATTACGAGGGAAGGATGGACGAGGAGGTGCAGTAAAGTGACGTATCGAGTGGGCCCACCGTGAAGGATAAGGCCTTAACTTCACGAGGGAGGCCTCCCCTCGCGTTCATCTTACCCCACCGGATCCTGGGAGGAAGGAGTCCGGGGAAAACTACAAGAATTCGCTGCGAACGGAAGATTCTCGCGGGGAGCGGGGCACAGCCGGCGGCCGAACCGGTTTCCCGGCGTCTTAGCCGGCTAGCATAGGCTAGGTTTCGGGAGTCGCGAGAGAGGGGGAAGCGCTAGTGCGAACTACCGGGAGCGCGTTAATTTATTCGGCAGTCGGTGATCGAGTGCGGTGACGAGTGGCAGCATTAGTTTTTTTTGGAATAACCTCCCGGGCTGTTCGCACACCGGTAAGCTTCCGTCTCTCTCTATTGCCCTGTGCTCGCCGGAGAGGCCGAGTCCGGACCCAACTATTTTCTTGTAATCTAGTAATCCTGCGTGTCGTTAATTATTCTCTTTATTATTTTCTTTTGCTCTTGCCTTTGTCGCTTCAGGCGACGGGTTGGGTCCGGCGAGGCGTTTCCGGCGGGATTTTGCGCTGGTCTTTTCCTTTTCTTTTATTCGCGTTCTTAATTCTATCTTTTATTCTCTCTCTTGGCTAACTTCTCCTTATCCCAATTATGGTATCCCAGTGTCATTAATTCCGTGTGCGTTAGTGCGTTAATCTGCCCGCTTTTGGCTCTGTATCGCGAACCTCCCTACGAACCTCAGGTAGAAGAATTTCGGTAATTTCGCGTCCCGTTTTGGCTCAGTACCGCGATCGCCTCTACGAATATCATGTCGGCGAATTACGTATTTTCGCGTACTTCCTTTGGCTCTGTATCGCGGTATTCCCCCTACGAACTTCCTATCGGCGAAATACGTTAATTTCGCGTCCCGTTTTGGCTCTGTATCGCGCCAATTCGCTATGAAAATCGTGTAAGCGTAAGTCGGCTTTTCGCGTCATGCATTTGGCTACGTAACGCGATATTCTCTACGGAAATCAGGTAGACGAAAGTCGGCCTTTCGCGTCGTGCCTTTGGCTATGTAACGCGATATTCTCTACGACAATCATGTAGAAGAAAGTCGGCATTTCGCATCGTGCCTTTGGCTATGTAACGCGATCGCCCTTACAAAAATCACGTGGGCGGATTTCGGTATTTCGCGTCCCGTCTTAGGCTCGGTATCGCGATATTTCCTACGAAAATCAGGTGGGCGAAGCTCGGCATTGTTGCGCCTTGCCTTTAGCTCTGTAGCGCGATCGCCCGTACCAAAAATCACGTAGGCGAATTTCGATATCTCGCGCCCGACTTTTGGCTCGATATCGGGGTATTTCATGCGAAAATCATGTGGACGAATGCCGGCATCTTTTTCGTCTGGTCTTTGGCTCTGTGACGTCCCGCCCTAGGATAATCAGGGGAGCGATTTGGTTAATGCGCGTTGCCTTTGTCTCTGTTTCCCCGAGACGTATGGCGAATACCCGCTCGGCGATAATCGTCGGTTTTACGTGCGAGGTTTCGGCTGGCGAGACAAAGGGACGACGAGCGCGTCGTCCAGCGTTCGTCCGCCGTGCAGCCGCGTGATGGCTATAGAGCGCGCAAAGGTCACGGGCGCGCCGTGTTGACATCCCGCGGCCCGTTCCGAGAACCTTCTCGATTCCGTGGCTATCTGTCGATCTCGCTCTATTCTCGCGAAGCGTTGGGGGCTTTGTTGATTTCTCGTTCCCGTTAGCGTTAAGTCGATCGCAACTACCGTCTTGTTTTCCTTTTGCGTGTTGATACGTTGGCGTGTTTAGCGGTATTAGCCGGCGTGAGGGACCTAAGGTTTCGCGTCTGTTGACACTAATTTCCACCGATGGTTCGACTTTGGCTTCGTTCCGTTCCTAGTAATAATTGTTTCCCGTGCTCACCCTATTGACTCCGCTTAATTTTTTTTTTGGCAATAGTTTCGCGTTGGCTACGTTCCCTCCTCAGACTAAATTTTTTATACGCCGCGGTTGTAGTACTTTTAGTATAGTTTGTTCTGCGAGTATTGTTCGCTAATTTTGGCTACTGAACGACAACTAATAAATGCCACTATTTGAAATTATTGCGTTGGTCACTCGCCCGTCCACCCCCTCTACCATTTTCTCCCAGGTGGGTTGAGCTAGTCGGAGTCTCGCCGGCATCATTTCCCGTCTCCCTCGCTCGCCCCGGAACTCGCCGCGAAATTAAAATAAATGCCGCTTCCCGAGCGGTGGTACTAAGGTACCTGGCGCCCAACCGCGGGCGAAGACGTGGCTTCCACGCTGCCACGCGGGGGCGACCTTGCTCGGTCGGTATCGGAAATTCGGAAATCTCGTCGTGGGTTCGAGCCCCGAGATTCGGCACCGAGCAGGGTCGCGGATCGAGCAGGGAGTTAGGGCATCGGGAGTTGGGCCAGGATGTACGTGAGAAGAAATTCTTGCTACAAAATGGCGCCCAACGTGGGGCTCCCGAGTGACAATTGCGTAGTTTCGGGATGTTGCGATTGCCAGGAAATTGGCGACGATACGCCGTAACTTGTTATTGTGTGGTTATTTATTTTGTGTTTGGCCGTTTTCTTTTTTTCGGTCTTTGTATAGCGAGGACGCCTGTTCGCGTGCTGCCTCCCCTTCTCGGAAGGCAACCCTCAGACAAATTGTTTTTCTTTCAATTCTACGACTTTCAGGTGTTTTTGGTACACGGCATTGTTCTCGTGATACCGTTCCTCGCTGCTAAGGAGCGCGAGGTGTAAATATTTAGTTTAGTAGCCTGTTGGTGGGCCATCTACAATGTTAATCCTCTCCGCTGAATAGCGAGAGAGGTAATCCCTTTCTTTGGTCGCTTGATGTGAGCCTCGCAGCCCGATCGCCACAACCTTATTATTTTTTTTTTGTTTGGAACTTTGTTTTTCTCGTACGGTAACATCGTGGGTAAATTCCCCGAAGCTCAAGGAGCGAGCGTGAACCTATTATTAATTTTTTTTTCCTTCTTACCGAACGCTAAGCCGTTGCTGCTGCTGTTGCACCAGCGGAGATTGTTGACCACGAGCAGGACGGATTAACACCCCCTGGGGGCCAAGTTCGGCCGAGATAACAATTTTTTTCTTCCCCCTCTTCTCTACTTCTCCCCATTTCCCTTTCCGGCCGCGAGCCTTGAACCAGGGGTATAATAGCGGCGTATAGAGAGCAGTACCTCAGTTGGTAGTGCGCAGCGGTACCGGTCAGATCTCTTTTGGCCTAAGCTTAGTCTACCTTTGGTGAGTGATGGTAGGTCAGTGATTTACTGGGCATTAGTGGTGATATTGTTGGCTTTGGTTCGCGATTCTTGATACCCTAGCCATTTTCCGCGTAAGTTTTGGCTCTGTCGTTAGCGGTAACTCGCGTGACTTATTGGCTCTGTGATTAGGGACAACTCGCGTCAGTTATCGGCTCAGTTCATCAACGGCAACTCGCGTGAATTGAATCGTTGACTCAGTTTATCAACGGTGGCTCGCGTAGATTATTGGCTCAGTATTAGCAACCACTCGCGGAAACCCTTGGCCGCTTATTAGTTCCCGGCGCCTGTCCGGATGGTTCGTTCGGGACCGGTAAATTCCTCCCCGATTTGGGACGGCAATTGGGTGCTGCAAGCCCCCCAGCTAGTGGGGGGCCTGGCTAGCTTCCTAGTAGATTTGGCTTACGGGGTAAATATCGTGAAACTACACGTTGTTGCCGAGGGAGTGATTATCGATACAACCACCACGATTCCTATCGAAGCGGAACCCGGAGTGTTCGTCCAGTCCCTTGGGACTATCACCCTCTGGCATACGCCCACGCCGTTCCACGTAGTAGGGCAGTTTCCAATCCTGCAAGATGGAGTCATAGGGGCCTTTTAAGGCTGTTAGTGCCCCGTAGGCCGAGTAACCCCGGTTAAAACCCGCGCGCTTCTTCCCCGTACCCGATTGGCTCTCCTACCGCGTACCTCATCGGCTACCCTGATTCGCGTTGGCTCTGTATTTCGCGAGTCCCGTGAAGTGCACTCCCGATCGCCGGGATTTGGCTACGTAAGCCGGGTACGTTATCTTCCGCGCGAGTGATATCCGTGGTCATGGCGGACAGCGACCACCCCCCGATATCGGCGCCATCCACCACCGGTGCGCCGATAGATCCACCACCCCAGGGAGATCAGGTGGCTCCGGCAACCGAGGCGGAGGTCCCGAACGAGAACGCGGGGGCCTGGTCCTTACCCTTGGCGCCAAATTCGCGAGATTCAGGGTTCGCGACTTTTGTCGGAAATCAGAACCGGCTGCCGTCGTGGGGAGTTGGACCCCCACGCCACACGAGCAGCTTCGTACACCCAGGACCATTGTCCGGGACACAGCCGAATTATCCGGCGCGTTTTCCGGCATACGGGGCGTCACCCGTGAACTTTGGTACGCACTGTTTTTTTTATTTTTATCTCTCCTCCTCTTCGCCTTTGCCCCTTCCAATCGCCTCCCTCTCGCCTGTTCTACTTTTGCTTTCAATTTCTTTTCCTCTTATTTCTGGTCCCGGTTCTGTTGGTTTGTGTCCGGCCGGGTGTCTCAGCTGATGTACTAACGCTTCCGCACGGTTTGCAGCATCCTTTTTTTTGTTGCTTCCGCACCATTTTTTTTTTTTACCACACCCGACCTCGATCCGTGGCTCAGTACCGCCATCCTCCAACGGGAACCATCGGACAACATGGCGCCACCCCCAAACAACGCGTCGCAAGAGGATGGCGCCCACGACTCCTCGTCCTCCTCCATCGAGATCCTCGATTACGAGCCGGACGAGGAAGTCACTACCCACCCTACACCAGTAGCTCCCACCGACGCGCCCTCAGGGTACGCCTTCATCGACGTAGGGGAGTACGAGGATATCACGACGGAGGAGGAGGTAACACCACCCCAGTCACCTGCCGCGCCTCGTCACGGAGTCTGCGAGTCGGACTACGACCCCGTGAACGAGGACGAATTGTTGGCGGGCTCGGACTCCGAACCCGACAGGGGACTGGCCGACGAGGAAATCCGTAGGGACAGCGACACCGACAGCGACCTCTCGACGGATTCAGTCCTCGAGAGGCTGACGAAGTTGCGAGAGGCGCAGGACGCCATCGGCATCGACGAGGACCCGCTGTGGGATCCTATCCGCCCACACGCACGGGAGTTCGCGGCGTTATTCGCTTTAAAGCCTTCCATCGCGCCTGATCTCGCCAAACAAATAATCGCGTGCGGTCACCAGGCCTGCGGATACTGCCCTCTGACCTCGCGACTGGGACCATGGGCCCGGATGGCCACCGACGTGGAGGAGATTCCCGAGGAAGATTCGTCGAGGAGCTCGAGCGCCGAAAACGGGGCGGACAAGCAACCCCGCCAGGCCACCGTCGACGGCGTACCAGGCGTCCCATCACCGGGGTCCCGCCCTCTTCCCGCGCCACCAGAGCCGGTCGTCGCCGTCACTCCACCAGTCCCGGAAGTATCGCCGCGTAGGTCCATTGGAGTACAGACCGACCTGCCATTCCCTCCTCGGCAGGCGACGGAACTCGGAACAAACGACCCAGGACCAACGTCGTCAGCGCCTAGTGGCGCCAATGATACCCCCGGACCACGCTACGGGCGCTGTTTTAATTGCGGCGACCCGACGCACAATAAGAAGAAGTGCCCGCTGCCCAAGGCGAGGCACTGTAACCGTTGCGGATACCCGGGCGTATCCCTGCGCGACTGTCCGTTGCACGGGCAGGAGTGGCGAGCTCGAGGCCCCTTCGTGGCACAATTGGGCAGAAACGTCCCGCGCGACGAGATCTTCGAGCGCCCTCGACCATCCGTCTCCAACGATCACCCGCACCAGCCGCGCAGCAACGACCGATACCCTCGCCCCGAGGAGGACGACGAGCGGCAATGGCATCATCGAGGCCCGGGATACCCGCCGCAGCGACGTCAGCGCCGAGAGGATGAGTGGTAGCCAACACCTTCAGAAAGATTCCGCCGCTCGTTTTTTTTTTGAATGTGTTTTTTTTATTGGCTTCCGCACCAGCCCGGGGGCTACCCTCGCGGACGAGGAGTCCCGTACTTCTTTTTTTTTTTTTCTCTCTCCTTTCTTTTTCTTCCTTTTTTTTTGTGGGCCGGAACACTTAAAACGAACCTCTCCGTAAGACCCAGCGACGGCATAAAAGCCAAGGACTTTTTTTTTATTTTTTTTTGTGAGGTCAATTATTTTTTTTTTGTTTAACTTTTTTTTGTGGGCAGGCACATATCAAAGGCCCCTCGCCGTAAGACCCGGTAAAGGCGAATTAGCCAAAGACTTTTTTTTTTTGTTCCGTTATTGAGAGGTCATTTATTTATTTATTTATTTTATTATTTTATTGGGACCGAAAACTCGCCAAGATAGGCAACCCCTAAGACCCCCAAAGCGCCAAAGAAAGGAATCTAATCTTAGGCTATGTTCTCTCATAATTATAAGTTGTTACTCTTTCTCATCATTGTTATAGTCGTGGAAGCATAATAACCCCACCAACACGCTATTTGTTAATTTGTCGGGCGATGTGAAAACGCCACCAAAATATAGTTGATTAATTTCAGTACGATGTTTTGGCTCAGTCATTATTATTTTGGTTTGGGGCGGCACCGAATTAGGCGGTCCTTCGCGCTTTGCGAATCCTTTCGTTCGTTTTTCTTCTTGCGATTTCGTGCAAAAGACCAGCCGCACGGAGTGGAGCGTAGAGCATATCGCGGGGACGGAGGTGTTTACCTGGGCTCCGAGGCGGAGTTGCGCCGGTGTGCTTTGTTTATTGTTTCAGCCCGGGAGGCAGTGCTGCCGGTCTGCTGTTCGCCAGGCCGTGTGGATAACATCTAGGAAGACAGGAGTCCCGGACAACGGCTGATAAGCAAAATCGGATTCAACGAGCGCCGTTCGGAAGACGGCATTCCCCTGGCAACATTTGGGGAGGGGGCTTTGTGACGTGACATTCCACGCCCCGTCACTCCGCACGGTTTTGGTCGAGCAATGGGCCGGATTTACGTCCCTGAGTACGCCGCTCGTCGAACCGGCTCGATCGTCGACTCGCCTTGAAAGGATCTGATTTTAATTTTATTTGATTTTATTTTAATTTTGTTTCATTTATTCGTAATTTCGCGTCATTCGCCTTGTTTTTTTTGTAAGTTTGTTATAGGCCGTAGAGAGTCTTGCGACTCTTCGACCCGACCGTCGGGCGGTTTTGCCCTCGGTCGTGTTCGCTTGGTAGTTGGCCTAAGGAGGCCGGCGAGTGCTTCGTTCGGTAAGCAGGCGGAAGCCGAAGACCAGCTTCCGCGGAATAGGAGGCCGGAGGGACGAGGGTTTGGACCAAGATAGCGTGTTTCCCGTCCCTCCCGACTACACGGCCTGGAGCCGTTCCTGTCCCGTAGTTCTCCGGATGACGCGGACCGCTCATCACGGCGCCTCCACTTGCGGGGATTACGAGGGAAGGATGGACGAGGAGGTGCAGTAAAGTGACGTATCGAGTGGGCCCACCGTGAAGGATAAGGCCTTAACTTCACGTGGGAGGCCTCCCCTCGCGTTCATCTTACCCCACCGGATCCTGGGAGGAAGGAGTCCGGGGAAAACTACAAGAATTCGCTGCGAACGGAAGATTCTCGCGGGGAGCGGGGCACAGCCGGCGGCCGAACCGGTTTCCCGGCGTCTTAGCCGGCTAGCATAGGCTAGGTTTCGGGAGTCGCGAGAGAGGGGGAAGCGCTAGTGCGAACTACCGGGAGCGCGTTAATTTATTCGGCAGTCGGTGATCGAGTGCGGTGACGAGTGGCAGCATTAGTTTTTTTTGGAATAACCTCCCGGGCTGTTCGCACACCGGTAAGCTTCCGTCTCTCTCTATTGCCCTGTGCTCGCCGGAGAGGCCGAGTCCGGACCCAACTATTTTCTTGTAATCTAGTAATCCTGCGTGTCGTTAATTATTCTCTTTATTATTTTCTTTTGCTCTTGCCTTTGTCGCTTCAGGCGACGGGTTGGGTCCGGCGAGGCGTTTCCGGCGGGATTTTGCGCTGGTCTTTTCCTTTTCTTTTATTCGCGTTCTTAATTCTATCTTTTATTCTCTCTCTTGGCTAACTTCTCCTTATCCCAATTATGGTATCCCAGTGTCATTAATTCCGTGTGCGTTAGTGCGTTAATCTGCCCGCTTTTGGCTCTGTATCGCGAACCTCCCTACGAACCTCAGGTAGAAGAATTTCGGTAATTTCGCGTCCCGTTTTGGCTCAGTACCGCGATCGCCTCTACGAATATCATGTCGGCGAATTACGTATTTTCGCGTACTTCCTTTGGCTCTGTATCGCGGTATTCCCCCTACGAACTTCCTATCGGCGAAATACGTTAATTTCGCGTCCCGTTTTGGCTCTGTATCGCGCCAATTCGCTATGAAAATCGTGTAAGCGTAAGTCGGCTTTTCGCGTCATGCATTTGGCTACGTAACGCGATATTCTCTACGGAAATCAGGTAGACGAAAGTCGGCCTTTCGCGTCGTGCCTTTGGCTATGTAACGCGATATTCTCTACGACAATCATGTAGAAGAAAGTCGGCATTTCGCATCGTGCCTTTGGCTATGTAACGCGATCGCCCTTACAAAAATCACGTGGGCGGATTTCGGTATTTCGCGTCCCGTCTTAGGCTCGGTATCGCGATATTTCCTACGAAAATCAGGTGGGCGAAGCTCGGCATTGTTGCGCCTTGCCTTTAGCTCTGTAGCGCGATCGCCCGTACCAAAAATCACGTAGGCGAATTTCGATATCTCGCGCCCGACTTTTGGCTCGATATCGGGGTATTTCATGCGAAAATCATGTGGACGAATGCCGGCATCTTTTTCGTCTGGTCTTTGGCTCTGTGACGTCCCGCCCTAGGATAATCAGGGGAGCGATTTGGTTAATGCGCGTTGCCTTTGTCTCTGTTTCCCCGAGACGTATGGCGAATACCCGCTCGGCGATAATCGTCGGTTTTACGTGCGAGGTTTCGGCTGGCGAGACAAAGGGACGACGAGCGCGTCGTCCAGCGTTCGTCCGCCGTGCAGCCGCGTGATGGCTATAGAGCGCGCAAAGGTCACGGGCGCGCCGTGTTGACATCCCGCGGCCCGTTCCGAGAACCTTCTCGATTCCGTGGCTATCTGTCGATCTCGCTCTATTCTCGCGAAGCGTTGGGGGCTTTGTTGATTTCTCGTTCCCGTTAGCGTTAAGTCGATCGCAACTACCGTCTTGTTTTCCTTTTGCGTGTTGATACGTTGGCGTGTTTAGCGGTATTAGCCGGCGTGAGGGACCTAAGGTTTCGCGTCTGTTGACACTAATTTCCACCGATGGTTCGACTTTGGCTTCGTTCCGTTCCTAGTAATAATTGTTTCCCGTGCTCACCCTATTGACTCCGCTTAATTTTTTTTTTGGCAATAGTTTCGCGTTGGCTACGTTCCCTCCTCAGACTAAATTTTTTATACGCCGCGGTTGTAGTACTTTTAGTATAGTTTGTTCTGCGAGTATTGTTCGCTAATTTTGGCTACTGAACGACAACTAATAAATGCCACTATTTGAAATTATTGCGTTGGTCACTCGCCCGTCCACCCCCTCTACCATTTTCTCCCAGGTGGGTTGAGCTAGTCGGAGTCTCGCCGGCATCATTTCCCGTCTCCCTCGCTCGCCCCGTAACTCGCCGCGAAATTAAAATAAATGCCGCTTCCCGAGCGGTGGTACTAAGGTACCTGGCGCCCAACCGCGGGCGAAGACGTGGCTTCCACGCTGCCACGCGGGGGCGACCTTGCTCGGTCGGTATCGGAAATTCGGAAATCTCGTCGTGGGTTCGAGCCCCGAGATTCGGCACCGAGCAGGGTCGCGGATCGAGCAGGGAGTTAGGGCATCGGGAGTTGGGCCAGGATGTACGTGAGAAGAAATTCTTGCTACAATATATATTTTTTTTATTTGGTAATTCCTCTCGGTATGGCTCCTCGCCTTTTACCTCAACCCCACCCAGATTGCGTCCGCAGCCGACTTACCCCCTGACTGTATCGCATTCGCCGAGGACCCAGGGAAACTACGGAAAACCTGTGCCGATACAGCCGGTGCCTTCCTAAGTCCCCCAATCGCAATGCGAGTAAACTCAAGCACGGCCACCAGAGGCGCTTAGAGCGACACCTCCTCTCAGTGATGCGCCGTCGATATCCTGCTCGGCTGACACCATCCGCCAGATAAGAACCCGCGGGAGTCACACCAAAGGCGAACACCGACCGCCTCATCACTGAAAGGTGTTTTGGGCACATATTTATCAAAGGTGGGAACCCAACCACCAGGATCACAGAAAAAACACATGGAAAAATTTCCAGTGGTGTCGGCCGGGAATCGAACCCGGGTCCGCTGCGTGCGAACCCGAGCCTCATCCACTAGGCCACTGCTCCCCTCCAAGTATATATATATATCCAACGACAATTCATTTATACCCGCATCGTCCTGACATCACAAAAGATTTTTAAAATTTTCGAAAAAAAAAATTTTGAAATGATAGAAAATTCTGAAAAAATTCATATGCATTCTGAAAAATCAAAGAATTCATTTAAAATGAGATAATAAGAAGTCGACCGATTTATTTTTAAACAATTAATTTTTCGAATAATTTGTTAATAACTTTTTGGCATTATTATTATGCAAAATCAAAGTTCTTGACATACATAATGCGGCTGATTTTTTTCGGATTTTTCGCATGTCGCGAAGTACTGAAATTTTCATCGCATTAAACTTTTGGTTGGGAATGTATGTGTGATGCATCCTTAACATAATTTGAAAAGGGGGACTACGATTGAAAGGTCAAATGGACATTGTTTCTTACGGTTTGTACAATTTAGAAAATATATTTCAACAAATCAAACTACAGGAAACAGTATCAGTTTAACGTCCTTCCTCCCCCGATTCAAATGTAGTTCTTTCGCACGTTCTTTTTTTTTTGCAAATTGACTTGCAAGAAATGAAATCTGATTGGATCTTGATATTGATCTTTCTGAAACATCATTCAACAACTAAAAACGTTAGAAATAATGCAGGATTTATCTTTTTTCATACGGCCGCTCCCACGTGACTGGGTGCTTGTTTTCCTACATGATGAATAAGGGTTTCACGAGCGTTACAAACTGCTTAATGTTCCCAAGCGGGATCCCACATGGAAACATTCTTGGGATCCCACGTGGGATCGTGCGCGGGATCGTATTAGGGATCGTTCGTGAACAAGGAAATTCTCGTCGGAGCGCAAGCGGGCTAATGACAAACCGGAAGAAATATTCATCAATGTGTACCCGGGAAAAAATGATCATACATGATCTATATGGATACGCATATTTGTAATTTAATTTGTGGAAAGGGATTCGAGCACAGAGCAATAGCGTGTCGAACAGAGTCACTTACCACTGGGCCATGAAGACTTTCGTGTGAAAGCATAAAAATAACAAGTATATAAATGACGGTTGAATGAAAATTGGACTTGGAACATTTTTCTCTGCAGACGATAATAAACGATTTTCAATTCAACCATATCATTATTCGTTACGTTGCACGGGTAATGCTTAGTGAGTTAGAAAATGTAAATTTCTCACTTTTACCAATGCACATAATTCGTGAGGATATGAAAGTAAACTTGCTCAAATCTGACAACAGATAGCCGATATGTTCAGATATGATCACATATGATCAGATATAATCAGATGTGATTTTACATCAGCAAATCGTGTCCGGATATGATCTTCAAACCTCATTATCTCGCGCGGCTCGTGAAAATGGTCCGGACATTGCTTCAACTCGGTATAAAGACCCAGGTGAGAAATCTCCGTTCGTCTTCGTTATCGATCGAAATGTAATGCAGAATACTATCATGTTGGATATGTGGCATATTTTTCGAATTGAAGCAACCTTGAGGCATGGTTCACATGAAACCTCATTATCTCGCGTGATTCGTGAGAATGGTCCGGAGATTGCTTCAACTCGGGGTTAAGACCCAGGTGTGAAATCTCCCGTTCTTCTTCCTTATCGAGCGTTCAGAAGACTCGATCGAACAAATTCAGGGGGAATTATAATATCCGTGGCCTTCATTATGAAGATTTTTAATGTTTTTGATGTGTGAAAATGAGATGGATGTTTGCGCGAAATAGAAATTATTGAGAAGAAATGAGCATATATTTTTCTCCGATGTGCATTTGTATCCCCTATCAATTACTGTTTTCGTATCAGTCCTCTCCGTTCAGTTACCTCGATCGGGTCGGTACTGGAAAAAATCTATATGGATTATACCCGCGGTGAATATTTAGATATGATCGAATGTTTAGGGTGGGCAGAGGGAAACGGCGCTGCCGCGGCTCGACGCTATCGAGATTTATACCCACAGCGAGTGCGTTTTCCGGGTCGGCGCGTCATTGAGGATGCACGTCGACGTGCACGCGAAGGGGTTGACATCTTACCCCGCAGAGGTGCAAACGGTGGTCCTCCGGTCAGGCGAAGGACGGCTGCACGCGAGGAATTAGTTCTTGAAGCCTTCGCAAGAGATCCGTGCACAAGTTCACGAGTCGTCGGACTCGAGATCGGGATGTCGCACATGACAGTGAATGCGATCACGCGAGCCAACGGCCTTCGCCCCTTTCACAAATGCCCTGTTCAAGAGTTGCATGGTGGTGACCCGGAGCAACGGCTGGAATTCTGCCAATGGCTCGTAGATCGCCATGAGGAGGATGAACATTTCATTTACGGGATTCTGTTCACCGATGAATCCAATTTCAACCAGAGTGGTGTGAGAAATTGCCATAACGAGCATTATTATGCCCTCGAGATCCGCACGTGACTCGATCGAGAAGTCATCAAATAAGATTCAATATCAATATGTGGTGAGGCATCATCGGAACTCATATAGTAAGAAAATCAATATCAGATATTTCATACATTACTAAGTGTAAGTACGAGCGTGAGCGAGTTTGAGTGAGCGAGTTTGGGTGAGCGAGTTTGGGTGAGCGAGTTTGGGTGAGCGAGTTTGGGTGAGCGAGTTTGGGTGAGCGAGTTTGGGTGAGCGAGTTTGGGTGAGCGAGTTTGGGTGAGCGAGTTTGGGTGAGCGAGTTTGGGTGATTAGGTGCGAGTCAGTACGAGCGCGATTACGTGTGTCGTTTAAACGAAAGCTAAAAAAAAGTTGTGAAAATGGAAACTCGGTCTTTTATTTCAGACTCCAGCTTGTGAGCTTCCGATGCGGCTCAACGGCCTGACGTATTTGAATTTTCTTCAGGAGCAACTGCCGGAATTCCTCGAAGATGTGCCGCTCGATCGACGCCAGAGATTGTGGTTTCAGCACGACGGAGCGCCGCCCCATTTCACCAGGATAGTCAGAGACTGGCTAAACGGGCATTTTCCCAACAGGTGGATTGGCCGCGGGGGTACCATCAACTGGCCTGCTAGGTCACCGGACTTAAATCCACTTGATTATTTCCTGTGGGGTCATGTGAAGGCATGTGTATATGGCCGTGACCGGCCACGCGATGAAGAAGATCTCTGCGCTCGAATACATGCAGCGATCGAAACCGTCACTGAAGAGATGCTCCGTCACACGATGGAGAATCTTATCCTCCGGGCGCGCAAATGTATCGAAGTTGGTGGGGGGGAATTTGAGCAGTTGTTGTGAAGTCTCATGCATGAGCTTTGAGTCCATCTGATAACACGATTGCCCCCATCAGGATTGAATGGGAGCCCGGATTAATGGTTTGTTTGGCCTCGCTGATACTGCGACTATTACGCGAAGTTCTGTTTCATGTTAAACCAGATTTAGTGTGGGAGACGGATCAAGGATCTGGGAAGTTTCGGTTTCGATTCTTCCAGAGCGACTACCTGCTCGCCTCCTTACGGGTAGAGACGAGAGACGATGTCCCTACCACTCTATTGCGCACGCGCTTACGAAGCTGACACGAACTTTCCTCGATACATACGCGTCGTCGATAACATAGAAACGCGCTTATCCTCCATTCTCAACATTTCATCGTTTGTTTTTCTTATTCTTTCTATTTTAGTGGTCAGCACGCCCGACCCCGTGATAATTTAAAATGTCGCGCGTCGAGATTATTTCATATAATAATAACCACTTGGACACTTCCTTGTTTATACTTGAGGCTTAGCGAGCTATCGTATAATTATGTACGATTCTTGTAACTGTAATCTGCAAATAAAGTACGTATCAAAGCGGCGTTGTATTCTAATACTCGAATGTTCATGCGGAATTATAGAAAGACTGACGGACATTTATCCAATTTCTCGGCCTGCCTCATCCATGAATTTTAATAAATCCACATATTTGTTTCCATCAAGAAAACTGTAATGATTTATTATTGTGATCTAGCGAACCATTAGCCAACATTCATACGGTCCCATAAAGATCTCCCGGATAGTCCAGCGAGAGCTTTTGCAGCTGTTTACGGAATTATCGGCGAATCGCCCGCGTAGTCGTGAGTGGGGTTGCGAAAAATATGCCGAGAAATCGCTAGGGTAGATAGCAGAGAACGTAACGACAAAATGAGCGATAAAGAGAAGCGCCAGCCAAAATGATTTGAAACGCGAGCATCCCAGATTCTAAGCGTTAATGGATATACGGAAGTTGCATTCTTCCATATGACGTCACTTCCGGTTGAGTCATATAGTGCGTTTCCCCATACGACATAACGTTATTAAAAATGTTAAGAAAAATAAAATGTTTAATTTCATGAACTTCCGGCATATTGGAGTATGACTTATAACCCTGTATAAAAAATATCGATTTTTTAAGTTCTTGGCGTCGAGATGCTACTATGTGTTTTAACATAATACGTCAGTATGACCTATATTAACATACGGCAGAGATAATTAAGCACTTTAACGTCTCTAAAACCGATTTATTACGTACGAACACGTACATACATAGTTACGTAGACGCAGTGGAATGAAAAGTTATGAATCATACATTCTTCCTTATATGATTAGATGCTGTATGACGTTTTAGAAAGATTAATACCAAAATCTTATCAGGTTTTGTTTCTTACAAATAAATTTTCATAAAAAAGGAGCGAAAAGACAACATTTGAAACAAAAGAGGAAAATCCGTCAAATTGACATTGTTTCTCGCGCTTTGATATGGAATGTTATGCTGCAATTTAGGAATGTTATTAAGAAATATCAAACTGCAAGAAATGGCGTCGGGTACAATGTCGGCTTGACGTTCTTTCTTCCCCCAATTCAAATGTAGATTCTTCTTTTCACTCCTTTCTTTATGAAAATTTATTTGTGAAAAACGAAACTTGACGGCATGTTGGTAATAACATTCTTGAAATATCATCCAACATGTAAAAATATAAGGAAGCTTACGTGACTATGCGTATACATTTTCGTTACAATGCGCACTGTCTAACAACAATGAATACGGTTTCAGGCGGGTTGAAAACTCTTTAATGAACTCTCCCCTATCATAGGTCACATACGACACAGGTCGTTCCGACATATAATTTTATTAATTATTGAAGAATACGATCGCGGATTTCAAAGGTTTGATACGATATTTGTATGTTGCGACTGAGAACCCCTGAAACGAGCAGCGCCTCCACTCGCGGGAAGCGAATGAGTTCGACGCTCGTAGTGGCGCACTTTGAATAGAGCCCGGGGAATCCCCACTGTAAATGATCGACTTTGGTGTTTTCGTTCATAATCATATACGACGTTTGCAAATGTTGACAGGTTGTTTGAAAGGCGTTAAATGCCGATATTTTTAAATTTGAACACAATCAGTTCAGTTGAAAACACGTATATTGTGTACATAATTTTAGCGATAATTTAGTATTATTATTAGAATTTTTTATAATATAAAAAATGTCGACTTTAGGGCATGCCAGATCAAATAATAAAACGTTATCTCTTTAAACAAATAGTGTTTCAAACATTTTTTCGTACGATCTATAGTTAAGTGATCAATTGTAAGGAGATAGATAGATAGATAGATTTGTTTATTTCGTGTTCTAGGGCCTAAGCCCCCTAAGAACACCGTGCCTCAAAAAATACAGATCACAAGCAATCCAAAAATAACGCAAAACAATATAATAACAAAATGCAAAAGAATATAACAGAATATAAAGAATATAAAGAATGTAAAGAATATAAAGAATATAATAATAGAATACAATAATAGAATATACTAATAGAATACAATAATAGAGTAGCAAAACCCGGAAAGAATACAAGCCAAAAGAAAATTGCGAAAAATAATTATGAAGCCGCCAGAACGAATACGAACACATAGATACGAAAAAATAATTACAAAGCCGCCAAATAAAAAAAACCGAAAAACACGGCAACATCAGCCGCTGCCGATACCACACCTCATCCCCTCAAACAGCACCTCGAAGAACGCCCGCCTAAATTTAGCCGCCGAGCCGAGCCGCCTAATCTCCGGCGAGATTGAATTCCACAGACGCGCTGCGGAGGCCGCAAAAGACCTCCACGACCCCTCAGTTCGTCAAAACGGCACGACGCAATCAATGTCCAGCCCCGGCCTACGCAGGCCACGGTCAAGGACGCGAATTGGCTGCCCAACCAACCGAAACAGATACGCCGGCTGCTCCCGCGCGCGCACCGCATACATGAACGCAGCGAGCAAATACCTCCGACGGTCCACGACCTTTAGCCATCCCAACCGAACGAATTGAGGCGTGATACGCTCACGCCGGCTCGCACCAACCACAAATCGAACGCCCCGATTCAAACTCCTTTGGAGCACCATCTCCAGGTCACCAGGGAGGTCCGTAAACAGGAGACAGCAGTAATCCAAGTGCGGGAGAACCAGCGAGGCAACCAAGGCCCTCCGCACCCCCACAGGCAGCCGGCTGCGACAGAGCTTTAGCTGATAGACGACGGAATTCATCCTCCCCGCCACACCGCAAACATGCTCCCGCCACGAAAGAGACTGATGCAGCTTCACCCCGAGACACTTGACCGTCTCCGAGAGGGGCACAACATCCTCTCCCACCAGAATAGGCGGCAGGCCTGCCGCGAGCACCCGACTGAGAATCCGCGCCGACCCAAAGACCATCGCCCTCGTCTTGCCTGGGTTGAGGCGCACCCCGCAAGAGGCACTCCATCGACCGACTGCAGCAATGGCACTGTTGATGCGGCCGATACACTCCGGAAGCTGAAACGGAAAACAACGGCAATAAATTTGCAAGTCGTCCGCATAAAAACTGTAGTTACAGCCCAGCGTCACGTCCCCGAGGCCCTGCACAAAGATGGAAAAAAGCAGAGGCCCAAGGACTGAGCCCTGAGGAACTCCCGAGCGGAGAGACCCCCAGGCAGAGCGAGCCCCTTCACGCCCACGCACAGCTTGAGAACGACCATCCAGATACGACCGAAACCAAGCTACAGAGCGGAGCCTTCCCAACAAGACGGAATGGTCTACACAATCGAACGCCTTCGAGAAATCAAAGACCATAGGCATTAGCATCCGCTGGTCAAGTGAAGCACGCACGTCCTCTACAATCCGCAGCAACGCCGACTGAGTGCTGTGATCAGCCCTGAACGCCGACTGATATGGGTCAAACAAGCTCTAGCGCTCCATGTAACGCACCACCTGCTCCGTCACAAGACGCTCCATAATCTTAGAAAAACAGCACAACAGCGATATAGGCCGGTAGTCCCCCGCGCCCGCCGGCGCCTTCACCTTCGGAATAGGGCAAACGAGCGCCCGCTTCCACAGCTCCGGAAAGACAGAATTGACGAGAGAGAAATTGCACAGATGCAGCAACTTGTCGTAGATCACCGGAAGCGCCATGCGTATCACCCGCATTGAGAGACCGTCCACACCCGCAGTGTTCGCCGAAGGCCGCGCCAGCGCCCTACGAAGAGCACGCCCGTCAACAGGGTCAAACGCGAACTCCGAGCCCTGAAGAAAAGGCCCAATCGGCGCAGCCTCGTCCACGAGCGGCGCTGACCCCGAAGCAGCAGACAAGAACTGGGCGTTAAGCACATCCAGTGAGATAAGCGGATCCGCAGCCGCCTTCTTGCCCGGCAAAATACCAAGCCGCCGCACCAGACTCC
Source organism: Ichneumon xanthorius (assembly GCA_917499995.1). NCBI lineage: Eukaryota > Metazoa > Arthropoda > Insecta > Hymenoptera > Ichneumonidae > Ichneumon > Ichneumon xanthorius. Next base: position 24,650 of record CAKJTD010000008.1, read on the forward strand.
ACACATCCGCCGGCTCATCAGCAGCCGAAAATGCAGCCAAGTAAAAGGCATCCCTCGCAGACTTGAGGTCCCTCTTCAGGTCGTCACGGCACTCCTTGAACTTCGCTTCAAGGCGCGGAGACTTGATCTTACGGAACGCCCGACGAAGCCGGTCCCGCCGCCTCATCCGCTCAAGAAGCTCCCTGGTAAGCCACGGTGCCACCCGCCGCCTCAAAACCACCCTCCTCTCTGGTGCATGGGTATCGAGGGCCCGCACAACAGCCTCATTGAGCAGCCGAACCTTGTCGTCCACCGAAGCCGTCTCGTAGAATGGCCTCCAGTCCCGCTCGCCAAGATCCCGGCAAAACGCAGCAACGTCCACACGAGCGAGACACCGTCCGAGAAACGAGTCGGGCACCCGCTGAGGAGCGCTAACAGCGTACTGCACAAAGATAAGATCGTGCCTGGACAAAAAAGGCACCGGATACTGCCCGAAACTGGCGACCCTCGAAGCATCTACAACAAAGCAGAGATCAATCCGCGTACTGGCAACCGCCGTGTGATGCGTCGCCCCATGCTGCACAAGGTGAAGGCCGCTAGACGAGATGAAATCCAAGAAGCGTCGCAGTTGAAGTCACCCATCACAATAGCATGCCGGAAGTCCGGCAACAAGTCGGTGAAAACCTCCTCCAACGGCTGCAAAGGCCCGGTCCCCGGCGGCCGATACACAACTCCCAGCAGAATCCTCGCAGAGCCACCAGCCGCAACCTCGAGAAGCATATACTCCGCATCCCCGCGGCAGCCCCTCACAGATTCAGCGACAACCTTCGCCTGGATATCGCATCGGACGTAGACCCCAACACCGCCTCCCACGGTACCATCCCGATCCCGACGCAACAGCACGTACCCCGCTAGCGCCACCATCGAGTCCGTCAACTCCGGCAGCAGCCACGTCTCACTGAGGCAGATGATGTGGTAAGAGCGCGACGAAAAATGCAGACGAAACTCGTCGAGGTGCGGGAACAGCGACTGACAGTTTACGTGGCACACCGCCAGACGACACGACGCATATCCGCTAGCCGTAGTTAATTAGACGCGCCTTCTCCATGATCCTCCTCCGCAGGATCGGACAGCCAACCGCATCCGTAGCAGCATGGCTAGTTTCCGGAAGCTTCGCAGCCTTACAATTCGCACAAGCCGGCGGCTCCTCAGCCTGACACTCCCGAGTCTGGTGAGCTCCCGCGCAACGCCCACAGCGCGGATCCCGCCGACACTCCGCTGCAATATGCCCGAAGATGCTGCACCGAAAACACTGGAGCACCCTAATGTGGTCCTCAACGTAGCAGGCGTTCCAACCAAGCGATATCTCCGGCAAGGCAAGGAGCCGCTTCCGATTCTCCGCAGTCGTTTCAATTACGCATCGCGTAAACCTTCTCCCCGCCGCCGGATACACATACACGACCCTCGTGCCCGCAGCGTCGCAGCCCTGCAAGTTCAGGGTCACCAGATTCGCCACGATCGCATCCCGCGACATGGCAGCCGGAACGTTCGCCAGCCGAAGCCGCGGATTCAGCCTCACGTCGTCCTTGACCTGCAGTCCCGCCTCCCGAATGGAATCCAACTCCTTGAGCCTTTGAAGGTCGCCGCCAGAAGCATGCACTCGCAGGCCATTGTTGCGCACCCGCGAGACGTGGGAGATCTTTATTCCCAACGCCACCGGGTTAATCGAGCCCTGAAGAGCCTGCCTAGTAGCCTCCCCAGAGGTAAAGCGCGCAGCATCCGCCTCCCTGGGCTCCACAATCACGCGGGGTTCCTCACCCCTTGGCAGGGTGACAGTAGGGCCATTCGGGTACCGAATTTGCGTCTGATGGCCACCCCCAGCCACCTCGGCGAACGTACGACCCGCAGGAGCGACAGGAGCAGCAGGCCGAACCGGGACAGCCTCCAAAAGCCCACGAGCATGGCAGTCGAACAGAGATCCGCACGCCACTACAGCTTCAAACTTAGAAAGCAACTGCAAATACGCCGACGAAACCGCATGGAACTTCTCGTGATACGTCTCGAGACAAATTTCAGCCGTCCTGCGCCGCGGAGCCGTCACCTCAGACACCGCCATGATCGAGGTAAGAGACATCTTCGCCTCCGTCAACTCGTGCAGCATATCAGCGATATCGCCAGTAGTTATAGGAACATCCCGCAGCACCCGCATAGCATCTCCAGACCTCCGCGATGAGACAGCCGGCGACGCCGGAGACGAGTCCTCGTAAATAGACGACGCGCTGCCACCGACACCCAAGCGCAACGGGCTGGCCTGCCCGCGCTCCGCCATACCGACGGAGCCGACGATCCCCAACGGCACGAGCCTCCAACACCGCCCGACAGGCAGCACGAGAGAGCCGCCTCCAGCGACCGAAAGCGCAGGCGCCCCACCGACAGGCACACCGACAGCAACCCACACAGACAAGCGAAAGGAGATTAGCCCACCGAAGCACAGCAAAATCCACCGCTAGCAGGGAACAGCAGCACAGTGGAGGCGCAATATGCACCTCGAGAAGAGCAGAGGGCAGGCAGCAATGCTGCCAACCTGAAAACAGGCCCCAGCGGGGCAAAGAGCGGCAGAAAAAATCGAAAAACTCAGGAGCGAACCACAACACGACAGTCTTGTACTTACGTCCACACACCACTTATGGAGGAGCGCTTATGTTGTCGACCTTTTTCCTTACAGGTGCTAATTGTTAAACAAATTGGAACGGCGAATTAGTATTGTCAATACGGTTTTTACGTTCAATAATCGAAAGAGCCCCAATTTCTTGCAAATTGAATGGTGCGATCGCGAGTTATTGACTTAAAGTTGCCTCGTCTATACATTATTTATCTAATATATATTTTGGAAAACTGTGGATTTGTTTGTTTGTTTGTTTGTCCCACCCCCCTTGACCCAATTATTGACCACCCCATTGACCCAATTATTGACCGCCCCATTGACCCAATTATTGACCACCCCATCGACCCAATTATTGACCACCCTCATTGACCCAATTATTGACCAACCCCATTGACCCAATTATTGACCACCCCCATTGACCCAATTATTGACCGCCCCCATTGACCCAATTATTGACCGCCCTCATTGACCCAATTATTGACCGCCCCATTGACCATTGGCAAAAAATTTGATATTTGATACATCTCTGGAGATACAGTCCAGGAGTGGCTAAAGTCCCGGAGTGGCTAAAGTCCCGGAGTGGCTAAAGTCCCGGAGTGGCTAAAGTCCCGGAGTGGCTAAAGTCCCGGAGTGGCTAAAGTCCCGGAGTGGCTAAAGTCCCGGAGTGGCTAAAGTCCCGGAGTGGCTAAAGTCCCGGAGTGGCTAAAGTCCCGGAGTGGCTAAAGTCCCGGAGTGGCTAAAGTCCCGGAGTGGCTAAAGTCCCAGAGTGGCAATAATCACGGAGTAATTTTTTTTTTATTTATTTATTTATTTATTTATTTTTTTACAGAAAAATACATTTTCGTGGAAAATCAATTTTATTTTGTTTGTTAAAAAAAGAAATTTTTATGAGAATTTGTTTTATGATATTAGATGAAATGTGTTTTAAAAATCGAGCGAATGATATTTAAAAAAAAGAACGTTGACATCGTGGTTAATGACGAGCGTGTCAGTTTCGTCGAGTCGTTTATGACAGTCCGTAGTCGAATCGATGTCCTCCCAAGGAGAAGTTAATGTAAGTGGGTTTTTGGTTATTTTATACTTATTTTATACATTTATATATATTGATTTTTGTTTATATATTATAAACTAGCAGCTGCAGCCGCCGCTGCTGCTGCCGCCGCCGCCGCCGCCGCTGCCGCTGCAGCAGCCGCAACCGCAGCAAGAGCAGCAAGAGCAGCAAGAGCAGCAAGAGCAGCAAGAGCAGCAAGAGCAGCAAGAGCAACAGCAGCAGCAACGGGTGAGTTTATTAAGATTTTGTTTAAGGAGGGAGTCTCGCTGCGCGCTGACTTCGTATAAGTTCGAAAACAATAAGAGAAAATTGCAAGTACTTCTTGATGGTGTAAAAATTTGAAAAAAATCGTATATACTAAAGGTATTGAGAAGATTAATTTTGTATAATAATAATTGCAAAATGTTATTAACAAATTCATCAAAAAATTAATTGGTTAATAAATTACCCGGCAACGAAACTTTTTTGTTTTATGAAAATGATTCGTTTATTTTTTTGAATACGTATGAATTTTTTCAGATTTTTAAGTAATCGTTGATTTTTGTTTTATAAAATTTTTCATAAAAATCATTTGCATAAAAAAAAAGTTTTGTTGATGGGTAATTTGTTAACCAATTATTTTTTTGATGAATTTGTTAATAACATTTTGCAATTATTATTATGTAAAATTAATCTTCTCAGTACCTTTAGTATACATGATTTTTTTTCAAATTTTTACACCATCAAGAAGTATTTGCAATTTTCTCTTATTGTTGTCGAACTTATTCGAAATCAGTGCGCAGTGAGACTCCTTCCTTAATTGGTGAATTTTTCATTCGTATACTTTTTTTTATAAACCCTTTTTTTAGTGGCCGTCACAACCCCCCCAGCAGTGGCCGTCTCAGCCGCCCCAGCAGTGGCCGTCACAGTCGCCCCAGCAGTGGCCGTCTCAGCCACCCCAGCAGTGGCCGTCACAGTCACCCCAGCAGTGGCCGTCTCAGCCACCCCAGCAGTGGCCGTCTCAGCCACCCCAGCAGTGGCCGTCACAGTCACCCCAGCAGTGGCCGTCTCAGCCGCCCCAGCAGTGGCCGTCACAACCGCCCCAGCAGTGGCTGTCTCAGCCGCCCCAGCAGTGGCCGTCACAACCGCCCCAGCAGTGGCCGTCACAGCCGCCCCAGCAGTGGCCGTCACAACCGCCCCAGCAGTGGCCGTCACAGCCGCCCCAGCAGTGGCCGTCACAGTGGCAACCACAGCGACCACAGGAGCAGTGGGAACCATGGCAGCGGCAGCAACAACAACAGCAAAGAAGACCACCCAGGTGGCAACGCGTGGGACGTAGAACTCGGTGGAACTCCGCTCAATATAAACTACTCCAAATATTATGGAATTTCGGAGGTCCGCGTTGAAGATTTTTTAATTTTAGTAGGAATGTGTTGTTTTTTTTATTTTTATTTATTTATTTTTTTGGGATTTTATTTGATTGATTGTTGGGATTTTAGTTGTTGGTGGGAGGGGGTGAGATTTTTATTTTGTTTGTTTTATTAAACAAACATCGTAACGAAAAATATTTACCAACGTCATTTACTAACATTATCACCAGCATCGTTACTTTACAAACTGTTGCAATTCTTCAACTAAAAAAAAATGATAAAAATAAAAAATTTAACGCATTGGAACTGCGAGCGCGCGAAGCGCGCGACCCATAATAACCCGCTAGTATCTTATATTTCGGGTAAAAGTAGTGAATATTGTCTGCTTAAATTAGTCCGGGCATATTCGCTGCTGTTGTCCTAAAAAAATTTTCACCTTCGCTAAGACGAGGTCGAACGACATGACAATTTGCAGCTTAGACAGTAAAATCTAAAAGTTTTCGGTACGACCACGCTGACGTGAAGTCGCCTATGTGCGTTGCCAACCTATTGCACTAGCTCGACCAATCACCTTGTCACGGCTTAGACCGATACAGTTGGCAAGTTGGCAATTGGCTCCCGGCATAACACTGTACGAAGGCAGACGAAGATTACAAAGAACAATAGTTGTGTGTGGCACAGGTGATTTTGTGGGATTATTGTCAAACGAGCAAAAGACGCGGAAAAAAATGAGTGTGACGGACTACACTTTGTAGCGAGAATTTTACCTCTCGTACATTTTGGCCCCAACTCCCAATGCCCGCGCTCCCTGCTCAGTCCGCGACTGTGCTCGGTACCGAATCTCGGGGCTCGAACCCACGACGAGATTGACTGATTTTCTAATACCGACCGAACAAAGCCGTCCCCGCGTGGCAATGTGGAAGCCGCTATCTCGCACGCGATTGGGCGCCAGTTACCTCGGTACCGCCGCTCGGAAAGCGGCATATTTATATGAGATTCGCGGCGAGTTACGGGGACGAACGAGGGAAGCGGGTAAGGCGAAGCTGGCGAGACTCCGGCTAACTCAGCCACCAGGGAGAAAATGGTAGAGGGGGGGGGGGGGACGGGCGAGTGACCAAACGCAATAACAATAATTAATGTTTTATTCGTCGTTCGACAACATAATTTCAGAAACCAAAACTGGTAGACAAAATTTATTATAAATACCGGATACAGTCGAAATCATTACCCTAGCCTCGCGGCGCACATGAGAGAGCGATGATGCTGAGTAGGGGATATAGCCGGGGTGAAACTATTGTGGGAGATTAAATGTAGCCAACGGGAAAACTACTATTGCCCAAAACTTAGATGTAGCCGAGGCGAAATAAACTATTGTCAAAATGGAATGTAGCCGAAAAAGATAACTATTGCCAAAATTAATTGTAGCCGAAAAGATAACTATTACCAGAATTAAATGTAGTCGAAAAGATAAACTATTGCCAGAATTAATTGTAGCCGAAAAAGTTAAACTATTGCCAAAATTAATTGTAGACGAAAAGATAACTATTACCAGAATTAAATGTAGCCGAGAAGATAAACTATTGCCAGAGTAGTAAGGGGTGCACTATGGAGACCCCCCACTCCCATCCCCACTCCTATCCCCACTCCTCGGGCCCGGTCGGACCGCGCCCGGTCGGACCGCGCCCGGAGGTGCGTGTGATAGAGAGGGGGGACGGGAGCGTGTGCGGAAGTCTCCATAGTGCACTCCGGAAGAAATAAAAATTTTATTTAAGAATATTTTTTATTTTATTTAAAAAATATTTTTATATTTTATAATATTCATATTTATATTTATATTTTTTTTAAATCTTCGCTGCTCCCGTTGAAGCCGCCTGTAAAAAACAAAAAATTATTATCATATTATCATAACAAAAATTATTATATAACTTACCATCTATCTAGCGGGCTGATCTTCTTCTTCATTTTGCCCTCGATGCGCCCAGCGACGGTCGTCAAACACGGGGACGCGGAGTGGCTCCTGGCCGTCCCGTTCCCACACGACGTATTCCGTGGTGGGCGCCGGCGACTGCACGCTGACGTAATCAGCGTAGCGCAGTCGCCGGCGACGTCGATGCCTCCTCTCCTCTTCCTCTCCCGCGTATCTCACGCGTTCTGAAAAATAAATAAAATAAATAAAATAAATAAAATAAATAAAATAAATAAAATAAATAAAATAAATAAAATAAATAAAATAAATAAAATAAATAAAATAAATAAAATAAATAAAATAAATAAAATAAATAAAATAAATAAAATAAATAAAATAAATAAAATAAATAAAATAAATAAAATAAATAAAATAAATAAAATAAATAAAATAAATAAAATAAATAAAATAAATAAAATAAATAAAATAAATAAAATAAATAAAATAAATAAAATAAATAAAATAAATAAAATAAATAAAATAAATAAAATAAATAAAATAAATAAAATAAATAAAATAAATAAAATAAATAAAATAAATAAAATAAATAAAGAGTTCCGTTTCCGGTGCGAAAGGAGAGCAACGCGTGTCAGAGGTGTGAGTGGAAAAGTAAAGGTAGGAATAATAAGAGTGAACGGAGAGAGTGCGAGTGGAAGGAAAGAGTAGCGAGCAGGATAGGGAAAGAGGGGAAATAATAGAGTGAAGAGGGGAAAAGGTAGGTAGAGTGAAAAACAGCAAAGAAAAGTAGAGACAAAAGTAGAGGTTAGGAAAGAAAGAAAGAGAGAGTAAGGTGAGAGGGAGACAGAGGATAGAGCGACAGGTAGACAGGTAGCGACAGCAGTAGGAGGAGTGAAGAAGCGGCGAGTGAGTGGGAGACGGTAAGTCAGTGGCAGAGAGAGAAAGAGTAGGGAGTGGCGAGCTAGAGAGACGCGCGAACTGAACAAGTAAGTGAAAGAGTCGAGCGGAATAGAAGCAAAGCAAAGAGAGAAGACATGGTTGAAACAGGAGATAGAGAAGACGAGGAAGTGAAGGGTAGAGGAAGACCGACGAATGCGGAAAAATTGAAGAGAGAGAGAAGTGCGAGCGTGGGCTCGATAGTGGAGCTGAATGATCTATGGAAAAGGAAAAGAGAGCAGATGGAGGAGAAAAAGCAAGGAAAAGAAGAGGAGGAAGCGGAGATCTTTCAGAAGAGTAAAAAAGTTCAGAGGTCCCCACAGAAGAAGGCGGAGGAGGAATCGAGTGTGGAAAGACTGATAAAGGAAATGAGAGAAGAATTCAAAAAAGAGCTACGGGAGATAAGACAAGATGTGAAAGGACAGGGACGAGAGGTGAGAGAGGAGATAGGAAGGATGAGAGAGGAAATGAGAAGGGGAGAGGAGAGAGGAAGAAGGGAGAGAGAAGAGTTGGCAAAGAGAATGGCAGGACTGGAAAGAAGAGTGGAGGAGGTAGAGAGAAGAGAACAGAGGGGAGAAGAGGTAGAGGAGAGAATTAAAAAGTTGGAAATGGAAAAGCGAAAAGAGGAAGCGCAAGGAGCGAGGAAAAAAGAGAGTGAGACAGAATGCACAGAGCTAGAGGAACGGGTGAAGGAGATGGAAAGGAAGATAGAGAGAAGAGAGAAAGAGGAAAGGAGAAAGAATATAATCATGAAGAGAGTAGATATGCAAGGCACGGCGACGGAGTCGGCGAGAAGGATTCTGCAGAGCATTGGAGTGCAAGCAAGAATGGAGGGGGCGAAGGAGATTGGAAAGAGGAGAAGCGGTGGAAGAGAAGGCAGTATAGAGGTGAAAATGGAGAGCGTGGAAGGAAAGGCAGAGGTAATGAGGAAGAAAGGAAACCTGAGAGGGAGGAAGGAGAGAATAGAGGAAGACCTCACGTGGAAAGAGAAAAGGACGCAATGGCTGATAAAGGAAATAGCGGAAGGGGAGAGGAGGAAGGGAAAGAGGGTGAGAATCGGGCACGGTAAGCTGTTCGTGAATGGAACGGCATGATTCTGGGACGAAAAGGACGAGGTGCTAAAAGACGGAAGAGGGAGAGAGAGAGTAGAGGAGGGAAGAAGAGAGAGGAAAGACGAGGAGAAAAAGGACGAAAGAGCGGAAGAGCGGAGAGAGGTGAGAAAGCCCGAGGAGAAACAGAGCGAAGAAATGGAAGAAGCGGCAGGAGGAGAAGAGGAGGAAGCAAAAAACGATTAAGCAAAAAAAATAGGAAAGAGAGGAGAGAGATCGGAGGAAAGGAGGAGGAGAACTGGAAGATAGCATTTTGGAACGTAGCGGGTCTGGCCAACAAGGATAAGGAATTTTGGAGAGGAATAGAGGAATGGGACGTAGTGGTGCTGATGGAAACGTGGACAGAGGAGAAAAACTGGAACAAGGTGAGCAGTAGGATGCCGAAGGGATACAAATGGTCGAGTCAGGGAGCGAGGAAGAAAAATAAGAAAGGAAGAGCGATGGGAGGAATGGTGATGGGAGTGAGAGAGGAGATGGCAATGGAGAAAGATGAAACACGAGAGGAGGAGGAAGGTATCATGCATGAGAGAGTGAAAGCGGGAAATGAGGTATGGAACGTGGTGGCAACGTATGTAAACGGAGATCTGGACAAGAAAATGGAGAAGCTGAGAGGATGGATGGAAAGACAGAGCGAAGAAGAAAGAACGATAATAGGAGGAGACTTTAACGCGAGAACGGGAACGGAGGGAGGAAGAGTAAGAGGTCCGGAGGAAGAAGAAGAGGGAGGAAGAAAATCGAAGGATAAAAAGGTCAACGCTGAAGGAAGGAAACTAACGAAGCTGTTGGAAGAGGTAGGCTGGGAGATTTGGAATGGAAATATGGAGGGAGATGAGGAAGGAGAGTTCACGTACACAGGAGGAAGAGGAGAGACGGTTATAGACTATGTGATGGGAGATGAAAACGCAAGGAAGGGGATAGAAAAGCTGGAAGTAGCAGACAGAGTGGAGTCGGATCATCATCCACTGGTGGTCACGGTGAAAAAAGGAAGAGGGAGGAAGAAGGAGGAAAGAGGAGGAGGGGGAAGAGCCGGAAGAGGCAAATGGTCAGAGAAAATGAAAGAAGAATATGCCAAGGGCTTGCAAGAAATGAGAGTCGAGAGAGGAGGAGGACTGGAAGCTGTAAGTGAAATGGAGATAAAAATAAAGGAAGAGATAGGAAGAAGTGAGGAAAAAGGAGGGAGAGAAAGGAAGCAAAAGAGAAGAGGATGGTGGGACGAGGAATGTCGAGAGAAAAAAGCAGAAGCAAGAAAAGAACTGATGAGGTGGAGAAAGAACGAAGGCACGAAGGAAGCATACAGGGAAAGAAAGAGAGAATACCAGAGGCTGAGTGAGCGGAAGAAAAAAGAGGAGCAGGAGAGGATGGTAAGGGAAATAGCGGAAGCGAAAACGGAAGACAAGGTATGGGAGATTATAAACAGAGGAAGAAAGGAAAGAAAGAAAATAGGAGAAGGAATACAAAAAGAGGAATGGAAAAGATATTTCATGGGACTGATAGGAGGAGTGGAGAGGCGAGTAAGAATGGGAACGGAAGAGGCAAGAAGAGAGGGAGAAGAAGAAAATATAAGAAGAGAAGAAATCCAGAAGACGGTGAAAAAGCTGAAAGAAGAGAAAGCGATGGGAATTGACGAAATACCGAACGAGGCGTGGAAGTGTGGAGGAGAAAAGGCGATAGAGGTCGCATGGGAAATATGTGCGAGGGTATGGAGAGGAGATGGATGGCCGGAAAATTGGAAGGAGGGGATAATAGCCCCAATAGTCAAGAAAGGAAGCGGAAGGAAGGTAGAAGAGTACAGAGGAGTTACGCTAATGCCGTCGTTATATAAGGTATACACGACAGTATTGGCGAAAAGATTGGAGGAGGAAGCAGAGGAAAGAAGGATGATACCACCAAATCAAACAGGATTCAGGAGAGGAGTAGGGACGATAGACAACATCTATGTCCTGAACTATATAGTAAGCAGGCAGTTGACGGAAGAGAAGGGCAAGGTCATTGCGTTGTTTATAGATCTGAAGGCGGCCTTCGACTCGGTGGACAGAAGGAAAATGATGGAGGCGCTGGAGAGAAGAGGAGTAAGGAAAGGACTCAGAGAAAGAGTGGAGGAGGTATACAGAGAGACGAAGAGCAGAGTGAAAGTCGGAGGGGAGGTAGGAGAGAGCTTTTGGACCGGAAGAGGGGTCAGGCAGGGTTGCCCGATGAGTCCTATTCTGTTCAATCTGATGACGGCCGATATGGAGGAAGAATTGGGAAAAGGAAGATGGGGCGGAGTGAAGGTGAGAGAGAGAAGGATATGCTCGTTGGCGTATGCGGACGACGTGGTGGTGTTGGCAAGAAACGAAGAGGAAATGAAGAGCATGATAAGGAGATTGGAGAAGTATTTTGAAAATAAAAAGCTGGAGCTGAACGTGGGAAAGACAAAGATAGTGAGATTCAGAAGAGGAGGAGGAAGGAGTAAAGACGTGGATTGGAGATGGAGAGGCAAGAAGATAGAGGAAGTCAAAGAATTCAAGTACCTGGGGTACGTATTCAAGAAGAATGGAGGACAGGAAGCGCACATAAAGGACAGAGCGAAGAAAGCAGGAGCGGTGATGAAACAGGCCTGGGGAATAGGCAAAAGGAAGTTCGAGAAAAATTGGGAAAGGAGAATTTGGCTGTTTGACACGTTGGTATGGACGGTAATGGGATACGGAGCGGAAATATGGGGATGGGAAGAAAAGAGAGAGCTGGAAGGGATGCAGGAAAGATTTCTGAGATGGACAATGGGAGTAGACTGGCAAACGCCGGGATACATGGTAAGAGAAGAGACGAAGAGAGACAAGTTGAGGACAAGAGCATGCTGAAGGGCATGGAGGTATGAAGAGAAATTGAGGAAAGGGGAAGGAAGCGAGCTAGCGAGGGAGTGCCTAGAAGAGATAAAAGAGAGAGAGAGGGAAGCGGACGAGAGAGAGTCGAAGTGGGAACAAGGAAGACGAGAAGCGAGAAGACGGAACGAAGGAGAGGAGAGACAGAGAGAGACAGAGTATGAGGAAGTGGAGAAAGCGGACAGAAGAGAATAGGAAAGAGAAAGATGGGAACGAATAAGAGAGTCAAAATATAACAGATGGTACAGAGAAGTGAGGACAGAAGGAACACCGCAATATTTGAGATCGAAGTGGAAGGAGGAAAGGAGCAAAAGAATAGCCAGATTCAGGCTCGGAAACGAGATGAGAGAAGGAGAATATTGGAAGTCGGAGGAACAGAGGAGATGCAGAATGTGTGAGGGGGAAATCGAGACGTGGGAACACGTACTGGATAGGTGTAGAGCAGGAGGGGAAGTAGATAGGTCGATAGGTGAGAGAATAAGAGAGATTCTGGATGCGAGCGGACAGGGAGAGGAGTGGATGAAAGAATTAGAAGAAAAGAGAAGAGAAAAGATGAGTGAAAGAGAGAGAGAGAGGAGGCGGGGAGCGGATGAAGGGCGATTGGAGTAGATAGGGTTTAGGCAGAAAGAGAGAGCGAGAGATAGTGAGAGAATGGGTTGAAAACAGGGGATGCGAGAAGGAATGGAGTGGATAAGACGGAAGCGGAGCTCGAAGATGAAGCACGAAGGAAGAGAGAAAGAGAGAGACGGAGGAGGAGATAAGAGTAAAGAGAAAAGAAACAAAAAAGAGCGAGCGAGGCGTGCGAGAGCGGCGAGCGGAGCGTGCGGGCGAGGCGAGCGGAGCGTGCGGGCGAGGCGAGCGGGGCAGGCGAGAGCGGCGAGCGAGGAGGAAAGAAGGAGGAAATGTAAATAGAGTAAGATAGAAGTAAGGAAATGTACAATTGTAAAAAGTGTAAAGAAGTGTAGAAGGAAATAAATAAATAAAAGCAAAGGTAAACTTAAGGAAGAAATGTAAAAGCAGAATGTGAGGAAAACAGGAGCGGAGAGTGTGAGAGTGGAAGCAGAAAAAAAAGAAAATAATTGTAAAGCGTGAGTGGAGAGAGGAGATGGGTGTAAAGGGAGAAAAGGAATTGTAAAGGAGAAATGTAAGGAAACGGAACCCTTGTAACCCTTCGGGGACGCAATAAAGCACAATAAATAAAATAAATAAAATAAATAAAATAAATAAAATAAATAAAATAAATAAAATAAATAAAATAAATAAAATAAATAAAATAAATAAAATAAATAAAATAAATAAAATAAATAAAATAAATAAAATAAATAAAATAAATAAAATAAATAAAATAAATAAAATAAATAAAATAAATAAAATAAATAAAATAAATAAAATAAATAAAATAAATAAATTAAATAAATAATGTGACGGATGGCCGCTTGGGTCTTAGGATGTATCGAGTAACTTTAAATCGGTTAAATAATATAAGTCTTTTATTGGTCGTAGCAAGAGTGTAATTGTTCGGAGTATAATTGGAGTGTAATATCGGAGGTGTACCGCACTGGTCGGTCGTCGGAGCTGAACTGATTGAAGCGGGCGTGAAGCTGAGGGCTTCGCGCTCGCTGTTACAAAGGAATAAAGAGTCGAAGGATGTTTAGTCTAAGCTAGATAAGTGGACGCTCACGGCGGTCCGGATGCTTCGATAGCCTTAAGGGCTTCTTTGAAGAGCGAATCGAACGGAAACGCTCCGTATCGATACCCTCGAATAAATATTAAAGTCGAAAGGTTAAAGTCGAAATAGTTAGGCTGCGGCCGTTACACTCCCCCTCTGGGAGGAAACGATGCCCCGCATCGGATATTACGGATTTTACATTTGACATGATTTGTTAAGTGTGACTCGATATAATTAAAAAAAGTTATTTGATTTTCTAAGATATTTTCATTTTGTGTAAGTTGTGTAATGTTTTCCAAGTGTGTGTTTTGATTGTTATTTGATTGATGATTGATTGTTGATTGTTGATTGTTGATTGTTGAAAAGGTAAAGCTCCTGGTTGTTGGAGAAAGTAAAGTTTCCTGGTCGTTGTCCATGTTGGTTTGGATGATTGAAATCCCCTGGTTTTTTATGGTTGTTGCGATACACTCCTGTTGTTTTCTAATAGATGAGGGTCGTTGATATCTGTAACTAAGTAAAACTTTTAGTTGTTCGTGTTAGTGGGAATGGTTTGGTTAAATTGGATGGGTTCAAATTTGGTGTTAAAAATGGTTAAGAAAAATTAAAATGTTATCCTGTTTCGTTCGGTTGGTGAAGTTCCATGTTCGATTTTCCAAAATATTTATTCCGTTTTTGGTAAATTCTTTGTATTCCAATGTTCCTTCTTTTCCCTGGTATTTCGGTTATAATTTGGAATTTTGATGGTTGTAATGCCTGTAACATTCTAAGTTCTGATTAGTGGTGGTTAGTGGGTTAGGTATGTTATTTGGAAGTGGTTTGGTGGTAAAAGATGGAAATTGTTTCTGGAATAGGTAAAATGATTAACACGAGTATTTATAGTATGAAAAAAAACAGCAAATATATATTGGCCAAAAGGGTACACAATAATTTCGTTGCGAAAGAAGAAAAAAAAATGAAATAAATCAAATTGACATTGATATTGATTGATATTGGGATATGATTGTTCCCATACGATTTTTTTTGTTATAAATATAAAGTTGCTGACTTTCGTTTTTTCTTTGTTGCATTAAAATACGTGTGTCGCAGAGCAGGTCTCAGACAATGTATATAAACATCTGTTTTTTTTTGTTAGATTGTCATTGTCTCAATTTTGTTTTTGTTTTATTTGTTTCCGTTTTTCTCATGTTTCTATTTACGAAGTAAATTTAATAATCAAATATATTGATGGATGCGCGCTTGTATCGAAGTAAATGTAGCTTAAATGTACGTGTGAATAACTATATGGGTTTTGTGTGTATTTGTTTAGTTGTGATTTGTTTGTGAGAAGTATAACCCTATTACTGTAGTTTGTCAAATTGTCTGGTTGTCCGAAAAAGAATTTGCGGTTCATTTGGTTCTATTATGTATCTTGGTGGCTTGGTTTTTGTCTACATTCTGACTTTTCAATTTTCTGTGTATCTGTTTTATTAGGTTTTTTTTTTGAATTTTTTTTTTTTAGTGTGGATAGTTTTAGTTGTATTTAAGTGTAGGAATTAATTTACCTTATATTTAGTTTTAGGTTAATCGCTAATGAATATTTTCCTATATTTGTTTTTTTTTGTCAATGATCGGTATGTTTGTTTAAGGCCAATAATGCATATTATGCGCATCCAGGCGATATTCTGCGATTTGATGTTAGATTCGATAGAAGATTGCTGATCGTTTCTGGTAACACTTTGTTGCGCGATATTAGTATCATTGGTTGATAATTGTTAGCTTTCGGTCTATCAATTTTTACGTCACAATGAAGTATTGGTGGTGACCTGAAGTTCGGTTGCACTGGTGTTTGTGCAGGATGTTGTTCAGAATCATTTGTTCGTTCAGTGTTTATCGATGGTAGTCCAATATTGGAATGCACGGGTGATGGAGCATCCATTTTGGATTTCGTTGCGCATTCAATACAGCTGAAAGGCGATGGTAAACTTCCGAGTTCTGAAACGTTTCTAGGAATCGGTGGTGATCGGAAGTTCGGTGGTACTTCCTGTGGTATGCTGTGTTTATTTTTCTCCGATGCGCTTGTTTCTTGATGCCAAGGTGGATCAAATTGTCGCGAATCCAGTGTCATTGGTGGTGATAGTGTTTCGTTTGCTATGTCGATATTTACTGGTTGATTCTTGAGTTTCGCGGCATCCTTATGTTCACGTGACATTTCGGAATTCAGTTGTATTGATGGTTGTACTGAGTTTTCCAAATTTGGTATTTTTTCGTCACGAGTTGGCAGTGAGTTGTCAAGTTGTACTGATATCTGTGCGACTTTCGGAGGGTTATCCTTTTTCTGTGCAATTGTTGGAGGCGATCTGAAAGTTGGTTTTACGGGTGGTTTACCACAATTTTCGTCACCAGACGATTCTCCGATGTTCGTCGGTAACGGTTTGAATCCTTGTCTGTTGGAATTTTCATTCTCGGATTCTGTCTCGTCTTCCGTCTCGTTTTCAATATTCCGTGCCTTAGAGTTGTCGTTTTTGTTTTGAGTTCCATTGTTTTTTTCGCTTTTGTCACCGTATAAGTAGCCGGTTGCCCCGTCAGGGCTGACTTTTTCGCGAAACTCGTTTTTGTTTAGCTGCGATAAGCTTTCTGTTTTATCTGGCCTCGTTGGGCTTTCTGCTTTTTGTTGCCTCGTTGGGCTTTTTGTTTTTTGTGGCCTCGTTGGGCTCTTTGTTTTTTGCGGCCTCATTGGGCTCTCGTTGTCCTGCTCTTCTTCCGTTGTACTATCGTCTATGTCTGTATACTTATATTTTGTTTCAGTGTCATCTCGTTTCCTATGTTGTTTGCGTGGTTCCTTTATTTCTTCGGCTTCGTCTTCGGATGAATCCATTAGACATTTTTGAATCGGTTTCCGTTGTAGTTTGATTCTGCGTATTCCTTTTAATATTCGCCTAGTCGGTTTCCGTGTAGGTATTTTTATGAGTTCAGCTTCCTTTTCTGATGCTTCAGTTTGCGATGTTTCGTTGTTAATTTTTGAATAAATTTTTATGGGTACACTCTCCGTTATTTGTTTTGATTCTTTCATTTTCGGGAATTGGTTTGTTTCTTCTTGTGGTTGCTTTGTCTGTTTAGGGAGAATTTGTTTAATTTTTTCGGCATTTACGTCGTCCACTGTTGAGACTTGATTATTGTTGCGAAGTCTTGTGGAGCACATTACTCCTTTCTTTTGAAGTAGTCGTTGAACTATCTGTTCGATCTGTGATGTGTTGATACTTGATTGATAATCTGGTTTTCGCGAGTTTCCGGTGTTATTGGTGTTTTGTCCTTCTCGTGAGTAGGTTCGACTGCGCGAATTATCCCGACCGTTTCGATCATTTTGATAATTGCGATCTCGCGAATCGTCTCGTCGCGAGTTGTTTCGGTTATTACATGGATTGTTATAAATATCGCGCGAATCGTAATTATCACGCGAGTTGTCGCGATAGTTGTTGCGATAATTATTGCGTGAATTGTCGCGATAGTTGTTGCGATAGTTGTCACGATATTTTCGGTCGCGCGAGTTGTCGCGATATTGTCGATTACGGAATTCGTTTTTATAATATCGGTTTTGCGAATCGTTTCTGTTATCTCTCACGCGGCAGCAATACTTTTGGTTTCGTGAATCCTCTCTGCAGTTTTGATCTCGCGAATTATTTTTGCAATGTGGAGAATAATTTCCGTACTTTCGGTCTCGGGAGTTATCACGATAATCTTGATCGCGTGAGTTATCTCGATAATCTCGGTTCCGCGAATTGGTTCGATAGTCACAACCTCGTGAATCTCGCCTATGATAGTCGTTTCGATCGTGCGAATCTCTATCACGATCGTCGATTTGATCCCAAGAATTTCTGTTGCGATTTTGGTAGTTATTGGATCGCGAATTAATGTGGCGATCTGATGTTGTTTGAGTTGCATTCTCGAAACGTTTTTCACAAAACGCTCGTTGTCTATGTTGCTCGTTGGACTGTGCGGAACGAATTTTCGCTTTATTGGGACTATTTTCCCTAGCTTCGAATTTTTCGCGTTTCGTCGTTTGGTGCATTTCTTGTCTGCGACTGAGTTCATTTTCAATATTTAATGCCTCGTCGATCGCATTTTCGAGTGTTAAAAAGTTTTTTGACAAGAGCAAATTGTGACCAAGTACTACCCGGTCAGAAAGTCCACGGATAAACGATTTTATTACTGTTTGGCTTACTTCTTGCAATCTGTTTTTCAGGTACAGTTGTTGGTGTCGCTCTGTGTATACTTCTTTGAGGTGTTCTTCGATTCTTTTCGCGATTTTCCGCGTACGCATTGCGTAGTCTCTAACTGTCTCGTTGTAATTTTGTACGTTAGATGTTAATTCTAATTCTAAATCGGACAATTCTACGGGTTTTTCAAAGGCGTTTCTGAGATCTCTCAGGAGAGATTCGAGTGTAAGATGCGTTTTCAAGTTTGCTATATCTGCGGCAAATCCGGATAGTTTTAGGTTAATTATGGTTAAAAATAGCGATTGGTCAATTTTGGGGACCATCTCTGCTACCTGTCTACAAGTGCGTAGAAAGTCGCGAACTGGAATATTTTCACCATTAAACGATGGTATTGCGCTGCAAACATCACGAAGCTCAATACTATTGGTCGCCATTGTTGATGATGATGTATTGTATGATCAATTTTCTTAGAATTGTGTACTAATTGTAAGTTTAAATTTTGTATTATAATTTTTTGTGTTTTAATGCATATGCTAAAATATTTGATCGAATATGTTAAAAAAAAAGAATGGATTGAAATCGAAAGTGAAGTTATTTGATATTCACAGAAGAAAAAAAAACAAAATATTGATAAAGGCCAAATGACAAATAAATTCGAAGTTATCTATGAAAAATTTAATTAAATGATGAGAAGAAAAAAAAAGATTTTGTTAATGTTCAAAAAGGTTTGAAAATTTATTGAGTTGAAAAAAAGTTATTAATTATTGTTTGTAAATATTGTTTACAAATATTTGCAATACTCTATTCGATTTGTCTTGTTCAAAATTGTCGTGTTTTTTTTTATATCCATATAATTTTTCGATTTTTCGTTATCCTTTTTATTTTGGTATTTCTATAAATGTTGTATACAATTTTTTATTCGCTGCCATCTACGTGAGGCGCGTGTTGAAGTGAAGCAAAAGGCAAAAAGGGAATTACGGTGTATTTGAGAAATAGGGAAATTCTACCTGTCCCGTGAAATGCCATGAACTACGGTGGTCGTCCGTCGTGACATGCACTACGAGCACGTAACAGGGTTGTTGCGATACGTTTTCGTGGGTCAGCGCTCATATTTCACGTATTTGATAAAAATCCAAAACAAGTAATAATAATTGGCTCAATATACGTTACACACTTGGTCAGTTCAGGTTGGATTTTTTTTTTTTTTTTTTTTTTTTATTCGGCTTTCTCTGTCGTGTCGTCCTTCCTTCCTTCCTTCTATTTATATATGGGGGAGGTGGATGGCGGATGACGGTGGGCGTCGAGACGTCGGTGCGGCGGATCACATCCGTAGCGGATCGATGCCGCGATCGATGACGGCTCGCCGGTGGTAACGATGGCGGCTGCCGCTGCGCGAGGACTTTCGGCGGTCGGTATACCCGACGTCGCTCGCTCACTCCGTACACTCTCACTTGTAACTTTTGTTGTTTTTTTTTGTCAATGTTGAATATATTATTTAATAATTGTCTGTTCAGTATATTAAACTATTTTTGTATCTTTTCACTGTTTGTCACTGTTCGTTGTATTTTTTTCTGTTGATCACCGTGTTTCGTTCGCTGTTAGTTTTTTTTTCACTGTCGTTTTTTTTTCACTGTGTCACTTTTCGTTTTGTTGTTATTCACTGTTTTTTTTGTGTGCGAGCACGGCTCGAGCACGTTTGTTGATTCCGGGTGCGTGAGCTGCGGCTCAAACGCGAGTATCAAAAATTTTTTTTTATAAAAGCTAAATTTTATTAATTTTTTTTTATTTTTTTAATGTGAACGTGTTTGAATGGTTCCGGCACTTCTGACACCAAATGTGACGGATGTACACGGGTGTCAGATTATTATTTTTTTTATATAAAATGTTAAAACTTTTTTTTTCAATTGTTATTATTTCTTTTATGTAGGCGTGTTTACGTGGTAGCGCCACTTCTGACACCAAATGTGACGGATGTACACGGGTGTCAGATTATTATTTTTTTTATATAAAATGTTAAAACTTTTTTTTTCAATTATTATTATATTTTTTTTTATGTAGGCGTGTTTACGTGGTAGCGCCACTTCTGACACCAAATGTGACGGATGTACACGGGTGTCAGATTATTATTTTTTTTATATAAAATGTTAAAACTTTTTTTTTCAATTATTATTATTTCTTTTATGTAGGCGTGTTTACGTGGTAGCGCCACTTCTGACACCAAATGTGACGGACGTACACGGGTGTCAGATTATTTTTTTTTTTATATAAAATGTTAAAACTTTTTTTTTCAATTATTATTATTTCTTTTATGTAGGCGTGTTTACGTGGTAGCGCCACTTCTGACACCAAATGTGACGGATGTACACGGGTGTCAGATTATTTTTTTTTTTATATAAAATGTTAAAACTTTTTTTTTTCAATTGTTATTATTTCTTTTATGTAGGCGTGTTTACGTGGTAGCGCCACTTCTGACACCAAATGTGACGGATGGCCGCTTGGGTCTTAGGATGTATCGAGTAACTTTAAATCGGTTAAATAATATAAGTCTTTTATTGGTCGTAGCAAGAGTGTAATTGTTCGGAGTATAATTGGAGTGTAATATCGGAGGTGTACCGCACTGGTCGGTCGTCGGAGCTGAACTGATTGAAGCGGGCGTGAAGCTGAGGGCTTCGCGCTCGCTGTTACAAAGGAATAAAGAGTCGAAGGATGTTTAGTCTAAGCTAGATAAGTGGACGCTCACGGCGGTCCGGATGCTTCGATAGCCTTAAGGGCTTCTTTGAAGAGCGAATCGAACGGAAACGCTCCGTATCGATACCCTCGAATAAATATTAAAGTCGAAAGGTTAAAGTCGAAATAGTTAGGCTGCGGCCGTTACAATAAATTAAATAAATAAATTAAATAAAACTTACGGATATTATTCCGGGGTGGACGTGGGGGTTGTTCCTCCTCGGGTTCACCCTCCGGAGGTCCCGAAAGGGGTACACCCGTCACTTCGTCGCCCGTGGGGTGGGTGTAACACATTTTTATTTTATTTTTTTTTTTTTTTAAACGCGCACTGGGTGTTTCACGGCCGAGGTTTTGCAGTATACTGACGGCTGCACGCGCGAGATCGCAGCCGCCGCCCAGTCTCGTGCAGAATCAACAAAATCTCGAGAACTGTCGCAGGCACGTGCACACACACACACATGAGCGTATCTGTCGCCGCTGTACAGTCGCTACAATTATTTTTATTTTAGCGCAGGCACGTACACACACAAGCGTATCTGTCATTGCTGTACAAACGCTACAATTATTTTTATTTATTTTATTTATTTTATTTATTTTATTTATTTTATTTATTTTATTTATTTTACTTATTTTATTTATTTTATTTATTTTATTTATTTTATTTATTTTATTTATTTTATTTATTTTATTTATTTTATTTATTTTATTTATTTTATTTATTTTATTTATTTTATTTATTTTATTTACGTTTAAATGTACCGATAATCATATGCGGCTCTGTCTTCTTCTTCCGAGTCTGCTGACTCCTCAGGGTCAAAGCACAGACTCGGATCGCCGCGTCTTCGTCTTTTACATGGACGATCTACGTCCACGTAATACGGGCCCCGCATGTCAAACCACCAGCGTGTCTGTTTACACGTGTAGTGGTAGTAATTCGGAGATAATGTCGTTGTGTTCCAGCAACGCCAAATTTCCGGCACGCGTGATGTACCGGTGCGGGTGTCATACACGCGCAAATCCCGATGACGCGAATGATATGCCACCAGAGAGTTCGCTATGTACTCGAGAGGTTCGCGTAACCATATATTTATATTACGAGGGTCTTGCCCATTACCCGACGGGCAAGACCAATGCACAAATTTGCACAACTGCGGAATCAGAACGTAACTCATGTCCACAGCATCGAGCGAAATTTTTTTATTATGGGTATCAATTTTACCCAACAGGTGACGGAGCATAGCCCAATCCTCCCTGCTGTAACGAGTCATATTATTTAATACCGTCGCAAGGGCTAAGTATTGCAATGAGCTTGCCGACCACCGAATTTCCTCACTACCATCGGCCGCCACACGCAGCGTCCATGAAACGCGCGGCGATAATCTTGGAGGCGCATTAACGTCTTTTACGCGTATGCCATACTCTATTGTCACACCATTATAATACCATGGCTCTTCCTCTGCGTCACCAAAACCACCATCGTCGACCCAGCTCTCGTATTTGATACACTCGAAAATTTCGTACGCTTTTTTCTCACTATCAGCTTCATCGCCGTACGAGGATTCACTGCACACGGTAAATTCGTAAGCCATTTTTTAAGGGTTTCCGTTTTAATTTTATCGGCACGAGATCTGATGAAATACTGACAGCACCGCGCCTCACGATTTTTTCGCGCAACCAAATGATTTGCTGAGTAAACAGTAGTTGAGAACAAAGCGGTAGGATAAAGTTTACGCGCGTGTCCAGAGACATAATAACATATCGGGTTTTATATGCATCTAAAATTGCGAGGAGCGGTCAGTCGTGATTTAGTCAGGCATCGATGCGTTATCTTTTTATCGTGCAATAATGACGGACCACACCCTTCGCGAGAGTATCCGAATTTTATTGAAATTTACAAAACCGTGCAGTGCACAGATTCGTCGACACTGTACTGAAAAATGGTGTGCAAAATTGAAACACTTAACGGGTCAAAAACTCGAAAAGTGCTTAAAATATGTTGTATGGTGGGCGCCCTTAAGGGCTATCGCGACCGCATACAACAGAGGGTTGCTGAACGGCCAGAGGGTTTTAACGTGCGTGTTCGAAGAATTACAACGAAGAGGCCTTGAAAAAGTCGCATGCGTCCGCGGCATAGACAAAGAAATCAGAAATAAGTAATATTTATTAATCATTATTTAGCCCTTATCATTTATAGGACCGGCCTCTCTCCAATTACTCAAGAGTTCCCTTAGACGCTTTAAAAAAAAAAAAAAAAAAAAAAAAAAAAAATCGCGTATCTCTCGACGTTCTCGAGATATTTAGCAATTTCACTTTAAGGGGGGGCTTGTTTCATGACTTTTATTAGTGGATATGGTTAAGCCACCCCCGCTTGACACCCCCGCAGGGGGTGCCCAAAACGTTGTCCGTTTTCGCCTCTCTCACCGTTTCCGAGATATTTGATAATTTCACTTTAAGGGGTTGCTTCAAGCATCGTTATTGGGGTGTTTTTATTGGTGGATCGCGATCGATTGCCCGACTGCACACCCCCTGTGTAACCTCCTAAAATTCGTCCGTTTTCGCGTATCTCTCACCGTTCTCGAGATATTTGGCGATTTATCCTTAAGAGGCAGCTTCACCGTGCGACCGCTCAGTTTGACCGCCTCTTAGTAGCCTGCGACAGCCTCATTAGAGAGCACGGTGAAGCTGACCGATTCTCGAGATATTTGACAATGTATCCTTAAGAGGCAGCTTCACCGTGCGGCCGCTCGGTTTGACCGCCTCTTAGCAACCTACGATAGCCTTATTAGAGAGCACGGTGAAGCTGACCGATTCTCGAGATATTTGACAATTTATCCTTTGTGACGGATGGCCGCTTGGGTCTTAGGATGATCGATGTTAACTTGAAGCCGGATTGAATAAATTATATACGTACTTTATTAGTCGTAGCGTTAATTGTTTGGGAGAGTGTACCGCACTGGTCGGTCGTCGGAGCTGAACTGATTGAAGCGGGCGTGAAGCTGAGGGCTTCGCGCTCGCTGTTACAAAGGAATAAAGAGTCGAAGGATGTTTAGTCTAAGCTAGATAAGTGGACGCTCACGGCGGTCCGGATGCTTCGATAGCCTTAAGGGCTTCTTTGAAGAGCGAATCGAACGGAAACGCTCCGTATCGATACCCTCGAATAAATATTAAAGTCGAAAGGTTAAAGTCGAAATAGTTAGGCTGCGGCCGTTACACTCCCCCTCTGGGAGGAAACGATGCCCCGCATCGGATATTACGGATTTTACATTTGACATGATTTGTTAAGTGTGACTCGATATAATTAAAAAGTTATTTGATTTTCTAAGATATTTTCATTTTGTGTAAATTGTGTTGTTATTTGATTGATGATTGTTGATTGTTGATTGTTGATTGTTCATTAAATAAAACTCCTAGTTGTTGTCCATGTTGGTTTGGATGATTGAAATCCCTTGGTTTTGAAGTTGATTTGCGGTACACTCCTGTTGTTTTTTTTTTTTAAATAGTTGGTGGTTGTTGATATCTGTAACTCAGTAAAATTTTTAGTTGTTCATGTTAGTGGGAATGGTTTGGTTAAATTGGATGGGTTCAAATTTGGTGTTAAAAATGGTTAAGAAAAATTAAAATGTTATCCTGTTTCGTTCGGTTGGTGAAGTTCCATGTTCGATTTTCCAAAATATTTATTCCGTTTTTGGTAAAATTGTCCGTATTTGGTAGATTTTCCGTTTCCTGGTATTCTTTGTATTCCAATGTTCCTTCTTTTCCCTGGTATTTCGGTTATAATTTGGAATTTTGATGGTTGTAATGCCTGTAACATTCTAAGTTCTGATTAGTGGTGGTTAGTGGGTTAGGTATGTTATTTGGAAGTGGTTTGGTGGTAAAAGATGGAAATTGTTTCTGGAATAGGTAAAATGATTAACACGAGTATTTATAGTATGAAAAAAAAACATAGCAAATATATATTGGCCAAAAGGGTACACAATAATTTCGTTGCGAAAGAAGAAAAAAAAATGAAATAAATCAAATTGACATTGATATTGATTGATATTGGGATATGATTGTTCCCATACGATTTTTTTTGTTATAAATATAAAGTTGCTGACTTTCGTTTTTTCTTTGTTGCATTAAAATACGTGTGTCGCAGAGCATGTCTCAGACAATGTATATAAACATCTGTTTTTTTTTGTTAGATTGTCATTGTCTCAATTTTGTTTTTGTTTTATTTGTTTCCGTTTTTCTCATGTTTCTATTTACGAAGTAAATTTAATAATCAAATATATTGATGGATGCGCGCTTGTATCGAAGTAAATGTAGCTTAAATGTACGTGTGAATAACTATATGGGTTTTGTGTGTATTTGTTTAGTTGTGATTTGTTTGTGAGAAGTATAACCCTATTACTGTAGTTTGTCAAATTGTCTGGTTGTCCGAAAAAGAATTTGCGGTTCATTTGGTTCTATTATGTATCTTGGTGGCTTGGTTTTTGTCTACATTCTGACTTTTCAATTTTCTGTGTATCTGTTTTATTAGGTTTTTTTTTTTGAATTTTTTTTTTTAGTGTGGATAGTTTTAGTTGTATTTAAGTGTAGGAATTAATTTACCTTATATTTAGTTTTAGGTTAATCGCTAATGAATATTTTCCTATATTTGTTTTTTTTTGTCAATGATCGGTATGTTTGTTTAAGGCCAATAATGCATATTATGCGCATCCAGGCGATATTCTGCGATTTGATGTTAGATTCGATAGAAGATTGCTGATCGTTTCTGGTAACACTTTGTTGCGCGATATTAGTATCATTGGTTGATAATTGTTAGCTTTCGGTCTATCAATTTTTACGTCACAATGAAGTATTGGTGGTGACCTGAAGTTCGGTTGCACTGGTGTTTGTGCAGGATGTTGTTCAGAATCATTTGTTCGTTCAGCGTTTATCGATGGTAGTCCAATATTGGAATGCACGGGTGATGGAGCATCCATTTTGGATTTCGTTGCGCATTCAATACAGCTGAAAGGCGATGGTAAACTTCCGAGTTCTGAAACGTTTCTAGGAATCGGTGGTGATCGGAAGTTCGGTGGTACTTCCTGTGGTATGCTGTGTTTATTTTTCTCCGATGCGCTTGTTTCTTGATGCCAAGGTGGATCAAATTGTCGCGAATCCAGTGTCATTGGTGGTGATAGTTCATTTGCTATGTCGGTATTTACTGATTGATTTTCGAGTTTCGCGGCATCCTTATGTTCTCGTGACAGTTCGGGATTCAGTTGTATTGATGGTTGTACTGAGTTTTCCGAATTTGGTATTTTTTCGTCGCGAATTGGCAGTGAGTTATCAAGTTGCACTAGTATTTGTGCGGCTTTCGGAGGGTCATCCTTTTCCTGTGCAATTGTTGGAGGCGATCTGAAAGTTGGTTTTACGGGTGGTTTACCACAATTTTCGTCACCAGACGATTCTCCGATGTTCGTCGGTAACGGTTTGAATCCTTGTCTGTTGGAATTTTCATTCTCGGATTCTGTCTCGTCTTCCGTCTCGTTTTCAATATTCCGTGCCTTAGAGTTGTCGTTTTTGTTTTGAGTTCCATTGTTTTTTTCGCTTTTGTCACCGTATAAGTAGCCGGTTGCCCCGTCAGGGCTGACTTTTTCGCGAAACTCGTTTTTGTTTAGCTGCGATAAGCTTTCTGTTTTATCTGGCCTCGTTGGGCTTTCTGCTTTTTGTTGCCTCGTTGGGCTTTTTATTTTTTGTGGCCTCGTTGGGCTCTTTGTTTTTTGCGGCCTCATTGGGCTCTCGTTGTCCTGCTCTTCTTCCGTTGTACTATCGTCTATGTCTGTATACTTATATTTTGTTTCAGTGTCATCTCGTTTCCTATGTTGTTTGTGTGGTTCCTTTATTTCTTCGGCTTCGTCTTCGGATGAATCCATTAGACATTTTTGAATCGGTTTCCGTTGTAGTTTGATTCTGCGTATTCCTTTTAATATTCGCCTAGTCGGTTTCCGTGTAGGTATTTTTATGAGTTCAGCTTCCTTTTCTGATGTTTCAGTTTGCGGTGTTTCGTCGTCAATGGATAAATCAATTTTTATCGGTACACTCTCCGTTATTTGTTTTGATTCTGTCTTTTTCGGTAATTGGTTTGTTTCTTCTTGTGATTGCTTTGTCTGTTTAAGGAGAACTTGTTCAGTTTTTTCGACACTTACGTCGTACACTGTTGAGACTTGATTTCTGTTGCGAAGTCTCGTGGAGCACTTTGCTTCTTTTTGTTTAAGTAGGCGTTGAAAAATCTGTTCGATCTGTGCTATATCGAGGCTCGACTGTTGATCGGATATTTGGCGATTTCGCGAATCGCTGAGCCTGCTATCTCGTGATTTGTTTTGATAGTTTCGGTCACGTGAACTGTCTCGATAATTTCGGTCGCGTGAACTATCTCGATAGTTTCGATTGTACGAGTTGTCACGATATTTTCGGTCGTTTTGATAATTGCGATCTCGCAAATCGTCGTGTCGCGAGTCGTTCTGATTGTCACGTGGATTGTTATAATTATCGTGCGAGTTGTTGCGGGAATTGTTGTGATTGTCACGCGAATTGTTGTAATTGTCACGCGAATTGTTTTGGTAGTTATCTCGTGAGTGACTTTGATATTGACGACCGTTAGCGCGAGTGTTCGTGTTTTCGCGTAGTTGTTGTATGGAATAACAGTTCGATGTCGAATGTGTAGGGTTTTCCCGATGTACTTCGCAGAATTTAAGTCCGTTACTGTTGGTAGCCTGAGTGAATCGAAATTTGGCTGTTTCCGAGCTTTTATCCCTGGTTTGCGATTGGTCGCGTTTCGATGTTTGGTACATAGTTTGTCTGCGGACTAGTTCGTTTTCGATGTTTAATGCCTCGTCAATTGCATCGTCGAGGGTTGGAAACTTTTTTAACAAGAGCAAATTTGCAACTTGGTCACAAAGTCCACGGATAAAGGATTTAATTACTGTTTGGTTTACTTCTTGCAATCTGTTTTTCAGGTACTGTTGTTTTTCTTGATCTGTGTATAGTTCTTTGAGGTGCTCTTCGATTCTTTTGATGATTTTTCGTGTACGCATTGCGTAGTCCCTAACAGATTCGTTGTAATTTTGTACGTTAGACGTCAATTCTAATTCTAAATCGGATAATTCTACTGGTTTTTCGAAGGCATTTCTGAGATCTCTCAGGAGCGCTTCGAGTGTAAGATGCGTTTTCGAATCTGCTATATCTGCAGCCGATCCAAATAGTTTTAGAGAAATTATGTTTAAAAATCGCAGTTGGTCAATTTCGGAAACCATCTCTGCTACCTTTCTACAAGTGCGTAGAAAGTTGTGAATTGGTATATTTTCACCATCGAACGATGGTATTGCGCTGCAAACATCGCGAAACGCAATATTATTGGTTGCCATAACTGATGATTATGTAAATGTTTGATAAATTTTCAAAAATGTGTAAAAATTGTAAAATATAAAGACTATTTCTATTGTAAATGCTGAAGAGTTTTATCTAACATGTGAAAAAAAAATGAATTGAAATCGAAACGGTAATTGTTTAATATTCGCCAAAGTTGATAATGCGCAAAACGGAAAATAAATTCGAAGTTATATAAAACAAATTTTAATTGAATGAAAATAAGGTTTTATTAACATTGAGAAAAAGGTTTAAAAAATGTATTAATTTGGATAAAGTGTGTTAAATTTTGTTCGCAAATATTGTTATTTTTTTGTTTTTTTTATGTAATTTTATATATTAAGATTTTTTTTATTACTTTTTTTTTACTGATATCTATCAATTTTGTATTAATTTTTTATTCGCTGCCATGTGTCGCACGTTTATTTTATGTGGAAGTGAAAAGAAAGGCAAAAAGAGAATTGACGTATTGGAGAAAAAGGGGACTTTTTATATATTTTTTTTTAAATCCTTATGCTAAAATATATGATCGAATATGTGAAAAAAAGACTGGATTGAATTCGAAACTGACATTATTTAATATTCACACCAAAAAAAAAGAATACTTTGGTAAAGGGCAAAATGAAAATAAAATTCGAAGTTATACAAGACAAAATGTAGTTAAAGGAAGAGAAAAAAAAAGATTTTGTTAATGCTCAAAAAGGTTTGAAAATGTATTGTTATTTGTAAATATTGTTTAAAAATATTTGTAATGCTCTAGTCAAAGTTTTATTCAAAATTGTCTTTTTTTTAATTACTTTATTTTTATTTATTTTTTTTATTCGCATCCATACAATTTTTTTTCTATTTTGGTTATACTTTTTTTGTGTATTTCGATAAATGTTGTATTATTATTCTCCTTAATCATTCGCTGCCATCTACGTGAGGCGCGTTTACTTTGTGTTGAAGTGAAGCAAATGACAAAAAGGGATTTTACGTGTATATTTGAGAAAAAGGGATTTAATTTTTTTTTTTTTTTTTACTTGTTCCGCATGACGCCATGAGTTACGGTGGACGTACGTCGTGACATGCGCTACGAGTACGTAACAAGGTTGCTGCGATACGTTTTCGTGAGTGGATGCTCATAATTCACGTATTAAAAACAAATGTAAAATAAGTAACAACAATAATAATTGGCTCAATATACGTTACACACTGTCAAATAATAATAACAAAAATAATTTAATTAATTGGTTGGTACTCACCTGTACGATGACGATAAATAATAATTTTATTCAACTTTGGTCGGTTTTTGTTGGATTTTTTTTTTCGGTTTTCCCTGTCGTGTCGCCCTTCCTTCCTTCCTTCGTTCGATTTATGGATTTATCAAACTTCCTTCTGGTTTTTATTGAATTTCTGGCCGTTGATAAATGCTGTAGAAATGTTGATGCTGAATGTTGTTGATTGCCTTGATTGTTAATTCTTCAATTGCGTTTGTTTTTTTCTATGATGTGTTTCGCACTATTGTGTTTTGCAAACGATGCTCAAGCACGATTAATCGGGTTGAATTTTTTTTTTTCATTGTGGTTCGTTTTTGTTGCTGTTGTTTTTTTTTTATTTAGCTTTTCTGTCGTATGTCGTTCTTCCTTCCTTCCTTCTATTTATATATGGGGGAGGTGGATGGTGGATGACGGTGGGCGTCGAGACGTCGGTGCGGCGGATCACATCCGTGGCGGATCGATGCCGCGATCGATGACGGCTCGCCGGTGGTAACGTTGGCGGCTGCCGCTGCGCGAGGACTTTCGGCGGTCGGTATACCCGGCGTCGCTCGCTCACTCCGTACACTCTCACTTGTAACTTTTGTTGTTTTTTTTTTGTCAATGTTGAATATATTATTTAATAAGTGTCTGTTCAGTATATTATACTATTTTTGTATCTTTTCACTGTTTGTCACTGTTCGTTGTATTTTTTTTCTGTTGATCACCGTGTTTCGTTCGCTGTTAGTTTTTTTTTCACTGTCGTTTTTTTTTCACTGTGTCACTTTTCGTTTTGTTGTTATTCACTGTTTTTTTTGTGTGCGAGCACGGCTCGAGCACGTTTGTTGATTCCGGGTGCGTGAGCTGCGGCTCAAACGCGAGTATCAAAAATTTTTTTTTTTATAAAAGCTAAATTTTATTAATTTTTTTTTATTTTTTTAATGTGAACGTGTTTGAATGGTTCCGGCACTTCTGACACCAATGTGACGGATGTACACGGGTGTCAGATTATTTTTTTTTTTTTATATAAAATGTTAAAACTTTTTTTTTCAATTGTTATTAGTTCTTTTATGTAGGCGTGTTTACGTGGTAGCGCCACTTCTGACACCAAATGTGACGGATGTACACGGGTGTCAGATTATTATTTTTTTTATATAAAATGTTAAAACTTTTTTTTTCAATTATTATTATATTTTTTTTTATGTAGGCGTGTTTACGTGGTAGCGCCACTTCTGACACCAAATGTGACGGATGTACACGGGTGTCAGATTATTATTTTTTTTATATAAAATGTTAAAACTTTTTTTTTCAATTATTATTATATTTTTTTTTATGTAGGCGTGTTTACGTGGTAGCGCCACTTCTGACACCAAATGTGACGGATGTACACGGGTGTCAGATTATTTTTTTTTTTTTATATAAAATGTTAAAACTTTTTTTTTCAATTGTTATTATTTCTTTTATGTAGGCGTGTTTACGTGGTAGCGCCACTTCTGACACCAAATGTGACGGATGGCCGCTTGGGTCTTAGGATGATCGATGTTAACTTGAAGCCGGATTGAATAAATTATATACGTACTTTATTAGTCGTAGCGTTAATTGTTTGGGAGAGTGTACCGCACTGGTCGGTCGTCGGAGCTGAACTGATTGAAGCGGGCGT
This sequence comes from Ichneumon xanthorius, assembly GCA_917499995.1. Lineage (NCBI taxonomy): Eukaryota > Metazoa > Arthropoda > Insecta > Hymenoptera > Ichneumonidae > Ichneumon > Ichneumon xanthorius. Next base: position 55,400 of record CAKJTD010000008.1, read on the forward strand.
GAAGCTGAGGGCTTCGCGCTCGCTGTTACAAAGGAATAAAGAGTCGAAGGATGTTTAGTCTAAGCTAGATAAGTGGACGCTCACGGCGGTCCGGATGCTTCGATAGCCTTAAGGGCTTCTTTGAAGAGCGAATCGAACGGAAACGCTCCGTATCGATACCCTCGAATAAATATTAAAGTCGAAAGGTTAAAGTCGAAATAGTTAGGCTGCGGCCGTTACACCTTAAGAGGCAGCTTCACCGTGCGGCCATGCGGTTTGGGCGTCAGTTAGTAATATACGACAGCCGTATAGCAGCGTACGGTGAAGCTGCCTCTTAAGGTGAAATTGTCAAATATCTCGAGAACGGTGCGAGATAGGCGAAAACGGCCAACATTTTGGGGGGTTGCACAGGGGGGTGCGTGGTCAGACGGTCGAACCCGATGCACCAATAAAATCACCCCCCATAATGATTATTGAAGTTACCCTTAAAGTGAAATTGTTAAATATCTCGAGAACGGTGAGAGATAGGCGAAAACGGACAAAATTTTGGTCACCCCCGTTGGGGGTACATAGCACGGGATAGCCTATCCGATCCACCAATAAAAATCTTGAAACCACCCCCTTAAAGCGAAATTATTAAATATCTCGAGAACGGTGAGAGATACGCGAAAACTGACAAAAATGTTAGCGTTGTAAGGGGTAACTTAAGCTAATCCATGAGAAAACAATTCGATAATATCGTTTGAGCGTGCCATGAAGCTGACCCTTTTCATTTATTGTATAGGTTATCGCCTCTTGGATGCAACGAGTGATGAAGAAGCAGACCTCATAGAGCAAACACGGATTGTGGAAGAAGAGAATCAGGCTCAACATTCCAGAAATTGTAAGTATTCTAAAGTAAAAAAAAGAAAGCAAATTGTTTCATCAGCGACATTTTTTTCAGCTTCTCAGGGAGCTGTGGAAGAAGAAGAGCCGTTTATAATATCATCAGAGCAAATTTTTAACATCGGGCCCAATGAACAAGAACCTGAAGCAGGACCATCTAAAGTCAATGAGCTTATACCAGGACCACACGGATTGTGCAGCCCTGCGACATTCGACCTCCAGGAACGCCAACCATGGGAATGTCCTGACGGTTATGAAGCAGAGAAGCCGGAAAAAGACTACCGCTGGGTTCAACAGCTCTTGGGTCTCGCAGGTAAATATTTGCGCCCACTTGTAGAAATAATAAATTATAGAATAATTTGTATTCATTACATTTTATCATGTAGATCGTCTATAACGTGCAGGTCTGGGTTTCTAGGATTATAAGGTACTGATAATTTACATTTATTCTACTGTATCAATGAATTCTAAATGATAGTATATATAATTTCGTTTGCAGAAGTACAAGAGGGTTCGGGCCGGCCGCGTAACGCTGCTAGGAATGAGTCATTCGGAGACATCAGGCCACCAGGAGATCGATTCGAAATTATTCAAGACGCCGTGCGTTATTTTAAACGCTTCAAGCTCCGCGGACGTGAGACGACGATGCGCGTTCGTCAACCACCGGCCAGTTTTAATAGTGTTATAGACTGGCTAGAAGGGGCGTTCCGCGATCTCCTGACGCATATCACCAGCTCCTGCGAGGGTAGTGATTATGCGGATATCTCGTTTACCGCGAGCGGTCTAGCGCACGGTCCCGTATGGGTTTCTTTTCGACCGGTACGCGATCTCACTTTTCAAGATATATGGCAGTTGATAAGCAGTGTTGCTCAAAGTGCCACTTCTTTAAATATTGACGACGAGTGTAATATAAAAACGTGTATCGTCAAGGGTGTAGAGGGTAGGGGTCGGAAAAAACTTACGTATGAGGGCATCGCAAAACGATCCATTCTATCGATTCGAAACGACGATAATTTATGTTTACCGCGCTCATTGGTCACAGCCCGGGCGTACGCTGAACGAGGAGAAATACGAACTGGTGTGCTCGACACTAATTGGCACCGTATAAGACAACCCAGAGGATTATTACAAAAGAATGCAGCGCTTGAGCTTACGACAGCCGCAAATGTGCGTGTGCCGAGGGCAGGTTGCGGTGTGCGTGAGGTTGCGAGCTATCAGGATTATTTGGCTCGAGACGGCATCGCGATCGTGGTTTTTGAGTTCTTGAGCTTAGGGACTCGTAGGAAAAAAGCGCTGTTCGATGGCACACAACAAGTTTTGGATACAGTAGGCACGATTCGACACACTCTGTATATTCTGTATAGCGAACGTTCGCACCATTTTGAGCCGATTTTAAATCTCATGGGCGCTGTAGGCAGTTCAAATTTTTGCACGAGTTGTAACGCTCTATATCGGCGAGCAGAGCACAGATGTTCAAAAAAAAATGTCCGCGATGCTGGGTATCGCCTCCGTGCAACCAGACCTTAAACAACGCTCTCAATTGCACGACATGTAATCGCGATTTTTTTGGAGCAGAGTGTTTTCGAAATCATACGATCGATAGAAAGTATTATCGTAAGACAGTCAACGTTTGTAAAGTTCTGAGACGCTGTCGTAACTGTTTTCAAGCGGTACGACCTTTGGAAGAGAAAAAGAAACACAAATGCGGCGTAGGATTCTGTAAAATATGTAAATCTATTCAACCGTTCAATCATCTGTGCTTCGTGACACCGATACGCATAAAAGATCTAAAAAAAACAAATCTCTTTATTTTTTATGACTTCGAAACGCAACAGTGTACGCCTGTAAACGGAGACGCGACTACATTCGTACATGAGCCGAATCTTTGCGTAGCTCAGCGAGTTTGCACTCTTTGCTGCGACAACGATTCTGTCGCTGAACCCTGTGAAAATTGTGGGTCCCACGAGTTTGTATTCAGACATAATCCCGTAAGTCAGCTCGTGGAATTAGCGATGCAAAATGCCGAAAAATATGCGAAAACAATCTTAATTGCACATAACGCAGGAGGTTTTGATGCCCAGTTCGTCTTACGATACCTGATTAACGAGAAAAAAACACAGTTACCGACGCTAATAATGAACGGCACAAAGATTATCACCATGCGTATCGGGAAGATCGTGTTTCTCGATAGCCTACACTACTTTCATATGCCTCTAATTGCTCTACCAAAGGCCTTCGGCCTGCAGGGTGCCACTGCTAAAGGGACTTTCCCACATTTGTTCAACACACCCGAAAATCAAAATTATGTCGGCCCTCTACCACCTATAGAATATTATAGTCCTGAAACGATGCGAACGGCTGAGCGAGAAAAATTATATGCCTGGTACAGCGAGACGACAGCCGCCAATTATGTATTCGATTTTGCAAAAGAGATTGTAGAGTACTGCACGACCGATGTCACGATACTGAGACAAGCATGCGTGGTTTTCCGCAAAATGTTCATGACCATTGGCAACGTTTGCCCCTTTGACGAGAGCACGACAATAGCATCAGCGTGCTTTCAGGTTTTTCGTAAAAATTTTCTGAAACCCGAGACGATTGGCGTTATACCAGCGGGTGGATATAGATGGGCGCATAATCAGTCGAAAAAAGCGGTCTCGTGGCTCGTGTGGATGGAGCATTCTCTCGGTCAGCGCATTATTCATGCAGGCCGATCGCGCGAGTTTAAATTACCTCAAAACCTGCTGGTTGACGGTTACTATGAAACCCCTGACGCAACACACGTATTACAATTTCACGGCTGTTACTGGCACGGGTGTTCGCGCTGCTTTCTCATGAACAGAGCTGGAGAGTGCGGCGGTATACCGATGAACGAGCGTCTCGAGAGAACTATAGCTAATAGAATCAGAAACAGCGGCTATGAGTTAACAGAAATGTGGGAGTGCGAGTATGACCGTATGTTAAAAGCCGACACAGAAATGCGTGCAGTCATTGAAAATCATTCGCTAGTCACATCAGAGCCTCTCAATCCGCGCGACGCTTTCTTTGGTGGCCGTACAGAAAACATGGTTACGCTCTACGATGTAAAGGATACAGAGCAAATACGATACGTCGATGTTTGCTCTCTGTATCCATACATCTGTAAGTTTGGAAAGTATCCTGTAGGCCACCCGAGAGTGTATGTCGGCGACGAGTGTATGGAATTGACAGGCCCTGATAATACCGATCTTTCACGGATTGAGGGCCTCGTTAAATGCACGGTATTACCGCCGCGTGATCTGTATCACCCTGTGCTGCCTGTACGCATGCACCAGCGACTGCTCTTTGCTCTGTGTCGTAGTTGTTGTGAAATTATGAATCATGAAGCATGCACGCACGAAGATCCTAGTGAGCGCGTGTTCGACGGTACGTGGGTAGTGGATGAGGTGCGAAAAGCTGTCTCGTGCGGATACAGGGTGATACGCGTAAACGAAATTTGGCAATATGAGATAACACAGCTTAATCGGGATACACAGCAGGGTGGCCATTTTACCGAATACATAAATACTTTTTTGAAAATCAAGCAGGAGGCCAGCGGCTGGCCTGAAAAATGTTTGGGAGACGAGGCAGCGCAAGATCAATATATCACAGCCTTTGAGCAGTCTGAGGGCATTAAACTAAATCGCACAGCAATAGAAAAAAACCCTGGTTTACGCTCCGTAGCTAAACTATGCCTCAATTCATTCTGGGGTAAATTTGGTCACCGTGAAAACCTGCCACAAACAGCGATAGTTTCGACGCGCAAACAGCTCATGGAGTTGCTGAGTAGTCCCGAGCACGAGATCACCGGTATTTTGCCTGTAAATCATAAAATACTGTATGTCAATTATATAAGCACCGATGACTCTGTAACACCATCAGGTATAGCAAGCGCCGTCATTGCGGCCTATACCACAGCTCAGGCACGCTTGAAATTGTATAGCTATCTCGAACCGGTAAATACCCGTGCTCTGTACTGCGACACGGACTCTGTTATTTACGTGACCAAGAACGATCCGCGTGAGTATGAGCCGCCAATAGGTCAGCTATTAGGAGATCTTACTAACGAGCTGAGCGAGGGTAGCTATATTACAACTTTTGTTTCGGGCGGGCCAAAATTTTATTTGTTTATAGTGCGTGCTCCCGACGGATCGGAAAGCGAAGTCTGCAAGGTAAAGGGAATATCACTCAATTTTGCAAACAGTGCGTTAATCAATTACCAATCAATACGATCATTTATACTTGGCGAAAGAGAGGAGCCGATTGTGTTACACTACAAGGCAATTAGACGCACGGCGTTTCATCACGTTGTCACGAAGCCCGAAACGAAGTCGTGTAAACCGTCTAGCATCAAGCGAAGACCCGCTGGTGTATACGGGTCTTTGCCTTATGGCTATAAAGATTAGCGATAAATTACCGCCATATACTGTAAACCGCCATATACTGTAAAATATACTGTAAAAAAATATACTATGAAATGGGTGCCTGACCAATTCCTTTATCACCGTCCGTAACAAGAGTATTTTACTCACTCCCTAAGATGGATACGCGGTGGAAACATCCTTGGACCTCAATGATTTGTGGTCCAACAGGCTGCGGTAAAACATATTTTGTGAAAAAGTTTCTAAAGTTTATTTCGCAAATGAACAGTGAACCGTTCGAGAGAATTATTTTCTATTATTCCGAATGGCAATCTGCATACACGGAGTATGGAACATCGATAGAATTTCATGAGGGATTACCGCAAAGTGCAGATTATGCGAGCGATCCACGCGCTAAACTCATAATTATCGACGACTTAATGAGGGAGGCCTCGAATAACAGTGTTGTCGATCTATTTACTAAAGGCAGTCATCATAAAAATTTAAGTGTGATTTTTATAACGCAAAACTTATTTCATCAGGGTAACGGGCAACGGGATATCTCGCTGAATGCTAATTATATAGTTGTTTTCAAAAATCCTCGTGATCGCGCTCAAATACAGCATTTAGCGCGTCAGATATATCCTGAAAATCCGCACTTTTTGCAAGAGGTTTATCACGACGCAACGTCTAAACCACACGGATATTTGTTACTAGATTTGAAACAAGCGACACCGGATAATTGTAGATTTCGCACCTGCATCTTTCCCGATGACCCCCAGCATTTTGTGTACGTACCACGAAAGAAATTAAAAAGCAACTACACGTCCGGAGAATTACCCGTTCTGCGTTTATAATGACGGACAACGGATCGGCTCGCTACAAAAAGAACGTTGCGATAACGCAAGCCCTTCGGTATTCCGACAAGGAGCAGCGCAAACAGACTTCAAGTGTCATTCAATGTCTTGTCGATTGCGCATTGTACATCCTACGTAACAACGCGCCACTGAAGACTCGGGGATACTTGTCGTGGAAAAAAGGTGAAAAGGAGTGATTCGCCCAAATAATTATCAGTCAATTTCTTGTAATGGCACGCAGCGGATCACCGCTCTGCAAGAAGTACGCTGCAATATTGCAAGCCCTTCAGCATTTCAGTAAAGAGCAGCGGGAAGCCTTTTTGCGTAAAGCAGATCCCCGTATAATCCGTTGTATTTGCGAGTGTGCTCTGAACATTCTTCAGGGTAACGTGCCTCTGAAGCCTGCTCAGAAGAAAAAACTACGTAGGCACGCGCCTGTTCTTCGGCGCTTAGCAGCGAGAAAAGGCAGTTGGAAGAGTAAGAAACGGTTTGTTATACAGAGCGGCGGATTCTTGCCCCTTTTGCTCGCACCAATACTAGGCACCGTCCTGTCAAATTTGATTGGCGGCTGATAATGGAGCATGCAAGGAAAATGGTGCTAGTACCCGAGGAGAATCTATTACAGTTGAACACCTCGAGTCATCGACAACAAGCTTTTGCTGCGGGTACACCACCATCGCAGGAGGCGCAGACTATTAGTGCTACCTTGAGCAGATTGGACACCGAAATGAATGAAATTTTGAATTCTAATAAATACAAGGATGAGAGAGAAAAGTGGGCGGCATATTTGGCTGTGCTTCAGCGCTATCTTCATTTTGTCGATAGTGAACGAACCCATCAGCAACTTGAACTCCTGAAAAAAGAAGGCGCAGCCCCATTGGAGGGTGCTGATAAAAAAAGCGAAATCTCTACACGTATGAACGACTCCATTATAATTGAAAGTGTACCGCAAAAATTTCGACCCAAAGCGAAGCTTCTGCTGCGTCGTTTGCACGATGCGCGTGCGCCAAATTTTTCTTGGAACGCCGCGGGAACCGTTTCTATCGAGGGAAAACCCATCAAAGACTCGAATATTGTCGACCTCATGAACGATGCTATGCGTGCAAGAAAAGTCTCCAAACCTGCGGGACGCAAAGCCTTTGCCGCTTTTTTAAAAGCGATACAAACACCTCGAGAATTTGTCGGGAATGAGGAACTATGGCTGGAATCAAGGGCGAACTCAACACTACAACCGGATCAAACAAGTAGCAGTGACGGTGGTGATATCAGCGATGTCAGCAGTCAGTCACCGCCGTACTACAGTGATAAGAGCACAGGAGCAACACGTGCTGTGCAGAGTGGTTCTGGTTGTTACAGCAAGAAAAGACGTGTAACTTGGGCTAGCCTTAAATTATAAAGATGAAAATATTAGAAAAAGTGTACTTCAACCCCTCCTATGAAGCATCGTTTTCGGGCGCAACTCGGTTGCTGCGAGAGGCTCGGAAGAAAAAAATTTCCGCCAAGAAGACCCTACAGTGGCTTGAGTCTCAGGATGCTTACACAAAGCATAGACCTGTGAGGCGTCGATTTCCGCGACGTTTTTACAATGTGCGAAACATTGACGATGTTTGGGAGGCTGATCTTGTAGATCTTCGCTCTATCAAAGATTACAACGACGGCTATGTTTATCTCCTCGTAGTTATAGATGTTCTTAGTAAATACGCATGGGTTGTGCCTCTATACGATAAGACAGCGACATCTGTCACTAAAGCGTTTACGCATATATTATCACAAAAAATCAGTAACGGTAGAGCACCGATTTGTTTACAATCGGATAGAGGTAAAGAGTTTATAGGTGCTGCATTCCAGACTTTCTTGGAGAAGAAGAACATTCGGTTCCGAGCTGCAAGAAACCCCGATATAAAAGCCTCTATTGTGGAGCGGTTTAATAGAACACTAAAAGAAAGAATGTGGCGTTATTTCACATACTCTAGAGAGAAACGTTACATCGACGTTCTGCAGGATATTGTCTCGGCGTACAACCATACGCGGCATAGCAGCATAAAAATGACTCCTGCCTCTGTGACATTAGCCACAGCCGCTAGCGCTCGGGCTAATCTGATGCAGCGCTACAGACCTCCTGAGCAGCAGCACAGGCCTCCTAAATACAGGGTAGGCGATGTTGTGCGCATCAGTAGTGCAAAGGCGGCCTTTGCAAAAGGTTACGAGAGCGGCTGGACCAGCGAGCTATTTAAAATACACCGTGTATCAGACACTCGATGGCCAGTGGTATACATCTTACGTGACCTTCACGACGAAGATATCGACGGTATCTTTTACGAACCCGAATTATCGAGAGTGCAAACACAGAGGAAGAAAGGCCAATCAAAATGAAAGAGGAGTTTTATATGGTTTTACCTAGCAATAGTAGCATGGAATATTACCCTGATAATAAGACAACACGATTCACTACTCATTTACCACAGTGTGTGACTTTGCACGGTAGTTGGGCTGTTTCTTTAGCCGAAATACACATACCCATGACGATTCTACATGTACCACCCGAGGGCGAACAGAATTTTATTAACATTGTAACGAGAGTTATGAAACCTGATGCGGGACTAGACTTTATTAGAGAAGACCGTATTTGTGTACCACCCGGTGTATACCGTAGTATCGACAAATTACTTGAAACAATTAATGAGATAAAATACGTAGCTGGACACTTGAGGTTTCAATGTGGACACAATGGATACGTGACAGTGTCGCGCATCTGCAACACCTGCATGAATTCGGAACATGCCTTTTATTTTTCTGACGTGTTGAATAAGATTTTAGGATTTTCTCATGATCACGGAATAGTGGTTCAAAGCGATACTAAGTACATCGATCAGAGACCCGCCGGTCTAACCAACGGTATTCCAAATATGTTCTTCGTTTATACTGATATATGTGAACCCTACATCACGGGAGATGTGCATACACCTCTGCTCCGTGTCGTTCCCTCAGTCGCCGCTGATAATTACAATTACGGGGCTGTAAAAATTCGGCACTTTTCGCCGCCACGCTTCATACCACTATTGCGCACTAGTTTTCAAACGATAACTATCGATATAAGAGATGAATTTGGTGAGCCAATACCATTCGAGTACGGAACGCTGACGGTGACATTACACTTCCACCGTATAGATTGACAGCATCATTGTTAAAATGGAATATTATGACGCATATTTGACGCTCAGACGGGTGGTGGTGAGCTGGGGAGGAGCGGATATGGAGGCATAAGCCACGTATACATCGGTTCACCGAACCAGCGAGGTCACGGGATTGGTAGCTTCCTCGGCGGTCTCTTTCGGCGTATCATACCGCTCTTGAAACAGGGAGCCCGAACCATCGGCAAAGAAGCGCTACGTTCCGGTGTTAATGTAGCCAATGACATACTGGATAAGGGCATGCACCCACGAGAGGCCTTTCAAACGCGCCTGCGTGAATCGGGTACAAATCTAAAGCGAAAGGCCGAGGAAAAAATTAATAATCTTATGCAGGGTTCGGGTTATAAAGCAGCTAAAATAAACAAATTGCTGCATTCGCTTGGTAGTGGTGGTGTGCGACGCATCGGTGTGAAAAAAAGAAAGAAACCGTCGACGTCGAGAAAACGCTCTGGGCGCATTAAGAAGAAGAGGAAAGGAAAGAAAAAGACAGTGCGTAGAAGGGAGACAAAGACAGACAGTAAGAAGAGGAAAAAGAGGAGGAAGAAGCCAAGGACTGTATCCGATATTTTTGCATAGTCAGCCGAATCAGGGACAAAATGGCGTTCTTACACGCTCACTCGTGTGAGTGCCTAAAGTCGGAGCTTGAACTATTCACACTACCACCGACCCAAATTACAATTGAGGGGACACAATGGGTGTACTATAAACCAATTTCATCGCTGACGGATAACGCTCCTATCGAATTTGTGATACCGGGCCAGGGCGATGAGTACATCGATCTTGCCCATACTATGCTGAGTATGCGAGTTGAAATAATACCACCTCGGAAGCCCAAAGACGGCGATGCGCCTAAAGCCGGTCCCGTTAATAATTTGCTGCATTCAATGTTCAATCAGGTCGACGTATTCTTGAATCAGAAACTTGTATCGCCGCCTAATAACGCTTACGCATACAGAGCATACATTGAAACACTCTTAAATTATGGAGACGACGCGAAGTCTTCTCATCTCACAAGTGTTCTGTGGTATAACGATGCATCTGCGGGAATGGATGATGTGGGTGAGGGTAATAGCGGGCTGACCATCCGAAGAAATCTCATGAATAATAGCAACAATCAGATTGATCTCCTTGGACACCTTCATTGCGACATCTTTAATCAGGAGAGATTTCTGATAAATGGCGTTGAGATGCGCATACGCCTCGTACGCACCAACGATGCTTTCTGTCTTATGAGCTCTTCAAAAGACTGCAGCATAAAGATTGTCGAAGCATCGCTCCTTGTACGCCGCGCTAAAATAGCGCCAGGTGTTCTCCTAGCCCACGCAAGGGCTCTCTCCAAATCTACGGCTAAGTATCCGATGACTCGCGTGGAGGTTAAAGCTGTGTCATTGCATGCAGGTGTTCACGGTGATACTCTCGATAATGTCATACTAGGGCAGCTTCCTAAGCGTATAATTATCGGATTTGTCGATAATAAAGCCTTCAATGGCGATCGCAAACTGAATCCCTTTAACTTTCAAAATTATAAAATCAATTATCTTTCTTTGTACGCTGACGGTGTGCAGATACCATCAAAACCTCTGCAGCCCGACTTTGGAGAGGGAGGACGATACGTGGATGCATATCACACATTATTCTCTGGTACAGGTATTCACTTTCTCAATCAGGGTAATTGTATTTCACGCGCGGCTTACCCTAACGGTTATTGTCTATTTGCATTTGATCTAACACCCGATCTTTCGGCTAATAGTAATACTCATTGGAATTTGGTGAAACATGGCAGCGTCAGAATAGAAGTCCGTTTCGAAGAAGCTATATCTTCAACGGTTAACTGTATTGTGTATGCGGAATATGATAATGTGTTGGAGATTGACTCGTCTCGACAAGTAATTGTAGATTTCGGTGGCTAGCGCGCGAGGCTCTGCAGGCAGGATCTTCAGTATTCACCGAGAACTTGGGACGACCGGACGAAATCATGACTGTTGTAATTGATATACAGGGTCTAAAGGATAAATTCAATCATTTTACACCGAAAGAAGTGGCTGTTACCGCGGTACATTCAGCCTATTTTGGTCACTGGATAGTAAAACCGACCTATTCTCATGACGACCTACCACCTAGTATAAAGAGGCAAAATATGTGGCTGCGGGAAAACCATCACGGTATTGAATGGTCTGAAGGCGATACGTCCCTGCAAACGGTCGAGCTGATTCTGAAGAAAATTGCAGTAGAGTCTGACCGGATATTCACCAGAGGCTCCGACAAAGCACGGTACCTGACAAATCTGACAGGGTGCTTTATCATAAATTTGGAAGAAGACGACGAAGTACCGTCATTCCATAACCTACCAGCGGGCAATACGCGGTGTATTTATCACGGGTTGCTGCGCAAAAATCACACATACAAGTGTGCACTAGACAACGTGACAAAGATCAAAGCGTGGCTCTGTCATAGCGACCGCTTTGATTCTTTGTGGGAATATAGAACCACTACTAGCTGGCGGGTGGGTTTGTCCGAGTGTGCTGCTGAAGGAAAAAAGTCGTCTGCCTGCTGTTATGGACAGCCTTCAAATTCTGCAGTCTCTCCGGAACATAAAGGACCATACAGTAGGCGTATACCCTGCAGATCGCATACCGAAGGTGTGGACGAAACCGACAGCCTTCGTTGTTAATACCGATGGACACAAGCTACCAGGGGCCCACTGGGTCGCCATGTACGTCGATCGAAATGGACATGGATGGTTCTTCGACAGCTACGGACTCCCCCCTATCATCCCAGAACATCTCACACGTCTCCGAAGAAACTGCAAACTCTTCCGATGCAACGCTATTCAACTTCAGGGTCCGGATTCGCAGTGTTGCGGACAGTATCGCGTTATGTTTCTTCATTATATGTGTACTGGCCTCGGCATTAATAAGTTTAGAAGTATATTTTCAGATAACTTGTCGAGAAACGATAAAATAGTGTATGATTATTATAGTGCGTTCATCAATAATCGTGACAGATTTAAGTCACAGGGTAAAACGTTTAGCACTGGTGCGACCATAGGAGGTAGTTATAAGTGTATGCATTGTATACAGAGCTGTTGGCCTCGTAGCCGTGTATTCTAAATATGCTTAAAAATAAAGATTAAAAAATATTTTTCCGTCTTCTTCTACCTACTCTGTATCGCATACATCCCAAAGCCACGTGCTGATAGCAGCCTTTCGAGCTGATGACAGCAGATATTATGTTTCTCGGCGGACGTGAAAGAATGCAAGAAATAAACAGGGTAAGTAAAGCTGCTGGGGGAGCCATGAGTCACGAGAGGTCTGCAGCGTCAGCAGAAGGCCCAACATAACTGCGCAAACTCTCTCTCACGAATATTCATATTCGAACAGTCCGTCCTCCTGTGAGCAGACATCAGTCGTGATCGAGCCGTGAAAGAGGTACGAAATCAAAAAAGAAGTTCACGTGCAAACTAGCCGGCTCCATTGAAGTTAATGCAAAGGAAACGGATCGAATTAAAAGTGCGCATAGAAAGACACTTACACGACATTGCAAAATTAAAATCATTGATACGCGCAAGATCAGAGTTTCGACGTGTGATACGAAAGCTAGAAGAACTCAATCTCCACAATGGATCTCACTCAAATCAACAAGGTGGGCATGCTTGCATCGTTTCTGCCTGTGAAAAAACTATCCGAGCTGGCACTCGAAAGAAACTACGGCGTCACTGATATAAGGTGTGTAAAAACGTCATTCGGCCCAAGGATCACCATCGATATCGAGGAATCGTTTACTTGCTACCTCCCAGCGAGATTCGTCAAGGTCTTCGAGGACGACGCCAATCTCTTGCAGCAGATGACAGCTTCTGCGCATGAGAAAAATCTACTCATGCAATACCACGGTACAAGATATAATAATCTGGAGTTCAAGTCCGCCCGCCGAGCTGAGGCTTGATAGTCATTGCGCTGGTGCGGCGCGCCCTGTCTCGCTCACTCTACATGGATAATTCATCATCAACAGTGGGCGGGAGAAGAAGAAGAAGAAGAAGAAGACGCCTCTTGACAAGAGAATCTGCTCATGCGGTACTACGGAACGCACTATAATAGTTAAAATGTTATCATACGGTTCATGTACAAAGAAATAAAAAACAGGTTATCGATTTTAAAAAATCATTTATTTTTTACTAGTAGCAAAATATACCCTGTATGCATATAATGACATCGCCAATAATTTGACTTTCCACAATAATGTCAATTTCATCGCTGGTGAAAAACGAGAGACTTTTGGGTCTCTCGTGCTCAATTCGTTTCTTCAACTCCTTAAATTCCTCGCTCTCCGTCTCCGTGATAGAATCAACGATGAAGTTCGTGAGGTATATATTATTCGGCACCTCATCCTCCGTTTCGACTTCGAAATAGCGTTCTCTCCACCATTGCCGTGTGCGTTCGTCTGGTATAGTGAATTGCACACCATAAATTGTTCTGTAATTGTAGTAATTGATCAACCGATCCACACGCTCGAGAATCTTGCGAAACTTGACGGGTATCGAATATTCTTCACTCTTTACGGCCCCTGTCTCCTCGATGATTTCTTTTAGGGTTACAATCTGGTATTTAGTACACTCGTCGTTCGTTATTATTGCTGCCATCGCTCCAGCCGTCCGAATCAGCAAATAATTCGCTGCGTCTAACTCTCACGTGTCACTAATATTCTCGAGGACAAGTCCTGTGGTGATATACCCATTCCTCATTCCGTCTTTTGCCACCGGAGGCAGCAGAAGTGTGTTCCCAGTCGCCTACGTACATTAGTTATTATCGTCGTTCACGTTGTTGCGAAATGAACGGTTACTCGCGCGAGACTGTACAGAAAGTGACACAAATAATTACGATTTGCCTTGTTGAAAAATTACATCAGGAATTGGAGGAGATGCAAAACGAGGCGGACCGAGAACGCTGGTCGCAACGGTGCACAGCAGTCGTTTCGCTAATAAAATTCTATCTGGAATTTCTGGATCCCTCGACAGAGTATTATCAGGGAATGAGCGGGGAGCTGGATTATTTGGAGGCTGTCCTGTTCGAACTAGAATAAAAAATGAAGCGGCGCTCCCCATGGTATCCAATTTCAATCTGCACGTGCAATATTTCTGACGATAGATGTCGTGTGATAACAGCTTCAGCGCAGCTCAGTCTTCTACCGTCTGTTGAGAGCGTAAAACGTGTTCGTGGATTTCAACGACAATATGCACTGTCCACATCGGGTGTTTGATGTACCCGGTACAGATCTGGTGTTTGATATTCTGTATTTAAAAGATAAGAATGGAGAATTATTGCCGAAAGAGGTGTGTGCGGGTTCGGTGGGTAAACCACAGCGCCGAATGTTGTGGATAGTCTCTCCACCTTATATCATCGAGGAATTGCCGTCCCGGATATGAAGAAGAAATGATTGGCGGACTGAGTACGTCCACGGTCTACACTGGTTAGAAGGCTGGCAGCATGGGGACGGCATCGAGCTCGCTGAACTGTATCAAGATTTACGCGAAATTGCGAAAAGTGTTGGCGAACAATCTCGACTGTACGCGGTAGGTGAGGACACTGTACAAATCTTAGAACAGGCCATAGGACGCAAATTCATAAACTTGAACGAACGCGCCGATTGTCCAGATCTCGATGTTCCGCCGTCGAAGAAGGTTAAAGTGTGTTCGTGGCATTCTTCCCTAGAGACGAAGCTCAGAGGCGCTCAGTGCGCTCTACGGAACGTTAAAAAACTCCAGCGTTACCTTAACGAGGTCCCACTTCGAAGATCTTCTTCTTTTCGTTGTCAACCCGTAAAGTGAATTATGTATTTGAAAAAATTGTCGAAGCTCAATGAAACCGGTCGCGTACCGTCCCACCTACCATATAAAAGGATTGCGGAACTGGAACTTCAGAAGATATATAGAATCTCAAGAATGAGGATGGTCAACACCAAGCACGGGAGACAAGTGATTGCCGATATAGGTTTGGATTTCAGTGTCTTCATGCCCCTAAGGGTTAGCTTCTTTCTGAACTATAATGACGAAGTGTTCGACGAAATAGCAGAACATTGTGAAAAAAAGGGTCTAGGGCTGCGATATTTGGGCTCCGTATATAACCGTATTGAATTCATCGATCTAAGTTGTACATGAAACCTAGCTTTAAGAAATATGTAACTCTGTGCATAATAAAATAAAAAAATAAAAAAGCGGGGTGCACTATGGAGACTTCCGCACACGCTCCCGTCCCCCCTCTCTATCACACGCACCTCCGGGCGCGTTCCGACCGGGCGCGGTCCGACCGGGCCCGAGGAGTGGGGATAGGAGTGGGGATGGGAGTGGGGGGTCTCCATAGTGCACCCCTTACTACTTGCCAGAATTAATTGTAGCCGAAAAAGTTAAACTATTGCCAGAATTAAATGTAGCCGAAAAAGATAAACTATTGACAAAATCAAATGTAGCCGAAAAAGATAAACTATGGCCAGAATTAAATGTAGCCGGAAAAGATAAACTATTGACAAAATTAAATGTAGCCGAAAAAGATAAACTATGGCCAAAATTAAATGTAGCCGGAAAAAGATAAACTATTGACAAAAGGGAATGTAGCCAGGGGAAGAATATACTATTGTCGAAAATTAAATGTAGCCGAGACGGAAAATACGGTATTTGCTACGACGAATAATAAACGCAAAATCATTCGAGAGAGATAAAGTCATGAAAAAAAAGTGTTGCGATTGCCAGTTAAATTCTATCCTGCCGATATAGCCGATTCACCGTTCCGCGGGACGCGAGTAAGAAATACCAAGACCAAACGCTAGCTATAGAACGCCAGATACCGGACCCACCCTGCCCCTCTGGGCAACCAAAAGCACGACAATAAGCGCGAAAAAGTTAACGCCAAATCTCTAATAAAATATTAACTAGAAGATGGGCCCGGCGTCGGCATCTCCGGCGAGCACAGAGTATCAGAGAGAGAGACGGAAGCTTACCGGTGTGTGAACAGCCCGGGAGAATAATCCAGAGAATCGCCAAAACTGCCACTCGTCACCGCACTCGATCACCGACTGATGAATAAATGATGGCTCTCCCGGGACTGACCACGCTAGCGCTTCCCCCTCTCTCGCGACTCCCGAATCTAGCCTACGCTAAGCGGCTAAGACGCCGGAAGAAACCGGTTCCGCCTCCGGCCGCTCCCCGCTACCCGCGAGAATCTTCCGCTCGCAGCGATGAGTGTCGATATCCACGGACTCCTTCCTCCCAGGATCCGGTGGGGCAAAATGAACGCGAGGGGAGGCCTCCCTCGCGAAATGAGGCGTCCCTCTTCCTCCGCGGTGGGCCCACTCGGTACGCCACATAACTGCATCTCGACGTGCATTTTTCCCTCGTAATCCCCGCAAGTGGAGGCGCCGTGATGAGCGGTCCTCGGTGTCCGTGAATTCGACGGGACAGGAACGCCTCCAGGCCGTGTAGTCGAGAGGGACGGGAAACTCTGTATCTCGGTCCAAACCCGCGTCCCTCCGGCCTCCTAGTTCGCGGAAGCTGATTTTCGGCTTCCGCCTGCTTGTCGAACGAAAACTCTCCGGCCCAACTAGGCCAATCTCCCTGTGAAACACGGCTGGGGCAAAACGGCCCGACGGTTAAATCGGAGAGCCATGCGCTTCTGCTATGGCCAAAAAAAAAAAGACTTAAGACATGAAAAAAAACAGGTCGACAGATTTTGTAAACAAAAATAAAATTCAAGAAAATTAATAAAATAAAAATCCCTCGGCGAGTCGACGATCGAGCCGGTTCGACGAGCGGCGTACTCAGGGCCGTAAATCCGGCCCACTGCCCGACCAAAAACCGTGCGAGGTGACGGGACGTAAAATGTCACGTCACAACTTATTTTCGGAAAAAAAGTGTCAAATATTCGAAAAACATTTTGCATTATCCCGAAGTTCTCGGCCGACTCATCGTGGCATTTATTGATTATGTCGACATCTTCAACGAACATAGTGATTTATATTTGGAGGATGTGCGCGACATGTGCATCGAAATTTACGACGTTAAGCCAACGGAGCAGCGAATTAATTATATTCGGGGGCTCATCCGCCGGAAGCATGAATTTTTTATCGCTTTCATTCGCAAATATAACATCCGCAAACGCACGCGTGGAGGATACAAATTGTAAGTATAATCTTTACATCTACATATATGCAGTATTGATAAATAATTGATATTGATAACATTTTTTTCATTAGCCAAAGTTTCGAGAGCATTGGCGAAGCCGCACAGACCGAGGAGTATATCTTTTATAAAAAAGACTTAAGCGATTTGGAGGACAATGGGAATGTATTTACTGAAACTGCGGACAAGTTGAAAAAAAATTATACATAAATAATTTTAAAGCATCGCAGAAAATATTTTTCCCTTTTTGTTCTTGTTATAGTTTTCAGATTACACTGCCGAACAAAAATGACTACGCTTAGTTTAATTTCTTCGCAACTCTGTGATTCAAGAAGAAAAATTTTATCGTAACCTCTTGCGCAGAAGGTGAGTTCATAGTAATTGTACATTTTCACTTGGAAATTTTACTTGCACCATGGAAAGTCTTGCTACGAGGAGAATTAGATAATTTTCAGCAAATTTTGGATGGTGCGAGTAAATTTTGCAGATGAACATTTACAACAGCGATGAGAGTATCTTTTGCGCAGGAACTTAGTTCTTTACTTTACTTTAATCACAAAGAATCTTATTGTAAAGAAAACTAGACTTTGCATAGTCATTTTTGTTCGGTGCGTAATCTGAAAGCTGCGACAAGCATAAAAAGTTGATGCAAAGTTTAATTTTCTTCGCCACAACATTCTCTGTGATTCAAGAAGGAAAATTTTGTCGTAAGCTCTTGCGCAGATGGTTCATAGTAAGATGGTTTACGAAAGAAATTAGGATAAAAATTCCTCTCCTTTAATCACAAAGAATCTTAATGTAAAGAAAATTAGACTTTGCATAGTCATTTTTGTTCGGTTGTTACGTCCCGATTTCGTGCCATCTTCGCGAATATCTCGGGATCGGGACGTGATGCGCCGAGTGTCGGGTTGCGCCGCTGAGCTCATCCGCGGTGTGATTTCACACCTCGGGTGTGCTCACGCGGTGCACCCTCAGCATAACCCGATAAATATATTTTTCATTATAATATTAAGTGTCGCGGCCGAGCTCGAGTTTTTTTGCTAACCAGCGGGTCCGAAGTTCGCGACACGCGCAGCGATTTTGAATCGCTGTACGTGCCGAGAAATTCACGCCCTGAAGTTGCTGAATTGCGGGAACTGAGCTTCGCTGCGACCGCTCATGGATCCACGAGGATCCCTGAGCGGCGCAGAGAAATTAGTCCCCCGACAGCAACGATCAAAGACAGATCGGTCCGGAGGATCTCCGCAAATCGTAGCTCGCATAGGTCTGTAAATCTCGAGAGTGAAAGTGCGTGATTTAGCCTCAAAGATAGAGTGCAGAGAGGTCACGGCGAAACTCCCGAGTGAGTTCCGTAGCGGCGTTAATTTCGAATTGTGTTTAAATAGTATAGAGACTATTAGTGTTCGCGTAACGTAATATAGACCAGATAGTGGAAGACAATATAGAGACTCTATTTATCTACGACCCGTGTTCGGGAACCCAAGGTAGTGTTAAGACGAAGAACCCCGCCAGGGAGATTGTCTCTGTTGCCAACACCGTGAAGAGTGAATACGAGAGTGGACGAATGAGAGAGGCAATTAATTTAATCATCCGCGCTTAAGAAACCCAAATATATATAAAATATTCTCGCCTGTAATTAGTTCTAGCAATATAGTTGTTTGTTAACCCCTTTATCAAAGGATTTTTATTACTTGCACGAGGACCTTTCGTTTCTTCCCCTTTTCAGGTACTCGAGAGACGGGCCCGTACGGGACGCGGCGAAGCACCCCAAAAACAAAGAAATAAAATAAAAGATTTGCTACGCCCGAGAACGAGCCCTGCTCTACCTCGGACGTAACAAATAAACTGGTGGTAGCGGTGGGATGCTGCTTCGCATTTTTCTCGAGTGCCTTTTAATTCCGACCCCAACAAAATTGTTTTTAATTATTATTTAGTATTTGGGAATTCAGCAATCCATACTACTGAACAGAGTTGTGAAAATTTGAATGTCTGAATAATGCATTAAACATTAAAAAAAAAAATAATAGTGCATCGAATTTCTATTATCCATTGAAGGAAACATTAGTAATGGATAAGTACTCCAATACCCATTTCAGAAACAATTACTAATGAACGAATATTTCATTACAAATAAATGAAAAATTAGCAACGGACAAACGTGCCATTACGTATTTTAGAAAAAATTAGCAATGCACGCAAGCTGCATTACCCATTATTACGGTAATAAGAAATGGAGTAGAGTTCCATTGTTCATTATCCAAACAATGAATAATGGAAGTAGTTTACATTGCTCATTGCAAAAAAAAATGGACAATGGAATAAGGTGTCATTGCTCATTGCAAGAACAATGGGAAATTGAGCGAGGTTTCATTGGTCATTTCAAGAACAATGCGAAATGAAGTAAGTTTCCATTGCTTATTACAAAAGCAACGCGAAGTGGAGCAATGTTTCATTGCTCATTGCAAAAACGATGGAAAATTGAGCGAGATTCCATTTTTAATTGCAGAAACAATGGAAAATTGAGTGAAGTTCCATTGCTCATTGCAGAAACAATGGAAATGGAGTAAGATGAACTTGCGCATTGCGAGAATAATAGGAAATAGACCAAAAAAAGATTGCTTGGTCAAGTTTCTTCGCAAATATAAAATAGGGTCAAAAATTTAACAAGCGCCACAGCGACCTGCGGGCGCAGTGGCACTTGTTGGGTGGGTTCCGCCCCCCAAACCCCCGAAAAATGTCCCTAAGAAAAATGTCGGATATTTTTTAAGGCACAGGATGCACGTCGCGCTTCGCGCTCCGATATACACGTTGCGCTTGACGCTCCGTGTTTAACGCAACATTTACCGTGGAATTTGGTTGACAATTTGAAAAAGGCTTCATCAATAATACCCAACGATAATACAGTTTTAAGACAGTTGACTCGACATTTCCAGAAATTGGAGTGGCTATAGGAATTTATTAATTTCAAAAACTTACGGAATTGAGCTTTCTCGACTAAATTCAATGCGTACAATGGTTTGACCGTTCCAAAAAGAGTTAGAATCATTTTCCACTAAAAACGTTTAAAGCCTTGCATCAATCATCCTCTACTCTGTATCATCAGAGAATTCTGGAACTGTTATTTTCACGGTTTCCTTTTTATCAATGGGCCCTCAGGGATCAAAGTCGCACATGTATTTTTTCATTAATAACGTACTTGGAGCCCCCATAGTAACGTCCAAGAACAGCCTGTAGTTTCTCTTATTTATACAGTTATATGTTTTTAAATGTAACTCTTGGACAGGTGAAACATGTTGATTGAGACATCAATCAACATGTAAAGTGACATCAAAAATAGCATCAAGGAGCAACATTGTAAAGTGACATCAAAAATAAAAATAAAAACTGATTATGAATAACGTTTTATGTAAATATATAATCATAGTAAACAGAAAACTTGATCAACGCGTTAAATTTTCGTTTATTAATCAAAACGATGAACTCAAAAAGTAAAGAATCTATTATCATTTCGATGATCACGAAGGAGTTCACCGCTCAAATATAATGCTTCGCTGCATTCGCTACTCCAAGTACTCGTTCTTCGAAGTGACGATCAGTCAGTCGATTGAACTTGGGAAGATCCATCATCGTGGCGTAATTGAAGAGCCGTTCAACAGCAGCTGACGACGGCAACGGTGTATTGAATTTGTAGAAAATCTTTCGTAAGACCGGGTAGTTTCGGAGCATGGCCAATTTGGTATCCGGGTCTTTCAGATACTGCGTCACTTGAACCTCTGCGGCAGCATGGGATACGCAGGTTTCCAAATCTTCGAAGATGGATGGTTCATCGCCGAAATTGAAATCATCAACTGGCTCCGTAGTTTTCGAATCCATGGGTGGCTCTGATCGTGAGTGAGCGGACACTGCACCGATTACGTGATCATATACGCGCTTCTGCGTATGAAGCGGTAAACATCGGAGCCAGCGGACCTTGAATTTTGGGTGTGATACCGCCGCGATCGCTGCAGCTATCCCTTCATCAGTAACATCGAACATCTTCTTAAATCTGGTTTCAATCGACCGAATCATTCCTGTAACCAGTGGCTGGCAAACTCGCACTTTAGCGTTATCCTGAAGCGAACAAATTTCCCTCCTGAGAGAAACAAGAGTCGGCAAGAGATAGCCGTAATGGCAATACGTTTCTCCTTGCAGCCGATCTATTGCCGCAGCGAGAGGTTTCGTGCACGTGATGTACTCTTCCAGATAGCGAAAGTCCTGCCTGGTAAATCCATCCCTCAACGTTATTCCCTCTGCATTTCCGGAACTGCACTCCAGCAGCTTCTCCTTCGAAGTGGTCAACTGTTGCAGAGCATCAAAAAGAGAGTTCCAACGCGTCACCACTGGCTTGCGCAATGCACTACCCAAATGAATCTTCAAAGTTTCGTTGAATTTTGGTGAGCGTAAACTCTTCCATAGTGATACGCACTTGGCCATCACTCGCGAATGCGTATCTTTCAGTTCGGCTGCCAGCTCGATTGCTTTGATGCTGTCGGTACTGGCTACGAGGTGCAATGTGTGGCTCGCACACCGTAAATGCTGCGGCAATTTTGTGCAGTGCTCACTAAAGGCACAATCTTCTTCAGCAGGGTCGTCAGACGTGACATCCTCGACTATATGTGTCTCACTAGCGTCATCTCCGTTATCTTCGGAAGGGTCCGCTAGAAAAAAATGTTTAAAACATATGTATTAAAGTGACTGGCAATTTCATGGATTTCGATTATTAAATACGGTGTAAGAACACACGGCAACGAAATTCACAAAAAATTGTATATATATCGCAAACTAATTAAAAAACGACGTACGATGTAAATAAATCCTATTCTTCTGCGCCCTTCGGGATTAGGACAACGGTATGAATAAAATTACAAACATAGTAACCTTACCAATGAAAAATCTATCCGAAGCATCAACACCGAACTCCTTAAATGCCTTGACAAAATTTGACCCATTATCAGTGACCGAAGCCACGATTTTTTCTGGCTTCAAATTGTAACGGATGGCCGGTGCAGGTATGAAAGAGTAGAACTTCAAGTCGGATCGAATAAATGAGTCCTTTATTAGTCGTAGCGTATTCGGGAGAGTGTACCGTTTGGCGATCGGAGCTGGACTGCCGCTCTGAGGTGCGAGGCTGAGGGCCTCGGACCCCGCAACAATGTCGCGGCGGACAGTCGCGACGTTGTTGATAAGGCCCTTCTCACGGCTTCGAGCCGTGAGAGCGGATGCAGATAAGCTGCAGGGCTTCTCCGAATGCTGCGCGGCGGAAAACGACGCCGCCGCGAAAAAATGATCTGTGTGGGAAGAGGCTGGAGCCGTTACACTCCCCCTCTGAGAAAAACGATGCCCCCGCATCGGATGTTAAAATTTGTTTACATTGTGTAATTTTTGTTAAGTGTGATTCTATATAAATAAGAGGTTATTGGGGGTTTCTCTTTTTTTTTTTTGCTTCTAAATATTTTCATTTTTTGTGTAGATGTGTTATGTTTTGTGTTTTTTGTTGTTTTTTTTTTTTGGATATTTAATTTTGTTGGTTGTTGATTGTTGATCCTTTTTGTTGTCGTTTGAATTTAATTTTGTATTTTGCTCCTTGGTATTGTATTTGTTTCCGGTATACTCTCGTTGTTGAATGTATATGTGGTGGTGAATGTTGATATCTGTAACGATCTAAAAGAACTGTTATTCGTTTGTGTTAGTAGGGGTAGGTTGGTTAAATTGGATAGGTTTGTTTGGTGTTAAAAACGGTAATGAAATATGAAATTTTGTCCTGTTTTGTTTGTTGATGGGGTCCAATTATATATTTTTTTTATGTACTTCTTTCCTTTTTGTTGTCCCAATTTTTTGTAGTCCGTTGTTTATTTGTATTTATTCTGTCCTTTGTTTTTATCGTTCTTCTTTGTAAATTCCTTGTTTGCTTTTTTTTTTTTTGGGCTTATATGATACTCTATTGCCTGCAACATTCTAAATCTGATTAGTAGTAGGTTAGTGGGTTAGGTATGTTATGTCAGGATTGGTTCTGTGGGCAGAAGATGGGAGTTATTTCTGGAATGGGTAAAAATAATGAACACAAGTATTGATATTATGTGAAAAGATAACGTATATTAATTAAGAAAAAGAGAAACAGAGTATATATATAAAAGGAAAATGAGGTGAATAATAAAATGAAGTAAAATAAAACAAAAGTAAAATGAAAACAAAAGTAAAATAAACTAGAAAGGTTTTTCTTTCTTTTTCTTTTTTTTATAATGGGGTTCCTCATATTTTTTTTTCTCTTTTTTTTATTTTTGTCACTCGGCCTACGCGACGCGTGTCGCGTATACGCTTATGTTTTTAATAGTTATGTTTATGGCGGGTGTTTGGGTTATGTATGTGTGATTATCTGTATTCGGGAAGTGTAGTGTAGGTTTGTTGTTGTTGTAGTCTGTCGTGGTACAGTTTGTTAGTCCGATTTTACTGTATGTCTGTGTCCATTCGTCGTCTTTTGTTTGATGTTCCTGTTTTCATTTCTTTCTTCAGTTCGGCGAGGAAAATGTTTGTCAAGATTTTGTTTTTTACTCTACGTAGTACTTCCAATTCTAAGTTGTCGATCCATCTAAATCCGTTTTCCATAGTCAGTTTCGTTGGGTCGAAGTCCGTTTCGTTTTCTGTCGTTACTGTTTCCGTTTGCGTCATCTGGTTTTTCGTTTGTGTCGTTTGGTTTTCGTTTCCGTCGTCTGTGTCTGTGTTTTCGTTGTCTACTTCGTTTGGTTCCTCGTTTTCGTCGTCTGTGCTGTGTTTTCGTCGTCTACTTTGTTTGGTTCCTCGTTTTCGTCGTCTGTGACTGTGTTTTCGTCGTCTACTTTGTTTGGTTCCTCGTTTTCGTCTTTGTCGGATTCTGGGTCAGTGTCCATTGTTCCGTTTTCGGTGTCTGTGTCGTTGTTCGTATTGTTTAGTGGTGGTGGTGATCCTTCCGGTATGTGTGGTGTATATTCTTCTGTCGTCTCCTCCAGCTGCTCTTGCAATTGTTGTTGTTGGTGTTGGCGCAGTTGCTGTTGAGCGAGCAATTGCTCCTGGTGATACTGTTGCAGTTCCTGCTGTTGTTTGTCGTGGAATTGCAGCTTGGTCAGGTATGTGGCGCACTTGTCGATGTGGGCCACCAAGCGGTCTGCCGGGAATACGCAGCAGCAAATCGGGCAACCGGTGTGTCGTGATCCCAAGCTTGCCACTCTTTTCCGGAGCTCGCCGTGGCACCGGTGGAGGTGACGCATCATACGGGCGACCTCTATCTTTTTGGGGCACAGGAGGCATTCCACTTTCGTGCTCGAGGAAGTTGCCGACGTTGTTGGTTGGTTGTCCATCTCTTTTTTTTTTTTTGCTACGTCTTTCTTCTTTTTTTTTTATGTTGCCAGTATGATTGTGAATAATAGTTGCATGGGTTTTTCCTTTTGTTTTTTTTCCTCGGATTTATTTTTCGCTTCCTTCCTTCGATTTTTTATTTCTTTGCGACGTCCTTCCTTCCTTCCTTCAACGTTTTATTTTTTTCCTGCGGTGGCGGATGGTATGTCGGTTGGTAGGGCGGGTCGCGTCGATGCGGCGGATCACGCCCGCGGCGGGTCGATGCGACGGTCGATGGTAACGTCGACGGTAACGTCGGCGGCTGCTGTGCTACGCGCGGCCGTCGGTATGACGGGTCTCGGTAGCGGCGGGTCGAGGTGCACTTCGACCGAGCGTTTCGCTCGTTTATTGTGCTGTCTCTTTTTTTTTTTGCACTAAGTTTTCGTCTTTTTTAGTTTTCACTTTCTTTCACTTCTTTTTTTTTTTTTTTTGCACTGTTGTTCTTGTTGTTATTTATTAGTTTTTTTTTGTTGTTGTAGTGGTGTCGTATGAGCTAGGCTCCACGGCACTACGATGAGTCCGGTTCAGTTTTTTTTTTTTTTTTTTTTTCACTTGTATTACTTTGTGGGTTTTTTTTTCCACTTTTTTTCACTTTTTTAAATTCGTTTCACTGTCTGTTTTTTTTTTGTTTCACCCCGGGTTGTGGTGCGAGCACGGCTCGAGCACCGACGATTCGGTCGAGCGGGTTTTTCAAACAAAATTTGAAAAAGTAGGAAATTTTTTTTTTTTTTTTTTTCGATTTTTAATTATTATTTTGTGTGTGTGTGTGTGAGCGCGTTTATCTAGTTCGCCCACTCTGACACCATGTAACGGATGGCCGGTGCAGGTATGAAAGAGTAGAACTTCAAGTCGGATCGAATAAATGAGTCCTTTATTAGTCGTAGCGTATTCGGGAGAGTGTACCGTTTGGCGATCGGAGCTGGACTGCCGCTCTGAGGTGCGAGGCTGAGGGCCTCGGACCCCGCAACAATGTCGCGACGGACAGTCGCGACGTTGTTGATAAGGCCCTTCTCACGGCTTCGAGCCGTGAGAGCGGATGCAGATAAGCTGCAGGGCTTCTCCGAATGCTGCGCGGCGGAAAACGACGCCGCCGCGAAAAAATGATCTGTGTGGGAAGAGGCTGGAGCCGTTACAAAATTAAAGAAGCTATGAATTTCGGTGAGATGCCGTGCGATAGCTTCGTGGGAATGAGTTCCCGGAAATCGTCTACACGCGATCGCGGCAGACTTTCGTTCGTACGTTTTTCCGTCTATCTGCATGAATAGTAAATGAATCAAGTCGATTAACATTCAGCACAAAATTCAACACGCGTAACAGATCTTTTTGTGGAGTCCATTGAAATATATGTAGCCTCTAAAGGTTGGATCATCAATTTCTTTCTCTTCGAAAAATAAAAAAATGTCTTAACCCCTTGACACTTTTTGGTGTGAAAACTGGATTTTTGCAAAAAGGCGATTTTTTTTGTGACACATAGAAACGCTATCTGTCACTATTTACTTATATTGTTCCGAATTTTCAAATTTGAATGAAAGAATTATCGCATCGATTCCTTAAATTTTTCATGTTTCGGCCGAAAATGTACGAACAAGAGGATCCTTAAAGAATATACGGATATGAATCACATTTATCGATGAATATGCGCTACTCTGTGACCATTTGTTGTTTATGATCAAACCTCACTGAACCTTACCCAATGCAGCGTCACTCCTAGAAACCTTCGATTCTTCCCAGACCACGCATCGGCAGTTGTACACACGTATTCAACGCTTTCTAGGATTTGACGAATCTCTTGAACGTTTTCGTTGAACATTTGCGTAACCTTTTTTGATAGAGAGTATCGCGTCATATGTTTAAGCGTATCGCCGCTTTTCTTTATATTGAAATCTGAATAAACAGGAAAAGTTAGCCATTGGCGCAATGTTCATTGATCTTTCATTATAAAGAACAACATACCTTCGAATATTTTCCGGAAAGATTTTTTTTCGACCGTACAAAGAGGCGCCATACTTTCAAGTATGTAGTTTGTGACATTGCGATCAAAAGATTCCTGCGAAAAGGTGCATGACCATCTCTTCCTTGGTATCGCAGGGTCGCTGGATTTAGATCTCTTCAGCCGAACGTACTCTCGGTAACTTTCGTATTCTTCCGGATGTATATTCTGTAAATGAAATGAACCCCGTTCATGGAAGAAGCTTTGGTGGCGAAAATTATGGTAAAGCAATGCGTTATGCCTTCAGTACTTATTTGACTACGACTAAGCAACAATGTTTTTTTCTATTAAACGGATCTTCATGATCTGTGGACATTTAAATGTGTAGTCCTTGATATCACGACGACTTCTAAAAAAAATGCATGTTCATGGCAGGAGTATTTTACACACCTTTAGATGTGTTGTAGCATTCGACGTACACCGCAAAGACACTTTAATGACGTTGTCTGGCTTACAGAAGTTGCACAACGCATAAATTGCACCTTCCACCGTGGACACATCTTTCTTAATTGTAAAAAATTTTCCATCAAGGCACGCACGTTTGTTGCACTCGATTTCAATCTTGCTGGGAGCCAGCTCGTCTGTTAGAGACATCTGACTCAAATACTCAATTGACTGATTGAGCGTTGCATCTCGCGTCGACGGAATATCTGTAGTAAATTACATTTTCAAACCTCATATGAGTAAGATTCCGAAATAAAGTCGTCTAGTAAAATGAGATCTAGATTCAAAATTAGCTGACTTTTCTTCGATGGCAGTAAAATCAATTACAATCACGTGAAAATTAATAAGATCATTCTTTAAGGTCAAGATTCATTTTACGTTTCTCATATTCATTAATGCTGAGAACAATGAATTCAATTGGAACAATGTATAGTCATGTTTAGACGAAGTTCTCTTATTAGAATACATTATGATAAAGTATCCCGCGCGGAAAAAAAATGTCTTGGCGAGAGTCTTAGCGAAAGTCTTGCAAGACTCTTGGCGAAAGTCCCGGGGAGACGCTGACCAAGTGTCTTATAAGACTCTTGGCGAAAATCCCGGGGAGACGCTGATCAAGCGTCTTATAAGATTCTCGACAAGAGTAACGGATATGATCCGCACCAGGACTCTTGACAAGACTCTTTCCGAGACTACAGAGTCTGCCTCAGACCGTTGCAATGAATCATATATCTAGTAGCAATCCGCGCGGGAAAAGTCTTAGCAAAAGTCTTACCAACGGCGAAAGTCCCGAGGAGACGCGAACCAAGCGTCTTGCTTCGCTCCGTGCATCCCGTGCGGGAAAGGTCTTGCCGAGAGTCTTACCAAGACTTTTGGCGAAAGTTCTGGGAAGACCCTACCCAATCATCTTGCCAAGCGTCTTGACAAAATTAACGGATACGTTTCGTAGCAGGCATCCCGCTCGGGAAAGGTATTAGCGAGTGTCCTACGCTTGGCGAAAGTCCCGAGGAGATGCCAACGAAACGTCTTGCCAAGCATCTTGACGAAAGTAACGGATACGATTCATACCGATCATACGCACGGTAAAGGTCTTGGTGAGAGTCTTACCGAGACTTTTGGCGAAAGTCACGGGGAGACGCCAACAAATAATCTTGGCAAGCGTCTTGACGAAAGTAACGGATACGATTCATACCGATCATACGCACGGTAAAGATCTTGGTGAGAGTCTTACCGAGACTTTTGGCGAAAGTCACGGGGAGACGTCAACAAATAATCTTGCCAAGCGTCTTGACGAAAGTAACGGATACGATTCGCTCCGTGCATCACGCGCGGGAACGGTCTTCCCGAGAGTCGTACCAAGACTTTTGGCGAAAGTCCTGAGAAGACCCTACCCAATCATCTTGCCAAGCGTCTTGACAAAATTAACGGATACGTTTCGCACCGGGCATCCCGCGCGGGAAAGGTATTAGCGAGTGTCTTACCAATACTCTTGGCGAAAGTCCCGAGAAGTGCCAACGAAACGTCTTGCCAAGTATATTGACAAAATTAACGGATACGATTCATACCGATCATACGCACGGTAAAGGTCTTGGTGAGAGTCTTACCGAGACTTTTGGTGAAAGTCACGGAGAGACGCCAACAAATGATCTTGCCAAGCGTCTTGACGAAAGTAACGGATACGATTCGCTCCGTGCATCCCGCGCGGGCAAGGTCTTGCCGAGAGTCGTACCAAGACTTTTGGCGAAAGTCCTGGGGAGACCCTAACCAATCATCTTGCCAAGCGTCTTGACAAAATTAACGAATACGTTTCGTTAGACATCCCGCGCGGGAAAGGTCTTAGCGAATGTCTTACCAATACTCTTAGCGAAAGTCCCGAGGAGATGCCAACGAAACGTCTTGCAAGGCATCTTGTCGAAAGTAACGGATACGATTCGCTCCGTGCATCCCGCGCGGGAAAGGTCTTGCCGAGAGTCTTACCAAGACTTTTGGCGAAAGTACCGAAGAGACGCCAACCAATCATGTTGCCAAGCGTCTTGACAAAATTAACGGATATGATTCGCACCGGACATCCCGCGCGGGAAAGGTCTTAGCGAGAGTCTTACCAATACTCTTGGCGAAAGTCCCGGGGAGATGCCAACGGAACGTCTTGCGAAGTATATTAACAAAATTAACGGATACGATTCATACCGCACATCCCGCGTGGAAAAGGTTTTGGTGAGTCTTACCAAGGCTTTTGGCGAAAGTTCCGGGGAGACGCCAACCAATAATTTTGCCAACCGTCTTGATTCGCATCGGGCATCCCGCGTGGCATAGGTCTTAGTGAGAGTCTTACCAACAGTCTTGGCGAAAGTCCCGTGGAGACGCCAGCCAAGCTTGGCAAGACGCTTGACAAAATTAAAGGATACGATTGGCTTGCCATCACTTGTCCTAAATCTCATAATCCCGGAACCCTCCAAACGGCCGAAATTCATTCATCCGATGTAGCGTTTATCCAAAATTGTAATCTACCGAAAGACGAGAACACCGAATGTTCAAGATCACGAAATATTATTTTGCCGACTTGCCATAATCCCAACGGTTTAATATACCGAACCATCGATTGCCCGAAATTCATTCTCCCGACGTCTCATTTGCCCGAAAATTTGTTTTACTGTCATAGAGCTCGTGGTGACCGACAGTTATAACTCCAATAATCGATAAGATAGAGTTCTACATTTTTTATTGTAGTCGCCCCCCCCCCCCCCCCAGTAAGGTAGCTTGTTTGAGAAGATCCCGAACGTACGGTAATGCTATCTTAAAGTAAGTTATGTCAAATGTCAATGTTCTAACAATTGAAATTTGACATATTGTAAGTTAAGATAGCATTAGCATATGTTTGGAAATCTACCCCTGAGAATGTTATCTAATCTTGTAAATAAATGGATTCATTGTTTTCTTCAACTAAGTACCAACCATAACCGTGCAATTGTTTGGAAAGTGACCATATCCGCGATTTTCCAATTTGAACTGTAGGTCATAAAAAAGTGTTTTTTCATCACTCGGTGCGGAAATGGCCACTTTTCCGCTCGCTTCGCGTGCGTAAAACCGCCATTTTCGCACCTTGTGATGAAAAATATCGTACATCCCTCGTGCGAAACACTTTTTCTAACTCGTGTGATTACAGCACTCGCCTTCGGCTCGTGCTGCAAAGTCACACTCGTTAGAAAAACGTTTTTTGCCCTCGTGGGGCGAAGTAATGTACTATTTCCACTATCCAAACTATTGTGAAAAATGGCAAAAAAAGTGAAGTCAAAACATCGCCCATGTCGCTTTCACACATGGCGGAAGCATCGTTTATAAAAATATTTTTAAGCAATATATTGTTTTAAAGCATTTTTGTTTGCTGTCTGTGAAGGAATATATTGCTTCAAAATATTTTTGTTAACGATGCTTCCGCCATGTGTGAAAGCGTTATGTGCGATGTTTGGCTTCACTTTTTTGGCTTTTTCACAATAGTTTGGAGTGGAAGACAATTTTTTTAGTACATACAGTTCTAATAGGAAACTCGCGAACATGGCTACTTTCAAGACAATTCGCCGCTTATGGCTAGTACTTTTAGTTGAAAAAAATGCATTCATTTATTTACAAGATTAGATTACTTCTTCAGGGGTGGAATCTCGAACATATTCTAATGCTATCTTAACCTACGATATGTCAAATTTCAATTGTTGCAACAATTGACATTTGACATAGTTTACGACAATATAGCATTATGTTCAGGATGTTTCGAACAAATGATCTTACGACGAGGCGACTATAGTAAAAAATTTAGAACTCTAACTTATCGATTATCGGAGTTATGACTGTCGGTCATCACGAGCTCTACAATGGTAAAACAAATTTTCGGGCAAATGTGACGTCGGGTGAATGGATTTCGGGCAATCGATGTTTCGGTATATTATGTTTCGGTATAGTCGGGATTGAGGCAAGTCGGCAGAATAATATTTCGTGATCTTGAATATTCGGACGACTGAAAATCCGGTGTTTTAGTTCTTCGGTAAATTACAATTTCGGGTAAACGCTACATCGGATGACTGAATTTCGGATGTTTGAAGCATTCGGGATTATGAGATTTAGGACAAATGACGGTAGCCATTCCACGCGGGAAAAGTCTTAGCGAGAGTTTTATCAATACTCTTGGTGAAAGTCCCGGGGAGACGTGAACCAAGCGTCTTGGCAAGCATTAAGATAAAATTGCCGGATACGATTCGCACCGGCATGATTCGCAGCGGGCTTTCTTGATAAGACTCGTTCTGAGACTGTAGAATCTACCTCAGGCTATTGGAAAGAATCACGTAACACGTAGTACCCTTTTCAGTTTATGGCTAAAAAAATGCTAGTGTCTTTGTCAGACTCTTGCTAAGATGTTCGCCAAGACGCTCACCATGACTCTTGCAAAGACTTTTGCCAAGACTCTTTCCAAGTTTCCTTTCTCAGACTGTAGCCAATACACTTACCTTAACTGTTGCATGTTTCTCAGACCGTCACCGTGATCCGTGCAGCTTACATTGTCACCATGATTATTACTGACAAAAATCCCGACAAACGTTTGTCGGATCAACGCCAAAATGTCATCGGAGGTTGGAGATCCTTCAGACTGTGGCTAAGATCGTTTCCGAGACTGTAGAATCCTGCCCACACCGTGACGTGGATCCCTTCCTGGTAGAATTTACGTCAACCTTTCTCCGGGGTCATGAATCCCAGGCCATCATGCTGATTATTGCTACCAATACTCGGAAGTTTTTTTTCAGACTCTAAAATGTTAAGACTTTTTTTAAATCTTGAGAACCCCTCTTCAGACCTCTTACCGGACTGAAAAATCTTTCTCTGATCATCGTTACGGGATGTGTATAAGCTTGGGGCCCATAAACCGGGTCGATTTTCACTATTTTTTCTGATGAGGGTAATGGGATGACGAGGTCGGGATTTTACTTTATTTCTTAAGTACATTAGCTCTATTTCTCAAGTACATTATAAGAAGTAAAATTGCAATGTGTCATGGACAATTTTGCTTCCTCGCAGAGAAAGCTATGTTCGTGAAAAAAAAATCGAGATTTTAGTGTCAAAGTACTTAAAATAGTCCAAACCGTCGAGAAATGCGATTTTTAGCGGGCGTCCGGATATATATAATAGCTGCGTGTGTGTGTGTGTGTGTGTGGGACAAACTTGCGTCGTTTAAAACGACTATAACTTAAAAGTCTATATCGAGTCGAAATTTGGCACACTATAACACTAGTATTAATTTTGTAGTTTGATATAATACAATAGTATATTATATATAATATTAATAATATGATATAATAAAAATAATAATAGTACTATAGTATAATAATAAAATCGTGTAATTTGGTACACTAACACTAGTAGTACTGGTAGTCACGTCTCTTCCCTCGCTGCAGTTTTCATGTTGATCGAGGCCGGGTTCGAGATCTTACGCGATTTTGATATTTTTCAAAAAAGGTCGTGATAGCTCTAACTTGCCTTAATTTTGAACTATCGTCCTAAAATTACATTCAAATATAATCAAAGTCAAAATGATCAAAGATTTTTGGTATTCAATTTCGCCGAAATTTATCGCTGCGGTCAGATTTTATGGAATTTTGATTTTTTTGAAAAATTATTTTTAAAAAGTCTAATTCGAATATGGAGGTATTGGGCCGAAATTTGAGACGGGAATGGATTAACACTTTACAATGTTTCGTATAAAATTTTGCCCAAATGGATTGAGCCGATTAGATTTTTTAAGATTTTGAAATTTTTGAATTTTTCGATTTATTTTACCTCCGACGAGAGATTCTGCATCGAATATTGCTCCAGGAATAAAATAAGTTCAAACTTTATGATCAGCGGGGAAAAATCCATTAGGCATAGCCACAAAACGGCTAATATTAGATATTTGACTTCATTATTTTAAAAACTCTTTTTCTACGACCCTGTACCTTCGTTAAACGAAGTAGATACACAGATCCGACAAAGTGAAATGCAAATTTGGCGAACTTTTTTCGCGCATAACCTGAATCGACCAGTCGTTTTGCATAAAATTCAAAGCGACTTCTAAAGAGCGAAATATCGCTTCCCCATAAAAGTTAAAAATTTCAATTTTTATATCACTTCTTCATAAAACTTGCATATTGAAATTTTCATATGGCTATCTCATAATGTTCTTTTATTTGCGAAGCTTCTTCTATTAGAAAGCCAATACAAAAAATATTGTATCATAGAAGAAGCGCTGAATTAAGGAACATTATGAGAACGCCATATGAAAATTTCAATTTACAACTTTTTTCGTTTGGAAATATAAGTTTTCTCCCAACGTCTTAACATTCTGAGTGTGTCTTAGGTACTGAGAGGTTAGGGGGGCTCAGTAGAAGGGAGTATCACATTTTTATTTTGTGCAGAACCCGCTAGCCTCCATAACCTCATAGGCATCAAATATTGAAAAAGGAAGAGTATTTTGTAGTAATAACTTGTGTTTATTTTCTTAACATAATTAACGAAAACATATCAATTCATTAATTTGAATAAACTCAACGCAAAATAAATCGAAATAACTGCATAAGTAGCTGATTTTCAGAAACGAAAAAAAAAACGAAATGAAATGCTAGTTCTCGTCGGTTTTCTGATCTACCTCGGAAACAGGTTTCGTTGTTTTCTGCCTCGGATTCCGCAAATTATTTGTTTGCAAATTGATGGCCCGTGTGTATTCGGCATCCCCGAGCGGCAGCAGGCTGTGTTTATCAACGAAATCTGAAATAAAAACAGTAATATTTTTTGTTGTAACTTATGAATGAAACTGCTGCTTTATGTGGGGGGGCGGGTGCGACATAAAGTGGTCTTTTTCAAGAAGGTGTTACATAAATACTGGAAGCGTTGCATAAATACTCGAAGCGTGTCGTAATGAGTATTAATGACACCCTTTGAGTATTTACGTGCGCATGCGCACGTCGTCTATTTTTCCTTTATTGTCGCGTCCGGTCAGCAACATAACCTGCCACCATTTCATGCATTCGTCACAAAAAGTAGTATACGATACTTGTACGTAAAAGCGGACTCCCGACGGAGGTTGTGAAGTGGCCGCACTCGCCTTCTCTCGTGCAGCCACTTCCTAACCCTCGCCGAAAATCCGCTTTTACGCACTAGTATCGCACAGTACTATTTCGTAACTCATGCCTGTGAAGTGCCAGATTATGTGCGGGCCGGTCGTGACATAAAGTGGCGCTTTTCGAGAAGGCTTTGCATCATTTATTCGAAGCGTTGTATAAATACTCGAAGTGTTGCATAAATACTCAACACCGTATCGTAAAAACTTATCACCGTATAAAATACTGCGCGCATGCGCATCATATTCGTACATTTTTCCTTTATGGTCGCGCCCGTGCCGTTGTAGCGCTCGATCCAGCTCGTGCAGCCGCTTCCCAACCTCGCACCTTTTAGGCATTCATCACAAAAAGTACTATGCGATACTTGTAGGTAAAAGCGGACTCCTGATGGCCGTTGGGAAGTGGTCGCACTCGCCTCCTCTCGGGCTGCACTCGGCTTCAACCCATGCCGTAGCACTCGTTTTCCAAATAAAAAAAAGTAAATTGTCTTTATGGTAAAATAACGCTTAAACTTACATTTGACTGCATCGAAAACGTTTTTCGGGATCCCTTTTTTTCCTCTCGTACCTCGAGCTGTCATTGTTTTTAATTGCTCGGCGCCAAGGATGCACAGCAAGAGGCGCCTTACCATTTCCGTTGGTTTTTTTTCCAGCGACGAATGAGTTTTAGATCGGTGGAGTCCACATATATGCCAGAATCCGGCTTGATTTCAACCTGCATCACCATTTTTTAAAGATGGAAATAGACATCTTCTTATAAATTCTTCATAATTTTCCTTCATGTGCAAAGCTACTCCTATGAGAAATGATTTTCTGTATGTTTGGCTTCCTCGTGGAGGGAACATCGCGAGTAAAAGAAAATTATGAGGAAGTGATATGAAAATTTCTATTTTCAACTTGTTTTAATGTCAACATTGCGTTTGAATTTCAGGCAAAAAGATGTCCGATTCAGGTTCAGCGAGAAAAAATACATGGAATTATGTGCTTCGAAACATTTTATGGAATTTTCGATTTTTACTTAAGAAATAAATAGTTGTCTTTTATCTATCTTTTTGAACCCGGTCATTCACGTTATCTTCTATATTTCATGCTGTAGAATATAATAGAGGCACCTAGAGTTTTCCGCTGCCCAAAATCGCCAAAATCGCAAATTTTTGCAATATTAGTTATAAAAATCCTTACGGGACTGTATTCAATGTATTTTTTTACGCTGATCACGAATTTACCACTTTATTATTGAAAAATAAAGTATTTACTTTTCATGAAATTCAAAGAATTCAAAATGATGAAATTTAAACGGTTAGATCTATTCTACCCAAATCTAGTCTACTCCGTGCGTTTATAATTTCACTGCTATACATAAAGAATCCTTAATGCACTGGTTACCTCTCCGTCTTGCGGTTCACGGTTCCGGTTATGAAGACTTTCATGTGGTTCTTGCGGCAAATCTGTAAGTAATTTTTTTGTTTTACAATATATGATCAATATGTAAGATACATATATAAATGTGTAAATGCATAAATGTCTGTAAATATCTGTAACGGTCGTTAAAACATTGTATACAGGGTGATTTAGGAGGTTTTTCACATACTTTACTGGCGGGTAGTTGGTCGTGAATTGAGCAAAGTTACAAAGCCGTTTTTAAAAATTCGCCATTGTTATTTAGATCTCAGTATTATAAATTTAAATAAACGGACCAATCAGAGCAGACAATCTTGCCGCGCCGGAACGTTCGAGATTACCGTGCGAAGGTCTGACAACATTGTACGGAGCGCAACTCAGGTTACGTGATAGATGCTGTGTTCACGCCGGAGCTGTACAAACTAACCAGCTAAAATCTCCATTGAATAGATGGGAATTGCCGGTACTTTTAAACAAAAATTAATTTACCACGTTGGTTTCAGCATTCTCGATATTTTTTTTTCAAATACCCAATCGGCTGTGCGGACCAATCAGCTAAACTCTCCACTGGACAGATGGGAATTTCTAACACATTTCAACAAAATTCGTTTCTGGTACTTTTAAATAAATTAATTTCCGGCACTTTTAAACAAATTCGTTTCCGCACTTTTAGATAAATTTGTTTCCGGCACTTTTAAATAAATTTGGTTTAATGTGCCGGAACCGAATTTGTTTGAAAATGCCTGAAATTAATTTGTTTAAAAGTGGTACAAATTCCTATTTGTTCAGTGGCGAATTTAGCAGATTGGTCCGCACAGCCAATTGTGTACTTAAAAAAATAAATAAAATTGTCCAGAATGCTGAGACTAGACTGGTAAATTAATTATTGTTTAAAAGTACCGGAAATTCTCATCTATCCAATAAATAGTCAAGCTGATTGTTCTGTACGATCAATTGGGTATTTGAAGCAAAAAAAAATGTATTGACAATTCTCAAGCTATTTGGGTAATCGAATTTTTGGCTAAAATGCCGGAAATTCCCATCTATCGATTGGAGAGTTTAGCTGGTTGATCTGTGCAGCCCCGGTATTAATGCAGAATCTATCACACGACTCGAGTTGCGCCCCGTAGAGTGTTGTCAGACCTTCGGACGGTGATCTCGAACGTACCGGCGCGGCAAGATTGTCCGATCTGATTGGTCCGTTAATTGAAATTTATAATGCTTTGTGACGTGACATTTCGCGTCCCGTCACCCCGCACGGTTTTGGTCGGGCAGTGGGCCGGATTTACGGCCCTGAGTACGCCGCTCGTCATACCGGCTCGTTCATCGGCTCGCCGAGAAGGATTTTCTTTTAATTTTATTTATTTTCTTTTGTTTTCTTTTATTTTATTTCTTTCGCCTCGGCTCTTTTTCTTTTGTTGTTGTGGCGTTTTGAAGTTTTTTTTTAAGGTCACGAGGGAGTCTTGCGACTCTCCGACCCGATCGTCGGGCGGTGTCGCCCTCGGTCGTGCCCATCGGGGAGATCGGCCTAAGTGGGCCGGAGAATCTCCACTCGTCAAGCAGGCGGAAGCAGAAGATCCGCTTCCGTGGAATAGGAGGCCGGAGGGACGCGGTTTGTGACCGATATACAGTGTTTTCCCGTCCCTCCCGACTACACGGCCTGGAGCCGTTCCTGTCCCGTCGAATCCACGGACGCCGCGGACCGCTCATCACGGCGCCTCTACTTGTGGGATTACGAGGAAAGGATTTGCACGAGGTGCAGTTATGGGGCGTAATTATGTGGCGTATCGTGTGGGCCCACCGCGAAGGAAGAGGGACGCCTTAACTTCGCGAGGGAGGCCTCCCCTCGTGTTCATCTTGCCCCACCGGATCCTGGGAGGAAGGAGTCCGTGGACGTCGACAATCATCGCTGCGAGCGGAAGATTCTCGCGGGTAGCGGGGCACGGCCGGAGGAGAAACCGGTTCCTTCCGGCGTCTTAGCCGTTTAGCGTAGGCTAGATTCGGGAGTCGCGAGAGAGGGGGAAGCGCTAGCGCGGACTGTCCAGGGAGCGCGTTAATTTATTCAGCAGTCGGTGATCGATTTCGGTGACGAGTGGCAGCTTCTTTTGTTTCGTCCAGCGCTCCCGGGCTGTTCGCACACCGGTAAGCTTCCGTCTCTCCCAAATACTCTGTGTTCGCCGGGGATGCCGAATCCGGACCCAATTTTATTTCTATTGTATCGATTATGTTGCGTAGCTCCCCTGTATCTTTTGAGTTTTTCTTTTGTCTTTTCTTTATTCGATTTTCTCGCGCTTGTCGCCGCGGGCGACGTATTGGGTCCGGTCAAGTATGTCCGGCGAGATTTTCGCGCTGGTCTTTTCTTTCATTCGCTTTATTTGATATACTTTGTTTTCTCTCGGCTATTTTTCTCCCTGTTATAATTTCTTTATCTTTCCGGGTTTATCTAATTGTTATTTCGTAATTTTGCGTATCTTTCGGCTACATTCTATCCTCGGCTCTATATCGCGTATCGCAATTAGAACATTCACGCGAGGACGTTCATCGCGTTCGTCCTGGTTAGCTGGCTATATTTCGCGACTTTATTTCGAACATCGGCTATAGTTCGCGACATTATTTCAAACATCGGCTATATCTCGCGAACTTTCTTTCGAACATCCGCGAGATGACTTTCGTCACCTTCGCAAATTGCGATCGGCTACATCTCGCGAATTGTATTATATCGAGGCTAAGTCGATTTCGCCGGTTACATGGGCTACATTTCATCATGCGAGACAAAGGGGCGGCAAGCGCGTCGTCCAGCGTTCGTTAGGCCGTTCGGCCGCGTGTTGGCTATCTCGCGCGTAAGGGTCACGGGCGCGCCGTGTTTACATCGGGCGGCCCGTGCCGAGAACCTTCTCGACTACCTCGGCTATCTGGCGTACTAGCTGTGCTATAGCGAGCGTTTTGTCTTTGTATTTTTCTTTTCTCTCGCGTCCCGCGTAACGGTGAATCGGCTATATAAAGGATAGAATTGATCTGGCAATCGCAACACTGTTTCGTGACTCTATCTCTCTCGAATATTTTTGAGTTTATTATTCGTCGTAGTAAATGCCGTATTTTCCGTCTCGGTCACATTTAATTTCGGCAATGTATCTTTTCCGGCTACATTTAATTTTGACAATCGTTATCTTTTTCGGCTACAGTTAATTTTGGCAATAATTTATCTTTTTCGGCTACATTTAATTTTGGCAATAGTCTATCTTTTTCGGTTACATTTAATTTTGGCAATAGTTTATCTTTTCGGCTACATTTAATTCAGGCAATAGTTATCCTTTTTCGGCTACCATTAATTTTGGCATTAGTTTATCTATCGACTACATTTCATTTTGACAATAGTTATCTCTTTTCGGCTACATTGATTTTGGATTGTCTCCGGTATTTATAACAAATTTTGTCTACGGTTGTGCTGAAATTATGTTGTCGAATGTCGAATAAATCAAAAGATTATTATATTGTATTTGGTCACTCGCCCGTCCACCCCCCTCTACCAGTGTCTCCCAGGTGGGCTGAGCTAGTCGGAGTCTCGCCGGCCCTACCTTTTTCCCCGCTTTCCCCTAGTCCTTCCCGTAATTTGCCGCGAATTAAAATAAAATGCCGTTCTTCGAGCGGTGGTATTTAGGTACCTGGCGCCCAAATCGCGCGTAAAGAAGTGGTCTCCACCCTGCCCTGCGGGAGGGGCTATGCCCGGTCAGTCCCTTGATGATGCGTAATCTCGTCGTGGGTTCGATCCCCGAGAACCGGCACCGAGCGGGGAGAGCGGATTTTTCGGAGAGTTGGGGCCGTAGTGTACGAGAGGTGAAAATTCTCGTTACAGCTTATATCTAAATAACAATTGCGAATTTTGAAAAATGGCTTTGTAACTTTGCTCAATTAACGACCAACTACTCGCCGGTAAAGTATGTGAAAAACTTCCTGAATCACCCTGTATACTGTTAATAAACACACATTACTACTATTACTAAATTTAAATTTATTTAGCGTACAGATGCGAACTTAGAAGTTACAAAAAAGTTCCAGTACTGTGATATGTAATGTGATTAATGGAGCTGATTCATTATTTAAACACGATCCCTATTATAAAAGGTCAATTTCAGTGTATTCTTGTGAGTCAGTTTACTGTAACAATACGATAAATTTTAAGTCTGCATATATCACCATCGCTGAATTCTGCGCGGTCTGCTAAGCTTCGGCGTGAGTGCATTAAGCATACAGTTGCATTTGTATAAAACCGTTGTACGTATTTGCCGGAACTAAAGAGTCGGCATTCATAGAACTTGCCGCTACGGCAGATGTATTGACGATTACCAAATGTCCAGAATTCTTTTAATTCCGGCGGACGTTTCTTAGTTTGATAAAATCTTCCCTGCCATTTTCCTTTCCATAGAACCAAAACTTAACCATAACATGAAGATAATCAAGAGACGCCATAGCGTCTTAATGCCAAGTACATAAAAAAAATTTTTACTTTAACCATATCTCATTCCAATATTGATATGATTGGTAAGTAGAAGCTCAAGTTCCATGAATATTACTGGTGTAGTATCGCATCTTTAGCACTTCAAGAATATCCATTAACAGAGGGTTTTAATATGCGTGTGCCTCCGTGAAGAATCGAAATAGCATAAATAATCTATAATCTATACTATCAAATAGGCGTCTTGCCTATCCAAACACTAATATGAGATCACTCTACACACTTGAGAGTATATTCTGGATTTTTTTAAGAAAAATTAAACATGACATATTGGCTGAAAAAAAAATTTAGTCTATTTTTTTATAGAAATGGACGTTCATTGCATTCAAAAAAATCTACAAAATTTTGTTTTCAAAAGTTTATTTAAAACTGCAACTTTTATGTCTACAACGTTTTTTGTCTACAAAGTTCAATTTTTCGATATCTCAAAAAAATACGATCCAAAAATTCTTTTAAAAAATACAAAATCATTATAAATACTCATGAATAGTGGTGAAATTACAACTTTTTTGTCGAGGGTCGGATTTTTTACCCTTTGAAACCGTATGGAATACCTCATATATATTCACTCCCATACGCGATGAATGCCGAAATCACTTCATAGCATATGGGAGTGATTTAGGATTTTCGAATTTCACTCTCATATGCTATAAACAACGAAATCTTGAGAGTATAGCATATGGGAGTGATTTAGGATTTTCGAATTTCAATTCCATGTATGACAAAATCCTATTGTTCTGTTATGTCTAAGGACTAACGTATATCTAAATAAATAAATCATTATCTCTGTTAGTGTTAAAATTGTATCGCTTTCTTTTCGACCCAAAATTAGAATAGGGATCGACCGTGTTCACAAAAATTGAATTCTTGAAACTTTGCCGAACATCAGCGTAGTGCCTAACGATTAAGTACAGCTAGCATTTCATTTATTTACTGGGAAGCGTCCAGACACTGTCGAGTTCATCTTACCAGTAAGATTTTAAAATTTAGCTTAATCTGACTGACCTTTCGTTTGTCTTGAGGATGACGTTGAGGGTAGTTCGGCAAGGAGCCGATCGTGGTCGTCGAGACGCTTCTTATTTTGGTTCAGCGCATCCAATATCTTGTTCAAGACGGGCTCCAGCTGTTCGTTGACGACTACGGGACCTTTTCGTCCGGTCAAACAAACGCATAAATAAACGGAAAACTCGTGAATTCAAAAAATGATTAAATTAATGTGATAAAAAAAGAAATCAGTTACTTAGCATGTAACTCATTTGGTTTATTCAACACATTTAGAGATCGAGACGCGCGGTAGCGTCACGACGCCAAATACTTTTCAAAAAGACGCTACCGTGTACTTGTGTTCCATTATACACGGTAGCGTCTCTTTGCAAAAATCTATTTTTTAAGGTGATGTGAAATACCGCGGGCGGAATAAAAACTGTAATTAATTTTATTAATCGCGGTGACGATTGCAGTTAAAAGCAAATTCCTAAATGTATTCGCATCTATATCGGCTTCATGTACGAATTTACTTTTTTAACCGGAACCAAAAAATTAGTTATAGTTTCATTTACCTACCGAGCCCAGGTTGGACAGGGAGAAAGGGGTATCACATCGTCTTAAGTACTTGGAGTCCAGACGTGACGGCGTCTCTCGATTGTATTTAATATAGTTATGTAGGCAAAAAGTTGAAAAAAATGGAAGGCACTTAAACCACTTGCCCCTTTCTATATATTTGACTCGAAAAAAAATGAAAAAAAAATAGTCAGCGTGTCTTTAAAATACAAATAAGTGGAGTTTAT
Organism: Ichneumon xanthorius; assembly: GCA_917499995.1. Taxonomy (NCBI): domain Eukaryota; kingdom Metazoa; phylum Arthropoda; class Insecta; order Hymenoptera; family Ichneumonidae; genus Ichneumon; species Ichneumon xanthorius. The sequence continues at coordinate 97,532 of CAKJTD010000008.1, forward strand.
TGAATGAAAAAAAATGTCGGGTCAAGTATTGTTTTTTTTTTCCTTTCTTGTGCTAAGAACTGTTTTCGTAAAAAAAAAGAAAATTAAAAAAATCAAGAATTTAAAAAACGTGTAAAACGTCGAGAAATGCGTTTTCTACCTGGCGTCCGGATGCATACTTGAGTATGTGACAGAATCGCTTCGTTTAAAATATACGTACTTCGGCAACGGTTCGAGATAGCCCGTTGAAATTTTGTACACTAAAACGTAAACGTGGATATATCTTTTCATTTAGTGAAATTTTCATGAACATTGAAGCCTGATTGGAGACTACACTATTTTGAAATTTTTGAAATGTCTGTGGTAGCTCTAACTTTCGTAACTTTTTTGCTATCATACTAAACTTGCATAAAAAGTTAATATTACGACCAAAGACGTTTGGTAATGCATTCAGCCGAAATCTACCCAGACAGATTCCATGAAACTTAGATTTTCAAAAAATGATTAAAAATGCTGTAATTTGGGTAAATATGGAAGTATTGAGCTCAAATTTTTGCCGTGAATGAATTAACACTCCACAATATTTGCTATTACGTTTTTGGAACAATACATTAATCGTTTAAATTTTATGAAGTTTCGAAATTTTTCAGTTCTTCGGAAAATTTGTTTGTTGCGTTCGACACGAATTTCTAAATCAAATATCACGCTTACAGTAAAATAAGTTATAAATTTGTAATTAGCGATGAAAAATAGATTTAAAATAGCCTCACTACGACGAATTACGAAAATGTAGGTACTGATTTTCTACAACAAATTTTGCGGTCAATTTTGAGCATTCCCATTTTATGAAATGTAGACATAGTTACAAAAAAGGTCAAAAGTAAATTACACATGGGTTCTTCATTTATAAAAATGTTGCGCATTTCACTCCTATATGAGGAAGCCAAAATCTATCAACAAACTTTCTGATAGAGAAAATTATGCATAAAATTGTAATAAATGAGGAAATTGTTAGAAAATTTGTACGTACTTAAATCACGCTTGCCGCCTACTGCTGTTGATGGCTGCTGCTGTGCCGTCTTCGAAAAATCCTCTATATCGGAGGTCGGAGAATCCTCTGCTGATTTTTCCGGTGAGGGATGATACTTTTTTTCTAAAACAAAACAAAAAACAATATTGAAGTCAAATTTAATCATTAAAAAAGTTTGGTAGAAAATGACCGTTCGAATTTTATGAAATGTAGACATTGTTACAAAAAAGGTCAAAAGTTAATTACACATGGCTTCTTCATTTATAAAAATGTTGCGCATTCCACTCCTGTATGAGGAAGCCAAAATCTATCGACGAACTTTCTCGTAGAGAAAACTATGCACAAAATTGTAATAAATGAGGAATCCATTTTTTTAATTTTCCTTTTTTTAAAAATAATTTCTTAACTACATTTCTATTGTACTAAATACATAGATATACGTATAAATATGTTTACCATTACTTGGCTCATATGACTGAACTAATTTACGATTTTTTTTTTTTTAAGAGGAAATAAATTTTAAGTACTTGGCGTATGATTTTCACTTTGTTAGAAAATTTGTACGTACTTAAATCACGCTTGCCGCCTACTGCTGCTGATGGCTGCTGCCGTGCCGTCTTCGGAAAATCCTCTATATCGGAGGTCGCAGAATCCTCTGCTGATTCTTCCGGTGAGGAATACTTTTTTTCTAAAACAAAAAAAAACATTATTGAAGTCAAATTTAATCATTAAGAAAGTTTGGTAGAAAATAGATCGTAAAATTTTTCAACTGTACGTGATGTGGTTTCCACATATTTCAAACCCGTGAACTAGTATTTGCATACGTAGCTTGCTCGGCATAAAAGAAAATAACGACGCCTTATAAATTTTTTTTTTTTTATTAATTTTTTCTACTACTCTACTATTCTATTATTGCAGAAATGTCGGTATTTTAATTGTCCAAATATGAAAGGATATTGCATTATGCGTAAAAAGATATAGGAATGTTTTTATATACGCAAAGATATATTGCTTTAATGAGTCGTTCAAAAGACACGCTACGTCAGGAAGATAGTAAAGACATATCGCTCTACTTCAAAGAATGGAGCTAGTTATTCAGAAAAACTTGAAGCTTGCACGTGTCTTTTCGGTTCTGCACAATTTCCATTATGGAGAGAAAGTGGAGATGCGCGCGCCTCAATTCAATCTGCACTGGAGAATGTGGCTATAGTACCCTAGATATTAAAGTAATCTATGATAAAAAAATATTCAGTTCTCGTTCGATGCTCGTGCGATATAGGCGTGTTTTTCGGTGCAGTCGCGAGGTGTTTACCTTTCCTGCCTCTATGCCTAACGCGATTGACAACACATGCATCATACGAAAATACCAAGCAGTTTATAGGCAACTGTGTGGGGAATCTCTACACATACTATAGTCTTGTCCCAAGAGAGTTCTCTGAGTACAGAGAGATCCCCTACAAATCGTTCTGTAGAATGTCGACACAGAATTAACAGCTATGCTAACGCTGCAAGGGCAGAAAGTCTTCCTTTCTGCCAAGTTAAGACCAAGCGGTCATAATCGATGCTATTGAGGACTCTAAACTGGAAGATTATGCCTCAGCTATTACCCAAAAGATTGAAAAAGAACAAATAAAATTTATATCGAAGATCTCCAACAACAGGATATGTACATATGTTGCTACTAAAGAGATTGCCGACGAACTAACGGAGAGCTTCAAGACGATCACGGTACAAGGAAAAGTATTACCGATTCGCCCTTTAATAGCTAAGAATCGAAGAGTCGTGTTCTCAAACGTTCCGCCGATCATACCGCACGCCGAGATCGAAAACATCCTGAAAGCCAGGGGCATCCACATAACATCGCAATTCTAATTTCTTCACGCTGGTCCGAGCAACCTCTTCGAGCAAATTCTTGCACATACTGGGTTTCAGACGCCAAGTTTATGTGACACTTGACGACGTCCCAAAACTACCGGAACCTATCGAAATCAAGTTCAACGAAACGAACTATACAATATTTGTATGAAAAGACTTTCCAGGATGCTTTCTCTGTAAAAAGGAAGGTGACCTCGCGAAAAACTGTCCGCAGCGCGACACTGGGTCCCCTCAGATGCCGAGTGACTCGGCAACGACGATAAGCGATCCCACCTCCAATCAGACAATCGAAACGGCAAATTCGGATCCGGCTCATACGCCGCAATCCATTAAGGAGGGAGTCTCGCTGCGCGCTGACTTCGCATAAGTTCGACAACAAGAAGAGAAAATTGCAAGTACTTCTTGATGGTGTAAAAATCTGAAAAAAATCATGTATACTAAAGGTACTGAGAAGATTAATTTTGCATAATAATAATTGCAAAATGTTATTAACAAATTCATCAAAAAATTAATTGGTTAACAAATTACCCGGTAACAAAACTTTTTTTTTATGAAAATGATTCGTTTATTTTTCTGAATACGTATGAATTTTTTCAGATTTTTATCTAATCGTTGATTTTTGTTCTATAAAAAAAAAAAAAAATCAACGATTAGATAGAAATCTGAAAAAATTCATACGTATTCAGAAAAATAAACGAATCATTTTCATAAAAAAAAAAGTTTTGTTACCGGGTAATTTGTTAACCAATTAATTTTTTGATGAATTTGTTAATAACATTTTGCAATTATTATTATGCAAAATTAATCTTCTCAGTACCTTTAGTATACATGATTTTTTTCAGATTTTTACACCATCAAGAAGTACTTGCGATTTTCTCTTATTGTTGTCGAACTTATGCGAAGTCAGCGCGCAGCGAGACTCCCTCCTTAAACGTACTCTCAGAATCTCCGTCCCTGTCCGACGATAATCTAGACTACCCAGCGTTACCAAAACCACCACCCGAGATTATCTCGCAAATCCGCAAAAAGAAAAACCGCAAATCACTAAAAATAGCAGAGGAACACACCACAACAAAAGATCCAGTTAAGGAGGTTGGAGCGAGTGGTGTTCATTCCGCCTAAATTCGAGAAATTCGGGCAAGAATTGCAAACACTTCCCAATGTTATAAAAATCTGAAAAAATTCATACTTATTATAGGCATTGAAAAGACTAATTTTACATAATAATAATTTCAAAATGTTATTAACAAATTGTTGAAAAAAAAATTGTTCATCAAAATATGTGGTAACTCAACTTTTTTTTTTAATGAAAATGATTCGTTCACTTTTCGGAATACGTATGAATTTTTTCAGATTTTTATCTCTATTTTGACTTTTGCACATTTTTCCATGTAAAAAACAAGAAAAATCAAAATAAAGATAAAAATCTGAAAAAATTCATACGTATTCCGAAAAATGAACGAATCATTTTTATGAAAAAAAAAGTTGAGTTACCACATATTTTGATGAACAATTTTTTTTCAACAATTTGTTAATAACATTTTGAAATTATTATTATGCAAAATGAATCTTTTCAGTGCCTACAATAAGTATGAATTTTTTCAGATTTTTATAACATTGGAAAGTGTTTGCAATTCTTGCCCGAATTTCTCGAATTTAGGCAAAATGAACACCACTCGCTCCAACCTCGTTAAGGATATTGAAAAAGAACTCGAGTCCGACTCTGGAGTTTATCCACTTAAATTTGCGGAATTTAAAAATTTCTGGGAAAAGGCCCAAGGTAATAAAAATCTGGATGATCTAGCAACGGAATTCTCGATTGAAAAATCGGCACTAAGCGAGAAGCTAAGAAGCCTATTCTTCTAGAAGACGACCCTATTAATTCATTATTTTCCGAAGAAGGACTAAGAAACTCGAGTCCTGGCCCGATGGAGTTCCGATTAACCTCGTCAAACATCTTCCTCTGAGTGACATGAAGTATAGTAGTATAGTATAGTATAATTTATTGGAGTCCAGGGATAAATCCCCAAAGGACCAAGCAGTACAGATAAGCAGTACAGGTGCAAAGCACAGCATATTGAGTACAGAGTAGAGTGTACAAGATGTAGTAGAATTATACGTAATTTATTCTTAATTCAAGATTAGCAGAACTCGAGCAGACAACATAACGGTACGTAAAATAACAGTTCTTCTGAAGTTCCTTCTGAAAATGTACAACCAAATGTACATTGGCTAGTTACTGTCGTGCCGATTGCTAAGCCGGGCAAGGACCGTACCTGTCCAAAAAAATTACACACCGATTGCCCTTACCTGCAATTTATGTAAGCTGATAGAGAAAATTATTAACCGACGCTTGACATGAACCATCGAAATAGACAATTGGTTGTCCCCCCTCCAATCTAAATGTTACAGGCATCTCAATGGATATCGAGAAGGCCTACTAAATAATTTGGAAACAACGGGTCATCAAAATTCTAAAGGAAAAGTCCGCGTTAAAAACCCTAAATCGAAGAAAACTAAAATTCAAAACGGACTGCCTCAAGGATCCGTTTCACGCTCTTCCTTCTGTCCATAAATGTCATTCTCAGTGCCATAAATCCTCCTGCATAATTTCTCCCGGGAACTCTCGACAACCTAGTAGCATGGTTCAATAAATCAGGGTTTAAATTTTCACAAACAAAACTAAATTCTTGGTATTCTCTAGAGCCTGTCCAGCTAACTCACCACCAGTGGAACTTTTCATCAAGAAGACTAAACTACAGAGATGCCACAAGATGAAAATACTGGGCATAACCTTTAATACCACTCTATTCTGGGCCCCACATATCGAACTTGTAAAAGCCTAATGTCGGAAAAGATTAGACCTTTTGAAAGCTTTATCTTCCAAGAAATGGGGAGCCGATCGCTCAATCCTTATGGCAGCCTATAGAACAACGATTAGATCAAAACTTGCTTATGAAGCCGTAATATATGGTTCGGCCTCTAAGCACATCCTAAAAAAATTAAACCCCATTCAAACTACATCAATTTGTTTATCAATAGGAGCTTTCAAATCAAGTCCGAATTCGCGTGTATTGGCCGAAGCATTCGACGTCCCAATCTCCCTGAGAAGGATGGAACAAATATGCTCGAGTACTACAATAGAACCTTTAACACCAATCGATCGTGAAAAGTTCCAGAATCGTACACGCCTTCCTAGGCCATTCCAAATGAGACGAGAACTGATGTTGACAGAACTTAACTTCGAAATGCCCAAACTCTATCGTAAGACAATTCATCCTCTCCCACCGTGGAATAAAGTGCGACCAAACATCGACCTTGATATGCATCTGGTGACCAGCAAATATTGTGAAGTCTTCAACGAAATGTTAAACAACAAATCCAAACATCACAAAAGGCTATTTACGGACAGCTCCATAATAAATAATAACCGAGGATGTGCCATCGTCATGGGAGACTCGGTACTATCATTCAAACTTCCACCATCGTTTTCAATTTTCTCCTATGAGGCCCTCGCAATTCTCCAGTTCCTAACGATAATCGAAGACATGAGTATATCTCCGGTGGCAATCTTTAGTGAGTCCAAATCTACACTAATGGCTATAAATAGTGGAACAAACACAAATCCAATAATCCAACTTATCCAGAAGAAATTTTTGAATATCACGAAGAATAAAATAGAACTAGCTTTGGTGTGGGTTCCGGCACACCAGGGCATTGGTGGCAACGAGAAGGCGGATCTCGCAGCGAAATCCGCTACCACTGACGTTCCGAATAACACTAATGACATCCAGATATCGCCTTACGAGTTAAAAATCGCAATACGTAAGGCTGTATATCGCAAGTGGGACAATGTCTGGTCTACAAGCCGCTTGACAAAACTACACGAAATCAGAGACTCTATATGGGAAAGTCGTCCAGATTTATCAGATAGAAAGGAGCAATGTGCAATATTAAGTCACTAATAACCTCAGATGTCGCGACTTTAAATAAATAAATTTAAAAAACTTTGCGATAAAACTAATAATAAATAAAAAATAAAAACTAATTCACCAAACATTTTTATGAAAAATTTAATTTCCGAATTTTGTTAATCAACGATAAATTTAGAAAATTCTTTTAGACTATTACATTTGGAAAAAAATAGATTAATCGTTTAAGGTTTATGAAATTTAGAAATTTTTTAGTTTTTCGAAAAATTTGTTTGCTGCGTCTAACACGAATTTCTGGATTAAACATCGTTCTGAGAGTAAAATGAGTTACAGATTTGTAACCTGCGATGAAAAATAGATTTAAAATAGCCTCAAACCAACGATTTACATAAATTCAGGTAAATTTTGACCAATTTAATTTTATGAAATGTAGACATTGTTATGAAATAAGATCCAGAATAAATTACACATGGCTTCCTCATTCGTTACAATTTGTCGCATAGCTTCCTATATAAGAAAGCCAAAATCGACCAACGAATTGTCTCGTGGAGAAAGCCGTGCACGAAATCGTAATAAATATGGCAGGCATGTGTACATTGCTTTGCAACTTTTTCTTTTTTTGTAATTTTTTAATAAAATATATAGAAAGCGAAAAATGGTGTACATTTTTTAAAATTTTCCTTTTTATAATTTTTTTTACTACATCTCTATTGTACTAAATATATACATATATGTATAAATATGTTAACCATCACTTGGTGCATACGACTGAACATATTTCCGATTTTTTTATTTAAGAGAAAACAAATTTTACGTATTTGGCATACGATTTTGACGTTTTTATAAAAATATTTGCGTACCTGAACCATGTCTGCTGCCTACTGTTGCTGATGTTTGCTGCAGTGCCGTCTTCGGAACATTTTTATCGGCTTTACAGTAGGTCGAAGCCCTTGTCTTTGAGGTCATAAATTTGTCGTCCGCCAACGCTTGGAACGATTTCAGATGGGTCCTCTCTGATGATTTTACGTAAAAGGGAATCAAGAATTATAGAGGGAACGAGGATATTCACAATAAAATAATACAAGGAAAGAAGAAGGTTAACAGAATGCATTGACGTTGGGCCTCAACTCAGTTGTAGTTTTCCTGTCCTTGTATACGATGCTCTGTTTAAATAACAACAAAAAATCATAATTTTAGCGTTAAAGTCGTTGAAACAATTTCATCATTCCGAAAGTCGTACTTAGCTAAATCTTTATATGTAGTTTTGGGCATGAAGTTTCGGCAAAAACTGGGAAATGCGGATATCACGATTCGGATATTTATGGAAAATGCGGTAGAAAATAATGATAAAACATTGGGAAAACAGATTGCGGAAGGTGAAAGGATTAAAGGGGTTGACCGGTTTAATGGTCACGGACTCTCTCACTACACTCGCAGACTCTTACGGACACAGCTCTGTACGAATAGATCCTCTCAAGCACTCATAGAAAGTGGGTGCAAAATATGAAGATATAGTAGAGAAAACATTTGTATTAGTAGGTACAGGTGAAAAATGTAATGCAATCAAGGGTAAATTCGCAGTGAACATAACCAAACAGGATGATGTATAAAAAGGAATGAAAAAATTGAAAATTGAAATTTTGATATTGCTTCCTTATAAAACTAGCAAATTGAAATATTTCATGATTTTCTCATAAAAGTTGAAAATTGAAATTTTCATTTGGCTTTCTCATAATGTTCCTTTATTCACGAAGCTTCTTCTATGAGCCTCTTCTCGATACCTCCATGTTTACGCAAATTATACCGTTTTTAGTAATATTTCAAAAAACAAAAAAAAATTAAAAATCCCATAAAACCTGACCACTTCGATAGATTTTGTCCAAATTCTATACCAAATGTCTTTGACAAAAATAGTATATTTGTGTGCAGTTTTAAGATGATAGCTCAAAATTTACACAAGTTAAGAGCTGCCACAGAGAATTTCAAAAAAATTGAAAATTGCATAAAATCTTCAATTGGGTCTCAATGTTCACGAAAATAGTACCGAACGAAGCGACGTGATCGCTCTACTAGTGTACCGAATTTCGCACGCACGCACGCACGCACACATCCCGACGCCAGCTAAAAATCATATTTCTCGACATTTTAGATTATTTTAAGTATTCTGACATTTTAAAATAGCAATTTTTTTTACGAAAACAAAGCTTCCTCTACGAGGAAGCAAAATAGATTAGTTGTATAAAGTTCATGAAATTGTGACATTTTTTAGTTTTTCGAAAAATTTGTTTGTTGTGTCTAACACGAATTTCTGTATCAAACATCATGCTGAGAGTACAATCAGTTATAGATTTGTAATCAGCGATGAAAAATAGATTTAAAATAGCCTCAAACCGGCGGATTACACAAATTCAAGTAGCGATTTTCTATAATAAGTTCTGCGGTAAATTTTGACCATTTTAATTTTATGAAATGTAGACATTGTTATGAAAAAAGATCCAAAGTCAATCACACATGGCTTCCTCATTCGTTACAATTTTTCGCATAGCTTCCTCTATAAGAAGCCAAAGTCGACCAATAAATTTTCTCATAGAGAAAGCTATGCACAAAATCGTAATAAATATGGCAGCCATGTGTACATTTCTTTGCAACTCTTTCTTCTTTTTTTTGTAATTTTTGAGTAAAAATTTATAAAAAGCGAAAAATGGCGTACATTTTTTAATTTTCCTTTTTATAATTTTTCTTACTACATGTCTATTGTACTAAATATATACATATATGTATAAATATGTTAACCATCACTTAGCTCATACGACTGAACATATTTCCGATTTTGTATTTAAGAGAAAACCAATTTTATGCACTTGGCATACGATTTTGACGTTTTTATAAAAATATTTACGTACCTGCACCGTGTCTGCTGCCTACTGTTGCTGATGTTTGCTGCAGTGCCGTTTTCGGAACATTTTTATCGTCTTTACCGTAGGTCGAAGCTCTTGCCTTTGAGGTAATAAATTCGTCGTCCGCCAACGCTTGCGACGATTTCATATGGGTCCTCTCTGATGATTTTACGTAAAAGGAATCATGAATTATAGAGGGAATGAGGATATTTATAATAAAATAATGCAAGGAAAGAAAAAAGTTAACAGAATGCATTGACGTTGGGCCTCAATTCAGTTGTAGTTTTCCCGTTCTTGTACACGATGCTCTGTTGAAATAACAACAAAAGTCATTGTTTTAGTCGTTAAAGTCGTTGAAACAATTTCATCATTCCGAAAATCGTACTTAGCTAAATCTTTATATGTAGTTTTGGGCATGAAGTTTCGGCAAAAACTGGGAAATGCGGATATTACGATGCGGATATTTATGGAAAATGCGGTAGAGAATAATGATAAAATATTGGGTAAACAGATTGTGGAAGGTGAAAGGATTGAAGGGGTTGACCGGTTTAACGGTCACGGACTCTCTCTCTCTCTCACTACACTCTCACTACACTCGCAGGCTCTTGCGGACATCGACTTTGTACGAATAGATCCTCTCGAGCACTCATAGAAAGTGGTTGCAAAATATAAAGATATATTAGAGAAAACATTTGTATTAGTAGGTACAGGTGAAAAATATAATGCAATCAAGGGTAAATTGGCAGTGAACAAATCCAAACAAGATGATGGATAAATAGATATGAAAAAGTTGAAAATTGAAATTTTGATATCGCTTCCTCATAAAACTTGAAAATTGAAATTTTCATTTGGCTTTCTCATAATGTTCCTTTATTCACGAAGCTTCTTCTATGAGAAAGCGTTTTCCTCCTGTATTGTTGGCTTCCTCGTAGAGGAAACTTCGCGAATAAAGGAACATCATGAGAAAGCCATATGAAAATGTCAATTTTCAACTTTTTTTAACGTCAACGTCGTGTTTGACTTTGTCGGATCTGTGCATCTACTTTGATTAACGAAAATACCGTCTTAGAAAGAGATTTTTTTAAATAATTCATTCAATTATCCAATATTCCCTGTTTTGTGGCCATGTTCAATGTATTTTTCCCCGCTGATTATGAATCTTGAATTTATTTTACTCCTGGAGCGATATTCGATGCAGGAACTCTTGCCACATTACAATTAGACGACATATATACGTCGTAAATGGATCGTAAAAAACGGTGGACTTCTTAAATGTGCGCTGAAGTTATTTCGATATGAACTTAGAATGTCCTCAAAGATGTCGAAAGCGTCGATTTCGGACCACTGGTAGTCATCCCAAACATGTGAACTTAAGTAAGTCTCTTTGAGAACTCTTTATATACATATTGCACCGTACAATAATATTCTGGCCCAATATTGTCTTCAGATTCTAGATTAATATTGTATGGGACAATACGTATACAGAGAGTTCACAAAAAGACTTACTTAAGTTCAGATGTTTGAGAGTGGTCCAATATTGACGCATCCGATAACTTTCCCAGGACATTTTGAGTTCATATAGAAATGAATTACTAAGCACAACTAAGAAGTCTGCCATTTTTGTTGTCTTCCAATTGCTATGTGGGTTGTCGGACGTAGAATCAACATTTTCCGGAAATTTAAAAAATGTCTAAATCATATAAAATCTATACGGTTCGATCCATTGTCGTCAAATTCCGTACGAAATGGTCAACTTTCTCCTCAATACCTCCATGTTTACTCGAATTAGACCGTTACTACTATTATTCCAAACAACTAAAAATCCCATAAAATCTGACCACTTCGATCGATTTTGACCAAATTCAATACCAATGGTCTTCGATCAAAATATTATATTCGTGTGCGTTTTTAAGATAATAGCTTAAAATTTGCGCAAGATAGAGCCACCACGAAGAGATTCACGAATTTTATACTAACTTGTACCACTCAGATCTGTTGCAGCTGAACCCAAATGCTTTTTGGTGTGTTCGGAACTCGTAATCGTCGACGTCGGAGCCTGACGAAATTTACGAGAGCCTATATGCTCCTCGATAGCGGATTCTTCGTTTCGCTTTGTCGATGATCGGAAGGCTCTCAGATGGGTTCTCTCTGATAATTTACAGGTTAAAGAGAATTAGTAATTATTTAGAGCCCAAAGACGTCAATAATACAGAAATACAAGAAATTAAAGTACAGTCACAATTTAGCCCGAGAAATAGTTCCGATCGCCTCACATAATACGACGCATTTTTTGAAAATATTTATATTTACTGGAATTGTTATACCGAGTATTCTGAATATGTAAGATGCATTTTTGCGAGGGGACGAGGCGAGTAAATAAATGTTAATAATTATTTACCCCAAGAAATAGATTCGATCGACTCGCATGATTCAACGCATTTTTTAAAAATCGTAATATTTACTGGAGTTGTCATACCGAGTATGCTCAATACGTAGGATGCAATTTTGCGATGGGTCGCGGCGAATAAATAATTGTTAATAATTATTTACCCCATGAAATAGATCCGATCGACTCGCATAATTCGACGCATTTTTTTAAATCGTAATATTTATTGGAGTTGTCACACCGACTATCCTGAACATGTATGATGCAATTTCGCGAGGGGACGAGGCTATTAAACAATTGTTAATAATTATGTATCCCAAGAAATAGATCCGATCGACTCGCATAATTCGACGCATTTTTAAAAAATTGTAATATTTAAGGGAGTTGTCATACCTTGCATCCTGAATACGTAGGATGCAATTTTGCAAGGGGACGCGGCAAATAACTAATTGTTAATCAAGAGACGCGGTAGCGTCTCGACGCCAAGTACTTAAAAAAAAATTTTTTAAGCGATGTCTAGACGCTGCCAAGTAGTTATACTCCAATATGCCGGATGTAAATATTGGCACTACGTTACCTCACAAATAAATCATCGGATCGAAATGATGATAAGATTTTTACTATAGAATGCCTATCCAAGCTTTTCGGTTCGCTTAATTCCGAACACATTCGTTCGGTGGATTCTTCTACACGATGATCGCGATCAGCAATCGATCCAAAATTTTTCGATTGTGCGTGAATGTGAGGTGATCAACCGCATCGGCAACGAAGCATCGGATCGAATTTTTAAGGACACTTTTATAATATAATTCGGACCCAAGCTTTCCAATGGGCCTAATTACGATTATAATCGTCCAGCGGTTTCCGAGATAGGATGAGGTGAAGCTGAAATACGGGTGTGAGGAGATCAAGGTGTCATCAAGTGTATACGTGCTTTGTCGGTCGGCACCATCTCGGCAACGAAGACTGGTGAGTATATTTCTCATGTTCTTTAAATTATTCTTATATTTTTAAAATTTTTTTGGTTGGGCTAAACCCCAATTTTTCAATTTTGTTTTCCCTAACCTCAAAATGTAATATTTATCAGGAAAATAATATATTTTCTCTTTTCAGGATATATCACATGGCCGAGGGCTTGTCAGTTGGTTACAATTCAGCTGACGATAGTTTCTTTCAACGAGGAGCAGACCGTCGAGGAGGAAACCATCGAGGACGATTTCGACGAGCGGAGACCGTTGAGTTTCGACGAGGAGACTCGAGGATGATTTCAACAAGGAGACCAGCGAGGACGATTCGACGAGGAGGTTTCAGGATAATCAGGATATATCACATGGCCGAGGGCTTGTCACTCGGTTATAATTCGACTGACGATAGTTTCGACGAGGAGGAGACCGTCGAGGACAATTTCGTCGAGGAGGAAACCATCGAGGACGATTTCGACGAGCAGGAGACCGTTGAGTTTCAACGAGGAGACTCGAGGATGATTTCGATGAGGAGGAGACCATCGAGGACGATTCGACGAGGATAATTATTTACCCCAAAAAATCGCTCTGATCGCCTCGCATAAATCAACGCATTTTTTTCTATACCAAGTCATACCAAGCATCCTGAACACGTAGGCTGCAATTTTTCGAGGGGACGACGCGATTAAACAATTGTTAATAATTATTTACCCCAAGATCCGATCGACCGGTTTTTCTTTCTTCGTATTCTTCGATTTAATAAATAATCTCTTCATTTTTAGTTGGCATAAAACGAATATTGACTAATTTAATTTTGGGCAAAACGAACGTCCATTTTTACCTGCAGCTTCTCTCCGTATTTTATCAGGTAAAGTCAGTTGAGAAAGCCTTATTTCTTATCTATGAGCATCTGTACGAGTATACAATCGACAAGAACTGTATTATCATTAGATTAATATCGTACTAACTTGCATCACGCCGGCTTGACGCAGCTTCAGGTGTACAATTTTCGGTATCGTCAAGAACCTGGTGATCAAAATGCATCGCCGTCGATGTCTGAGCCTGTAGACTTTGGCCAGAGCCTGTATCGTCGTCAATAACCGACACTTTACGTGGTTTCATCACGACATCACGAACTTTTGCTTCACTCACGACAGGACACGCATCCTTCGCGAACTCCGCTAGAAAATAAAAATTAAACTCATTTATTTGACGATTCATTTCAATCAGGGATACTTATATTACATACTAACAAACCTTCAAACATGGAATCTTGGACCTCCGCGTCGTTCTGTTGTTCCTTTAAAACTTTCTTTTTCTTTAATTGAGATTTTGCAAGAATATCTTGATCAATTAGTTTTTTCGTTGCTTTCCTCTTTGTTGCCATATCCTTAGTCGGCAGCGGTTTTGCCACCATCACTTTTTAACTTTCGGTGCCATGATTTCAGAACCATCTGGAGAAACTCGGAGAGCTTGCAGATAGTGCTCGTCTTCTAAAAATTTGCACGCAAGAAGAAATGGAGTCAGAGAAAAAGAAAATATTAAGAAAGTTACAAAAGAGAAGCTATGATTGTGCTGGGGTACATAAAACATAAATTTGAAGCCCAATTTTTTTTTTTTTGCTCCTCATGGATGATGCTCAGACGAGAATTTTATAACAGATAAATAGACATTTATGTAAGAAAATTTTTAAATTTGCGAGTGAAGATATATTCAAGGGTATCGTAGGAGGGATTCTCAGAAATCACGTTTTTTTACATTATTTAAGCTAACTAAAAGCAACAGGAAAGCCTGAAGTGCAGTAATTACGATCATGATCTGTAGCTAAAATCATATCTGTTACAGTTCGTATTGAAAGAATTGGAATTTTTTTTTTTTTTTAAGAAATCAATATTCTTTATACAACTAGCAGGGGGTTATAAAGACTCAATTCATTCATTTGAATAATTGATCGTAGATAAATAATAATTGTATAGCAAATTTTGACGTAGCACTACTCGCATTTTTGCATTTCCTACCATGATGTCGACAGTGTCCGCAGTGTTGATGTGATGGAAAGAAATATTAAAATGCGATTACTTCAGTTTTTCTGATAGCTAATAGCGGGTTTATATACATTTAATAACCTGAATGCTCTCGGGTATATAATTATTCGCAGTCAAAATTATACTCAAATGAAAATTTTAACGACGTAGATTCGACAGTGTCGACGTGAAAAAGGAAAATGTGAATAAAGCGTTTATTTGCAGGTTTTACGATAGCTAGTAGACGGCTCATAGCATCCTCAGTTTATTCAATTGAATAAATGTTCATAGATAACATGTTCGAATTCTTTTTTAGCTTACCACTGAACGCAAGAACTTTCGCATTATACTCGTTTCCGTCACGATACCGTACTGGTACGGTTTCTTTTATCAATGTACCCGGTGGTATCGTCGATTTTTTTACGACACTTTTCTTGCCTTCGTCCACCCAGTACACCAATGCGTACATAACGACGAGTATCTAAATAGGGAATAAAAAGCAAAGAACTAAATGTTACATGATATAATAACATTGCAAGCATGATTTCTGATACCACTGAATGCTTTTTATTAAATGTTACTTAATGAAAATAATGAGGTCATATAATTGGGGGAAAATGGCGGTAGTAGCTGCTGAAAATTAGTGTTGGGTGTTAATTGTATGCTGTATGAATGTGAGCAGGGAGAACGAATCGGAGCGTAAATGATGGGAGAGAGTTTTGTAACGTCGAACGAGACCGATCGGAAAACGAGCGAACGCGAACGAACGATCGAGACGGCACGAGCGAAACGGAGCGAGCGCGAGCGTAGTAGGAGTCGAGCGAATAATATAACCGTGTGTGTGAGTGAGTTTATTATACTTTGTTCAATCGTTTTGCTAAAATATATCTTGTTTTGAATTGCAAATATGTGTTTTCCACCTGACCCGTTCGCTTATCCGAAGAATAAAATAAACCTTTAACATGGGATAGGTTGTGTAAAGAACAACACATGTGTAGAATCTGGGTTTGTGATGGAATGGTGGACTGCCATACAAAAGAACAGAGAATATTCCATTTCAAAAATAAAAAAATAACACCAAAGAATCTGGAAATACTCGATGAAATAAATAAAAGTTCTACGGAGTCATCCAGCCGATTACGTGAATGCACCATATGAACAACATTCACAATCGCTCGACGTGACGTCCTTGGAAAATCGGCCACGGTAACCGATAAATCTTGCAAACTCGAGGGACGATATCGACGATGGTGAAACGTCCTCGAGAGATGAACAAAGCTTCGGAAATACCTTACCTTCCCAATTCACTATACGTAAACGCACGTACATTGTACGAGGAAAAGAAAATTTCCGAAGATTTGTCGAGAATGAAGCACGCTAAATCCGAGCCGAGAGTCTCCCGGGATTAAATTGCAGGTGAAAAAAAGATTGTACCGGAAACATCGTTGGTTCCCGACGAAGAAATACCGAAATTTTCGTCCATTCATGCAGCTCGATACAAGAATACTGTCGACAAAAAATTCGCAAGAGAAACATGATGGTAAATCCAGAGGGATTATCTGAACAGTTTCGAATATCGATACTCTATCGCATAAAGTCATTGAGGTGAAGTGAACGTCACGTGACGGGGCCATGAGTGGGAGAGGGATTGTTGCAATTTTCAAATTAACTTTATTCAAAGGGACTAATTTTTTTGAGAAAAAAATGAATTCGGGCCGGATGCGAAATTACCGTGTGCATCCGGCTCGAATTTTCTTTTTCCTCAAAAAAGTTAGCACCCTTGAGAAAAGTTCATTACAGTTTTTATTACCGACCGCGATATTTCACTTTCCCTTAAGGTGCACACAGAATCGCCAGGAGAGAAGAGCGGTATTAAATTGGCAGAGGATCGGAGATCGTCTGCCCCCAAGGCAGTGAAGAACGAAAGTTCGAGAGACCGCAGGGACGGTGTAAAGAGATGAATTCGAGTACGCAGATTCATGTGAAAAAAAAATCCAAGTTTTGCCGATCGTGCTCGGGGAGGATGCGGGGAGATGACAAATCGGCATTGAAGACTCGGTTAACGAAGAATGATCTCTGGAAAAGAAATTGTCCACTACAAGCTCTGTTTCAGCATTGGAAAGAGCTTGTACAATGCGAAATATTTCAGGAATCGATTAAAATCGAAAGATTATGCATCGTTACTGACGATCGGTAACGAAGAGGCGCACAAGTGCATAAGTACCGAAATCTCAGACCGCGAAGCGTACACCAAGATCGACAATCTAATCGATCGACGGGCACGAAATTTGTCAGTATCAAAGTGACGCAGGAATCGATCCGGAGTCGACGAATGATGGCAACCTTGCTGATCGCTACTGTTGAGAAAGGCGAGAGAAAAAATAATATCTAAGATAGTAATAACTTTTTTTCAGGGGAATTGTAGAACGCGTTACCGACGAAATTTTGGTGATTATTGTTGTATTACCGGAGAGTAGTTCACCTCGCAGGTGTTAATGCATGGATATTTGTTTAAATGTATTTTTTATTTTTGATACAGACAGTAATGTCTTTTGAATGACTTTTTGTATGTGATTCAGACACGTTTGTTGTAAATACGAAAAGTATTATTAATAGACACTTACATACAAACTCGATGCGTGAAGCTTCACCACGGTCGATCGTCGTCGATGTGTCTGTGTCCGCGTGTTTCAGTACGTGTTCTAGCAGCTTCTTCACGTTGAATTCAACCGTGTTATATACTGTAACACGCAAATGCACGCTTGAGTCACGCACACACAAACATACACATACACAAGATAACAATTATTTCTCATAGTCATTTACGATAATAGTGATCATTAAACTTTTTTCGACGAGTGTTAGTTGGCAGCGCGAGAGGCTAATAAGCGAGAATGATGCGCAACGACACGAGTAAAAAAAATCTCATAGCACGCGCGCATCGTACGAGATGTTATTATAAAAATGACAAAACTTATATATACAGGTGTCCCGGAATCCCCGCACCAACTGAAATTGGGAGGTAGCAGCCAGCGAGCCCATAGCCACTCGATAGCATGCCGTGCTATTAGATGCCGCATTTATTTCTACGTGTTTTATTTCATTCTGAATGACATTTCGTTGTGATAAAAATAGTTACGACGATGTCCAACGTCTTAAAGCATGACTTTAAACGAAAAACAGTGGTGAAGTACGAAAAGAGCATTTTAAATATTCCGGAAGTGTTTGGCCGACTCATAGTTGGTTTAGTGCAGTTTGTGCCTTATTTGCAATGTCACGAATACCTTCTCAGCGGCCATCTGAATACGCTATGTGACTTTATATATAAATGTCCACAAAAGACGGCACGACGCATGTACATACCGACCTTCGTAAAGCAAAAGCGAGCATTTCTTTTGCACTTTATAGAAATAACGGCATCGAAGAGAAAACATGGAAGCACTTCAAATTGTAAGGATGCCGCTTAACCTTCAAATTTCTATTTCCATTAAATAAAAAATTACAATATTTCTTTAATTACAGTCAACGGTATGATCAAATCGGAAAGGTTGCACGGCGGGAACTCTGCGATTTCTACGAAGACTTCTGATAAAGACAGCGAAATAGAGAATGAAGAAGCGAGCAAAGCACAAAATGAAATAGCAATCGAAGGAGTGAGTGAGAGAGAGAATGAAGCAGACCACGAAAGAGAAAACAAAGGAGAAAGTAAAAGAGTAAATGAAGGAGAACGTGAAAGAGAGAATAAATGACCCAACAAGAGAGAGAACGAAGAAGAACGTGGAGGAGAGAACGAAGGAGACACTGAAAGAGCGAACGAAGAAGCCAGGGAAAGAGAGAATGAAGAAGCAGTAAGAGAGAGCATGAAGGAGTCAGCGAAATAGAGAAAGAAGAAGTAAGCAATACACAACATGAAATAGCAATTGAAGGAGTGAGTGAGAGAGAGAACGAAGAAGACCATGAAAGAGAAAACGAAGGAGAAAGTAAAAGAGTAAATGACGGAGATCGTGAAAGAATAATGAACGAGAAAGTGAGAGCAGGGAGGAAGGAGTTAGTGAAATAGATAATGAAGCAGCCAGTGAAACAGAGCATGAAGGAGCCAATCAGAGAGAGAACGAAGAAGAACATGAAAGGGAAAACGAAGGCGAACGTGAAAAAGAGGACGGAGAAGAACGTGAAAGAGAGAACGAAGGAGACCCTGAAAGAGTGAACGAAGAAGCCAGGGAAAGAGTGAACGAAGAAGCCAGTGAAAGAGAGAATGAAGAAGCCAGTAAGAGAGAGCATGAAGGAGTCAGTGAGAATGAAAATGAAGAAGATGGTGAAAGAGGAAACGAAGACGTGAGCAGAAGACAGTGTAAAATACAGATCGAAGGAGCGAGCGAAGAATGGCTTTACAGAGAGCGGGAAACAGAGAACGAAGGAGGCAGCACAACAGAGCGTGAAAGAGAGAATAAAGGCGTGAGCAGAGAACAATGTGAAACAAATCGCGAAAAAAGGACGGAAAAAATAATAAGAACGAAAGAATAGCTGAAAGCAAGACACCGAAGTGAAAAAGAGTACTTAGAGACGCAAAAAATATAAGGAAGAAAGCACAGTCAGGTCCAGTAACAAAAGAATGAAGAATGTGAATGATGGAGACAGTAAAGCGAAGGGGAACGAAGCACAGGAGATGAAGCCGAAATGAAAAAGAAGAGGAGAGTTACATTTTTTGCTCGAAACACAACAATTTTTTTTATATTAAAGCCTTAAGTTATACTTAACAATGGTCACAACAATTATCCCAAATTGCAAAACCTAATAATTGTTACCCTGTATTAAACAATAAAAAATTAAATAAAAAGTAGGCTAAAGCGGTATAAAAATCTGCAATCAACGCACTTTATCGGTCTTAGTTCACTTCATATTTATTTATTTATTTCTTAACATATTTTTATTATTATATGAATTCGCAGAAAAAATGTCTTCTTGATGGTGCCAGGAGAAAATCTATCTTTTAGCTACTCCCCGAACGGTGCCAAGACCACCGGATTCCGAGAAGTAACTGATGCGGAAATTGTACCATCGATGGTATTTCAAATGCGCATGCGCCTCAAGCCTGTTGATTAAGAAAACCTACATTTTTGTCTTATTAGCTGATCCAGCTATACGTAGCTGGATATGCTATTCTAAGTTTTTTCGTAGACGCGATTAACTTCGTCTCCTGGCGATGAAACATCAATAACGATCTACCGCCCCGATTTATCGATCTCAAGAATCGTAAGTTTATTTATTTATTTATACCTGAGACAAAATCAACATTGCCACACCGATTTCCAGACAATTATGAATGTCTTCTTCTGAATTAACGCAGCCTCGTAATTCATTTCATTTCGGCAAATTGCCGAAATAAAATTAAATTGGCCGAAATGAAATGAATTACAAGGCTGCGTTAATTCAGAAGAAGACATTCGTAACTACCTGGAAATCAGTGTGGCAATGTTGATTTCGTCTCAGGTAAAAATAAATAAATAAACTTACGATTCACGAGTTCGACAAATTAGGGCGGTAGATCATTATTAATATTTCAGCGTTGGGAGACGAAATTTATTTATTAATCGTAAGTTTATTTATTTATTTTTACCTGAGACGAAATCAACATTGCCACACCGATTTCAAGACAGTTACGAATGTCTTCTTCTGAATTAACGCAGCCTCGTAATTGATTTCATTTCGGCAAATTTAATTTTTATTTCGGAAATTTTGCGAAATGAAATCAATTACGAGGCTGCGTTAATTCAGAAGAAGACATTCGTAACTACCTGGAAATCAGTGTGGTAATGTTGATTTCGTCTCAGGTAAAAATAAATAAATAAACTTACGATTCACGAGTTCGACAAATTAGGGCGGTAGATCATTATTAATATTTCAGCGTTGGGAGACGAAATTTATTTATTAATCGTAAGTTTATTTATTTATTTTTACCTGAGACGAAATCAACATTGCCACACCGATTTCAAGACAGTTACGAATGTCTTCTTCTGAATTAACGCAGCCTCGTAATTGATTTCATTTCGGCAAATTTAATTTTTATTTCGGAAATTTTGCGAAATGAAATCAATTACGAGGCTGCGTTAATTCAGAAGAAGACATTCGTAACTGTCTGGAAATCGGTGTGGCAATGTTGATTTCGTCTCAGGTACAAATAAATAAATAAACGATGTCGATTCACGAGTTCGACAAATTAGGGCGGTAGATCATTATTAATATTTCATCGTAGGGAGAAGAAATTTATTTATTAATCGTAAGTTTATTTATTTATTTTTACCTGAGACAAAATCAACATTGCCACACCGATTTCCAGGTAGTTATGAATGTCTTCTTCTGAATTAACGCAGCCTTGCCATTGATTTCATTTCGGTAAATTGAATTTTAATTTCGGAATTTTTGCGAAATGAAATCAATTACGAGGCTGCGTTAATTCAGAAGAAGACATTCATGACTGTATGGAAATCGGTGTGGCAATGTTAAGTTCGTCTCAGGTAAAAATAAATAAATAAACTTACGATTAATAAATAAATTTCGTCTCCCTACGATGAAATATTAATAATGATCTACCGCCCTAATTTGTCGAACTCGTGAATCGTGAATCGACATCGTTTATTTATTTATTTTTACCTGAGACGAAATTAACATTGCCACACCGATTTCCAGACAGTTAGGAATGTCTTCTTCGGAATTAACGCAGCCTCGTAATTGATTTGTTTTCGCAAAATTTCCGAAATTAAAATTAAATTTTCCGAAACGAAATCAATTACGAGGCTGCGTTAATTCAGAAGAAGACATTCGTAACTGTCTGGAAATCGGTGTGGCAATGTTGATTTCGTCGCAGGTAAAAATAAATAAATAAACTTATGATTATTAAATAAATTTCGTGTCCCGACGATGAAATATTAATAATGATCTACCGCCCTAATTTGTCGAACTCGTGAATCGACATCGTTTATTTATTTATTTTTACCTGAGACGAAATTAACATTGCCACACCGATTTCCAGACAGTTAGGAATGTCTTCTTCGGAATTAACGCAGCCTCGTAATTGATTTGTTTTCGCAAAATTTCCGAAATTAAAATTAAATTTTCCGAAACGAAATCAATTACGAGGCTGCGTTAATTCAGAAGAAGACATTCGTAACTGTCTGGAAATCGGTGTGGCAATGTTGATTTCGTCGCAGGTAAAAATAAATAAATAAACTTATGATTATTAAATAAATTTCGTCTCCCAACGATGAAATATTAATAATGATCTACCGCCCTAATTTGTCGAACTCGTGAATCGACATCGTTTATTTATTTATTTTTACCTGAGACGAAATCAACATTGCCACACCGATTTCCAGGTAGTTACGAATGTCTTCTTATGAATTAACGCAGCCTTGCAATTGATTTCATTTCGGTAAATTGAATTTAATTTTCGGAAATTTTGCGAAATGAAATTAAGTATGAGCCTGCGTTAATTCAGAAGAAAACATTCTTTACTGTCTGGAAATCGGTGTGGCAATGTTAATTTCGTCTCAGGTAAAAATAAATAAATAAACTTACGATTAATAAATAAATTTCGTCTCCCTACGATGAAATATTAATAATGATCTACCGCCCTAATTTGTCGAACTCGTGAATCGACATCGTTTATTTATTTATTTTTACCTGAGACAAAATCACCATTGCCACACCGATGTCCAGGTAGTTACGAATGTCGTCGTCTGAATTAACGCAGCCTTGTAATTCATTTCATTTCGGTAAATTTAATTTAATTTTCGGAAATTTTGCGAAATGAAATCAATTACGAGCCTGCGTTAATTCAGAAGAAAACATTCTTTACTGTCTGGAAATCGGTGTGGCAATGTTAATTTCGTTTCAGGTAAAAATAAATAAATAAACGATGTCGATTCACGAGTTCGACAAATTAGGGCAGTAGATCATTATTAATATTTCAGGGTTGGGAGACGAAATTTATTTATTAATCGTAAGTTTATTTATTTATTTTTACCTAAGACGAAATTAACATGGCCACACCGATTTCCAGACAGTAAAGAATGTTTTCTTCTGAATTAACGCAGGCTCGTACTTGATTTCATTTCGCAAAATTTCCGAAAATTAAATTCAATTTACCGAAATGAAATCAATTGCAAGGCTGCGTTAATTCATAAGAAGACATTCGTAACTACCTGGAAATCGGTGTGGCAATGTTCATTTCGTCTCAGGTAAAAATAAATAAATAAACGATGTCGATTCACGAGTTCGACAAATTAGGGCGGTAGATCATTATTAATATTTCATCGTAGGGAGACGAAATTCATTTAATAATCATAAGTTTATTTATTTATTTTTACCTGAGACGAAATCAACATTGCCACACCGATTTCCAGACACTTACGAATGTCTTCTTCTGAATTAACGCAGCCTCGTAATTGATTTCGTTGCGGCAAATTTAATTTTAATTTCGGAAATTTTGCGAAAACATATCAATTACGAGGCTGCTTTAATTCAGAAGAAGACATTCGTAACTGTCTGGAAATCGGTGTGGCAATGTTGATTTCGTCTCAGGTAAAAATAAATAAATAAACGATGTCGATTCACGATTCACGAGTTCGACAAATTAGGGCGGTAGATCATTATTAATATTTCATCGTAGGGAGACGAAATTTATTTATTAATCGTAAGTTTATTTATTTATTTTTACCTGGGACGAAATCAACATTGCCGTACCGATTTCCAGACAGTTACGAATGTCTTCTTCTGAAATAACGCAGCCTCATAATTGATTTAATTTCGCAAAATTTCCGAAATAAAAATTCAATTTACCGAAATGAAATGAATTACAAGGCTGCGTTAATTCAGACGACGACATTCGTAACTACCTGGAAATCGGTGTGGCAATGGTGATTTCGTCTCAGGTAAAAATAAATAAATAAACGATGTCGATTCACGAGTCCGACAAATTAGGGCGGTAGAACATTATTAATATTTCATCGTAGGGAGACGAAATTTATTTATTAATCGTAAGTTTATTTATTTATTTTTACCTGAGACGAAATCAACATTGCCACACCGATTTCCAGACAGTGACGAATGTCTTCTTCTGAATTAACGCAGCTTCGTAATTGATTTCGTTTCGGCAAATTAAATTTTAATTTCGGAAATTTTGCGAAAAGAAATCAATTACGAGGCTGCGTTAATTCCGAAGAAGACATTCCTAACTGTCTGGAAATCAGTGTGGCAATGTTGATTTCGTCTAAGGTACAAATAAATAAATAAACGATGTCGATTCACGAGTTCGACAAATTAGGGCGGTAGATCATTATTAATATTTCATCGTAGGGAGAAGAAATTTATTTATTAATCGTAAGTTTATTTATTTATTTTTACCTGAGACGAAATCCACATTGCGACACCGATTTCCAGACAGTTACGAATGTCTTCTTATGAATTAACGCTGCCTTGCAATTGATTTCATTTCGGTAAATTGAATTTTAATTTCGGAAATTTTTCGAAATGAAATCAATTGCAAGGCTGCGTTAATTCAGAAGAAGACATTCGTAACTGTCTGGAAATCGGTGTGGCAATGTTGATTTCGTCTCAGGTAAAAATAAATAAATAAACTTACGATTAATAAATAAATTTCGTCTCCCTACGATGAAATATTAATAATGATCTACCGCCCTAATTTGTCGAACTCGTGAATCGACATCGTTTATTTATTTATTTTTTCCTGAGACGAAATCACCATTGCCACACCGATTTCCAGGTAGTTACGAATGTCGTCGTCTGAATTAACGCAGCCTTGTAATTCATTTCATTTCGGTAAATTGAATTTTTATTTCGGAAATTTTGCGAAATTAAATCAATTATGAGGCTGCGTTATTTCAGAAGAAGACATTCGTAACTGTCTGGAAATCGGTACGGCAATGTTGATTTCGTCTCAGGTGAAAATAAATAAATAAACTTACGATTAATAAATAAATTTCGTCTCCCTACGATGAAATATTAATAATGATCTACCGCCCTAATTTGTCGAACTCGTTAATCGTGAATCGACATCGTTTATTTATTTATTTTTACCTGAGACGAAATTAACATTGCCACACCGATTTCCAGACAGTTAGGAATGTCTTCTTCGGAATTAACGCAGCCTCGTAATTGATTTGTTTTCGCAAAATTTCCGAAATTAAAATTAAATTTGCCGAAACGAAATCAATTACGAGGCTGCGTTAATTCAGAAGAAGACATTCGTAACTGTCTGGAAATCGATGTGGCAATGTTGATTTCGTCTCAGGTAAAAATAAATAAGTAAACTTATGATTATTAAATAAATTTCGTCTCCCTACGATGAAATATTAATAATGATCTACCGCCCTAATTTGTCGAACTCGTGAATCGACATCGTTTATTTATTTATTTTTACCTGAGACGAAATCAACATTGCCACACCGATTTCCAGACAGTTACGAATGTCTTCTTATGAATTAACGCAGCCTTGCAATTGATTTTATTTCGGTAAATTTAATTTAATTTTCGGAAATTTTGCGAAATGAAATCAATTACGAGCCTGCGTTAATTCAGAAGAAAACATTCTTTACTGTCTGGAAATCGGTGTGGCAATGTTAATTTCGTTTCAGGTAAAAATAAATAAATAAACGATGTCGATTCACGAGTTCGACAAATTAGGGCAGTAGATCATTATTAATATTTCAGCGTTGGGAGACGAAATTTATTTATTAATCGTAAGTTTATTTATTTATTTTTACCTGAGACGAAATTAGCATTGCCACACCGATTTCCAGACAGTTAGGAATGTCTTCTTCGGAATTAACGCAGCCTCGTAATTGATTTGTTTTCGCAAAATTTCCGAAATTAAAATTAAATTCAATTTACCGAAATGAAATCAATTGCAAGGCTGCGTTAATTCATAAGAAGACATTCGTAACTACCTGGAAATCGGTGTGGCAATGTTGATTTCGTCTCAGGTAAAAATAAATAAATAAACGATGTCGATTCACGAGTTCGACAAATTAGGGCGGTAGATCGTTATTAATATTTCATCGTAGGGAGACGAAATTTATTTAATAATCATAAGTTTATTTATTTATTTTTACCTGAGACGAAATCAACATTGCCACACCGATTTCCAGACAGTTACGAATGTCTTCTTCTGAATTAACGCA
The DNA here is from genome assembly GCA_917499995.1 of Ichneumon xanthorius. Taxonomy (NCBI): domain Eukaryota; kingdom Metazoa; phylum Arthropoda; class Insecta; order Hymenoptera; family Ichneumonidae; genus Ichneumon; species Ichneumon xanthorius. Next base: position 123,815 of record CAKJTD010000008.1, read on the forward strand.
GCCTCGTAATTGATTTCGTTTCGGCAAATTTAATTTTAATTTCGGAAATTTTGCGAAAACAAATCAATTACGAGGCTGCGTTAATTCCGAAGAAGACATTCCAAACTGTCTGGAAATCGGTGTGGCAATGTTAATTTCGTCTCAGGTAAAAATAAATAAATAAACGATGTCGATTCACGATTCACGAGTTCGACAAATTAGGGCGGTAGATCATTATTAATATTTCATCGTAGGGAGACGAAATTTATTTATTAATCGTAAGTTTATTTATTTATTTTTACCTGAGACGAAATTAACATTGCCACACCGATTTCCATACAGTTACGAATGTCTTCTTCTGAATTAACGCAGCCTCGTAATTGATTTAATTTCGCAAAATTTCCGCAATTAAAATGTAATATACCGAAATGAAATCAATTGCAAGGCTGCGTTAATTCAGAAGAAGACATTCGTAACTACCTGGAAATTGGTGTGGCAATGTTGATTTCGGCTCAGGTACAAATAGATAAATAAACTTACGATTAATAAATAAATTTCGTCCCCCTACGATGAAATATTAATAATGATCTACCGCCCGGTTGGGATGTTTTATTTATTTTTCCATCGCGTGAGGAAAATGTAAATCGATGAATAATATGCATGTCGATGATACGAGTAAAATTAATGAAAATTAATTTTAATGAATAAAAGGCTTGTTGCCTCGAATCATCGAAGGCGAAAGGCCGTAATCGATATTTGGGGGGAGGATGAGATGAAGTTTGAAAAAAATATGCACGCATATCGATCCTCCGAGGATTTCGTCACAAATTTTATGTCACTCGGTGGGAAAATGGCGGTTTTTTCGCACGCTTCGCGTGCGAAAACCCCCCTTTTCACACCTTGTGAAATGAAATTTTGTTCGATACTCGTGCGAAAAACGTTTTCTGAACTCGTGTGATTGCAACACTCGCCTTCGGCTCGTGCTGCAAACTCACTCGGCAGAAAAAGTTTTTTTGCACTCGTCCCGAAATGTACTATTGCCAGGTTTCGTACGGCCGTTTCAAGGACGTATGAGGAACCAATCGAACTTAACATGACAAAATCACATAACGTCGAAGTAACAACGTGAAGATAACACGACGTGAAAATAACACGACGTGAAAATAACACGACGTGAAAATAACACGACGTGAAAATAACACGACGTGAAAATAACACGACGTGAAAATAACACGACGTGAAAATAACACGACGTGAAAATAACACGACGTGAAAATAACACGACGTGAAAATAACACGACGTGAAAATAACACGACGTGAAAATAACACGACGTGAAAATAACACGACGTGAAAATAACACGACGTGAAAATAACACGACGTGAAAATAACACGACGTGAAAATAACACGACGTGAAAATAACACGACGTGAAAATAACACGACGTGAAAATAACACGACGTGAAAATAACACGACGTGAAAATAACACGACGTGAAAATAACACGACGTGAAAATAACACGACGTGAAAATAACACGACGTGAAAATAACACGACGTGAAAATAGCACGACGTGAAAATAACACGACGTGAAAATAACACGACGTGAAAATAGCACGACGCGAAAATAACACGACGCGAAAATAACACGACGCGAAAATAACACGACGCGAAAATAACACGACGCGAAAATAACACGACGCGAAAATAACACGACGCGAAAATAACACGACGCGAAAATAACACGACGCGAAAATAACACGACGCGAAAATAACACGACGCGAAAATAACACGACGCGAAAATAACACGACGCGAAAATAACACGACGCGAAAATAACACGACGCGAAAATAACACGACGCGAAAATAACACGACGCGAAAATAACACGACGCGAAAATAACACGACGCGAAAATAACACGACGCGAAAATAACACGACGCGAAAATAACACGACGCGAAAATAACACGACGCGAAAATAACACGACGCGAAAATAACACGACGCGAAAATAACACGACGCGAAAATAACACGACGCGAAAATAACACGACGCGAAAATAACACGACGCGAAAATAACACGACGCGAAAATAACACGACGCGAAAATAACACGACGCGAAAATAACACGACGCGAAAATAACACGACGCGAAAATAACACGACGCGAAAATAACACGACGCGAAAATAACACGACGCGAAAATAACACGACGCGAAAATAACACGACGCGAAAATAACACGACGCGAAAATAACACGACGCGAAAATAACACGACGCGAAAATAACACGACGCGAAAATAACACGACGCGAAAATAACACGACGCGAAAATAACACGACGCGAAAATAACACGACGCGAAAATAACACGACGCGAAAATAACACGACGCGAAAATAACACGACGCGAAAATAACACGACGCGAAAATAACACGACGCGAAAATAACACGACGCGAAAATAACACGACGCGAAAATAACACGACGCGAAAATAACACGACGCGAAAATAACACGACGCGAAAATAACACGACGCGAAAATAACACGACGCGAAAATAACACGACGCGAAAATAACACGACGCGAAAATAACACGACGCGAAAATAACACGACGCGAAAATAACACGACGCGAAAATAACACGACGCGAAAATAACACGACGCGAAAATAACACGACGCGAAAATAACACGACGTGAAAATAACACGACGTGAAAATAACACGACGTGAAAATAACACGACGCGAAAATAACACGACGTGAAAATAACACGACGTGAAAATAACACGACGTGAAAATAACACGACGTGAAAATAACACGACGTGAAAATAACACGACGTGAAAATAACACGACGTGAAAATAACACGACGTGAAAATAACACGACGTGAAAATAACACGACGTGAAAATAACACGACGTGAAAATAACACGACGTGAAAATAACACGACGTGAAAATAACACGACGTGAAAATAACACGACGTGAAAATAACACGACGTGAAAATAACACGACGTGAAAATAACACGACGTGAAAATAACACGACGTGAAAATAACACGACGTGAAAATAACACGACGTGAAAATAACACGACGTGAAAATTACACGACGTGAAAATTACACGACGTGAAAATTACACGACGTGAAAATTACACGACGTGAAAATTACACGACGTGAAAATTACACGACGTGAAAATTACACGACGTGAAAATTACACGACGTGAAAATTACACGACGTGAAAATTACACGACGTGAAAATTACACGACGTGAAAATTACACGACGTGAAAATTACACGACGTGAAAATTACACGACGTGAAAATTACACGGCGTGGAAATAACACGGCGTGGAAATTAACACGACGCAAAAATAACACGACGCGAAAATAACGTGACGCGAAAATAACACGACGCGAAAATAACACGACGCGAAAATAACATGACGCGAAAATAACACGACGCGAAATTAACGTGACCCGAAAATAACACGACGCGGAAATAACACGATGCGGAAATAAGATGACGCGGAAATAACAGGACTCGGAAATAACATGACACGAAAATAACACGACGCGGAAATAAGATGACGCGGAAATAACAGGCCGTGGAAATAACATGACGCGAAAATAACAATACGTAGAAATAACATAAGGTTGAAATAAGATAACAAAGATAACATAACATGAAAATAAGATAACATGACACTAACGGTTCCACGTTTTTTTGAGCATTTTTTTCATGTCAATTTGGCATGTGTTATTTTTTTCACGGTGTTATTTCGACGTTGTCACCCGCTAAAGAAGCCGCTTCGAAGCGAAGAAACGGGGCGTTACTTCCGATCTGATGGAATGCCGAGGATTCTCACGCGAGACTACCCTCTCACACTGGACCAAAGTTATTTTGGCCTGGAGAAGGATCGGACAGCTCGCGTATAATAAATATGCGTCCAGAAGAAGAAGAGGAAGAACAAAAAAAAATAATGGAAGAAGAATACAATAGAAGCAGAATGGCAATGAATAAACACGGGAGAGTATCCCGTTGTGCGAGTCCGAGGCATAAAGAACCAAAGTCGATGTTGGCCGGCTGGCCGGCCAGGTCGGTGGTCAGTTGAAAAAATAACTAGGAAAACATTTTTTTAAAAATAAGGACGGAAAAAAGAATCCACAGACAGATCGTGTAAGAGAGAATGAGTCGAAGGCTGGAGACTTTCGTTGTCGCTGTAATCTCTTGATTTAGGCGGGCTTTTGGCCCTTGGCAACGCTCTCTCGACGAGCAATCCGGTCCCTTCTCCACCCCGAAGCTCCGACGAATAACTCGAGGAAGAGACAATTGAAAAAAAATAAACTATCGTTAAATTTTTTAATGTTTTTTTATCGTTTGTGTATTCAGAAACACGATAAAAAATGTTCAAAATTTGGTCGAAGGGTCTGGTTAAAATACTTTTGTGTGGATTTTTTTATTTTTTTTTTACAACTTTTATTGAGGAAATAAATTGTTCCGGAATTGAGATGCATTGTCAAAAAATTGTCTGGAAAGATTTTTCAATTTTTAGATTTTTAGATTTTTTAATAAAAACATTTTTAAGCTTTTACATTCTTTGAGTTTTTAATTTTTTAACTTTTAAATTAAAGAAATTTTAAATAAAAAATGTTAAATATCGAAATTTAAAGTTTCGCTCCATTTCGTGGTGCATTAATTCAATGTCAGACCATTGTTTTAATAGTCCGCACGAGGTGAGACGTTTTTTTAAACCATCGGTCGTCTCCCATTTAAATGAGAACGAGTGTAATTAAAACAACCAAGCTTTTACGGTTTCGACTTATACGGCACCCCCGGTGTCAGTGGCTGCTCGCAAGGTCGCCGATGATCTTTCAGCGTTGCAGAAACGGGTGTGAGCGAAGGAGAGAAAAAAAACAAACAGACAAACTGCAATAATGGCTCTGAACTAATTAGCTTCCGAAACTGTCTTTGCTACTGCACTTCTGCAAAAAAAAGGGTAAATCGAGCTATCGATCGATATATCGAAACCCGACTCTGCCATTGCCGGCCAATCAGAGCGGTGAATGATTGTCGATAAATAATAATAATAATAATAATAATAATAATAATAATAATAATAATAATAATAATAATAATAATAATAATAATAATAATAATAATAATAATAATAATAATAATAATAATAATAATAATAATAATAATAATAATAATAATAATAATAATAATAATAATAATAATAATCCTGTCGTAAATTTCTCGACTCATTTCTTCAGAGTTCAATGACACTGACATTGAGGTCGACAAAAATTTATGTTTTTTAATTCCAAGTTCATAAAAATTCGATTTCGAATTTTCATTTTCGGAGCAGCTTCATGACCCTCCGAAAATGTGAGTGAACTTTTGTAAAAAAAAAAAAACTCCGCACTACAGGATAAATTTTTTTTGTCAAAGTGACAAACAATAAAAAAATATATATATAAATAATATAAATAATTGTCGGTAAAATAAAATAAAAAAAATTCTATCGACATTCAGCTCGACAAAAAAAATGTAAAAAAGAAAAATCCAAGTTCATAAAAAAATTCGATCTCGAATCTCTTTATTTTCGGAGCAGCTTCATGATCCTCCGAAAATCTAAGTGAACTTTAGTAAAAAAGTAAATAAAAATTCTTCGCACTACAGCATAGATTTTTTTTATGAAAGTCACAAACAATTAAAAAAAATATATAAATAATAATAATAAATAATTGTCGATAAAATAAAATTAAAAATAATTCTGTCCACATTGAGCGCGACAAATTTTTTTTTTTTTTTTAATCCAAGTTCATAAAAAATTCGATCTCGAATCTCTTTATTTTCGGAGCAGCTTCATGATCCTCCGAAAATCTAAGTGAACTTAGTAAAAAAAATGAATAAATAAAAATTCTTCGCACTACAGGATACATTTTTTATCAAAGTGAGAAACAATTTAAAAAAATATATAATAATAAATAATTGTCGATAAAATAAAATTAAAAATAATTTTGTCCACATTGAGCTTGACAAACATTTTTTTTTTTTAAATCCAAGTTCATAAAAAATTCGATCTCGAATCTCTTAATTTTCGGAGCAGCCTGATGACCTACTGCGAATCTGAGTGAACTTTTCTAGAAAAAAAAAAATCGCTTCGCAGTACAGGAGGCAGACCGGTTCCCTTTGTCCCCGGGGAGCGCTGTGAGACGAGGCAGGGTTCGCCCCTCTGCCGGAGGGGCGAACCCTGCCTCGTAACCTGTAAGTCGTAACTTACCATAAAAGGTAAGTTACGACTTACCTTTTATGAATTTTTGTTACGACTTACCTTTTATGAATTTTTGTTGTCAGCTCCGCCGATGCCTGCATGTACGAGAGGACAGAGTTTGAGGTGCAGCTATCGTCTAATTGACGAATGGTTGACCGCAGTTGTATGTCGTCACCGGAAGCTCATTCACTGTTAATTTCAGCCAAAGAGTTAACGACAGGTCCACCGTTGAACGTTCTTCGTCTCGTAATGCCGGAGACTGTGACAAATCGTAGACTCGAAACCTCTACAATTATATGGTGTCTGTTGAAATATATATTGATATTCATCATAATTGTTTTTTATTCACAAAATACAAATAAAAAAAATAATAATAATAAAAAACACATGCCGAAAAATAGTAGAATAGGTTATGTTTTCAAGTACATGCTGCAAATATGTGGCGGCATATCCAAGGTGAGGTTAATTTTTTAAATTATTATTTGTATTATTTGTATTTATTTGTTTATTTATTATTTTACTTTTTTTCTTTTACCTTTTATTGCTGATCATTCACCGCGTTGGGGTCAGGAGAACTTCGAGATGACGCGCAGCTATCTCTCGTCGAATCGACCGATGAATTATCCGGCGAGGAATGAAGATCTTGACTGCTGTGAAACGTATGTTAATTACCGGGAGTGATACCGATTTTGGGCACATACATATGCGTGTGAGGGAGTAGTTTGTATTTTAGCGTCGTGAAATATCGCGAATTTTCTCGATCGCAAAATGGCGGCTACGCGCGGTAGTGTCGTCCGTGGCTCTGCGCAGCGATGCAGTTCGATGAAGACTGAGACGCCTGGAGCTGGGTTACTACCCGCAGACACATGAGTGGTCCCCTTTATTTTTCGTTACGAAGTGCTGAATACAGTCTATATGTTTAAAATATTGAACAATATATACAGCACTAAAATATTGATAATTTATTAAATATTTCAGAAAGATGTTTAATAAATATGTAACCAACATTTAACAATATTTGTTACCGGACGATTATCTCGACACCTCGCGTAAGCGTGGATTTCTCGTTAATTTCCACGTACTCTCTCTCTTAAGCCTTATTTGGTTTTTAATTATTGCAATTCAACGACGATTGACGACCACCAAACGTTGTAATTACACTACCAATCACTACCAAACCACCAGCAAACGATTAGTATTAGTTTATTTTTTAAATTAATTAAAGTTGCATGTTTAACTTTATCCAGCTCATGTGTTAGTGAAATTGTAAATCACCATGAGACCATATCGTTTTATTACCAACGTGGTAATTTTAAAGCGGTCTCTTACCTATTTTTCCGGTAAAAATAGGTAAGTACGCGTCCGGTAACAATATCGCCCACATCTCTAGTAGAGATGTGGGCGATATTTTTACCGGACGCGCACTTACCTATTTTTACCGGAAAAATAGATAAGTGACCGCTTTAAAATTACCACGTTGGTAATAAAACGATATGGTCTCATGGTGACTTACAATTTCACTAACACATGAGCTGGATAAAGTTAAACATGCAACTTTAATTAATTTAAAAAATAAACTAATACTAATCGTTTGCTGGTGGTTTGATAGTGACTAGTAGTGTAATTACAACGTTTGGTGGTCAATCGTCGTTGAATTGCAATAATTAAAAAACCAAATAAGGCTCAAGAGAGAGTACGTGGAAATTAACGAGAAATCCACGCTTACGCGAGGTGACGAGATAATCGTCCGGTAACAAATATTGTTAAATGTTGGTTACATATTTATTAAACATCTTTCTGAAATATTTAATAAATTATCAATATTTTAGTGCTGTATATATTGTTCAATATTTTAAACATATAGACTGTATTCAGCACTTCGTAACGAAAAATAAAGGGGTCCACTCATGTGTCTGCGGGTAGTAACCCAGCTACAGGCGCCTCAGTCTTCATCGAACTGCATCGCTGCGCAGAGCCACGGACGACACTACCGCGCGTAGCCGCCATTTTGCGATCGAGAAAATTCGTGATATTTCACGACGCTAAAATACAAACTACTCCCTCACACGCATATGTATGTGCCCAAAATCGGTATCAGTTCTCCCGGTAATTAACATACGTTTCACAGCAGTCAAGACCTTCGTTCCTCGCCGGATAATTCATCGGTCGATTCGACGAGGGATAGCTGCGCGTCATCTCGAAGTTCTCCTGACCCCAACGCGGCGAATGACCAGCAATAAAAGGTAAAAGAAAAAAAGTAAAATAATAAATAAACAATAAATTCAAATAATACAAATAATAATTTAAAAAATTAACCTCACCTTGGATATGCCGCCACATATTTGCAGCATGTGCTTGAAAACATAACCTCTTCTACTATTTTTCGTCATGTGTTTTTTATTATTATTATTTTTTTTAATTTGTATTTTGTGAATAAAAAGCAATTATGATATGAATATCGTTATATATTTCAACAGACACCATATAATTGTAGAGGTTTCGAGTGTAGGATTTGTTACAGTTTCCGGCATTACGAGACGAAGATCGTTCAACGGTGGACCTGTCGTTAACTCTTTGGCTGGAATTAACAGTGAACGAGCTTCCGGTGACGACATACAACTGCGATCAACCATTCGTCAATTAGACGATAGCTGCGCATCAAACTCTGTCCTCTCGTACATGCAGGCATCGGCGGAGCTGACAACAAAAATTCATAAAAGGTAAGTCGTAACAAAAATTCATAAAAGGTAAGTCGTAACTTACCTTTTATGGTAAGTTACGACTCACAGCGCTCCCCGGGGACGAAGGAAACCGGTCTGCCTCCTGTACTGCGAAGCGTTTTTTTTTTTTTTTTTCTACAAAAGTTCACTCAGATTTGCAGAGGGTCATCAGGCTGCTCCGAAAATGAAGAGATTCGAGATCGAATTTTTTATGAACTTGGATTTTTAAGAAATCCAAGTTCACAGCAGTCAAGATCTTCGTTCGTCGCCGGATAATTCATCGGTCGATTCGACGAGGGATAGCTGCGCGTCATCTCGAAGTTCTCCTGACCCCAACGCGGTGAATGATCAGCAATAAAAGGCATCGGCGGAGCTGACAACAAAAATTCATAAAAGGTTAGTCGTAACAAAAATTCATAAAAGGTAAGTCGTAACTTACCTTTTATGGTAAGTTACGATTTACAGGTTATGAGGCAGGGTTCGCCCCTCCGGCCGAGGGGCGAACCCTGCTTCGACTCACAGCGCTCCCCGGGGACGAAGGGAACCGGTCTGCCTCCTGTACTGCGAAGAGATTTTTTTTTTTTTTCTCCAAAAGTTCACTCAGATTCGCAGAGGGTTATCAGGCTGCTCCCAAAATGAAGAGATTCGAGAACGAATTTTTTATGAACTTGGATTAAAAAAAAAATTTGTCGAGCTCGATGTGGACAAAATTATTTTTAGTTTTATTTTATCGACAATTATTTATTATTATATTTTTTTTTATTGTTTGTCACTTTGATAAAAAAATGTATCCTGTAGTGCGAAGAATTTTTATTAATTTTTTTACTAAAGTTCACTTAGATTTTCGGAGGATCATGAAGCTGCTCCGAAAATAAAGAGATTCGAGATCGAATTTTTTATGAACTTGGATTTTTCTTTTTTACATTTTTTTGTCGAGCTCAATGTCGATAGAATTTTTTAAATTTTATTTTACCGACAATTATTTATATTATTTATATTGTAGCGAGAATTTTGCATCTCCCCTACACTACGGCCCCAACTTCCCAACTACCCGTTTCACCCTGCTCGGTACCGAATCTCGGGGCTCGAACCCACGACGAGATTAATGTAGCCTACGATGCCGACCGAGCGTAGCTATCCCCATAGGGTAGGGTGGAGGCCGCCTCTTCACACGCGCGTGGGCGCCAGGTACCTAGATACCACCGCTCAACGAGCGGTATTTATTTTTTTTGATCGCGGTGAATTACAGGGATAAGCTAGGGCAAACGGAAAAGGTGAGGCCGGCGAGACTCCGGCTAACTCAGCCCACCTGGGAGAGAATGGCAGAGGGGGGTGGACGGGCGAGTGACCCAAAACGCCATCATAACCATCAGGAATAGTTTTATTCTTCGTTCAACAACATAATTCGTACAGACAAGCAGTTAGATAATCGCCTTGACGCAGAAATATCCTCGAAACGCCAATCCGTTCTCGCGACGCACCCAGGAGAAGTAACGGAAAATGGGGAATGTAGCTGAAGGGGAAGTTAACGCGGAGAAATGTAAAATAGCCAATGGGGAGCGCTATCTTGTCGAGAGTGGAATATAGCCAATAGGGAATTTACTATTATCGATAGGGTAAGGTAGCCGATAGGGAAATTTCTATTGTTCAATAATGTAAGGTAGCCGATAGGGAAATTTCTATGGTTAGATAATGTAAGGTAGCCGATAGGGAAATTTCTATTGTCCGATAATGTAAGGTAGCCGATAGGGAAATTTCTATTGTCCGATAATGAAAGGTAGCCGATGGGGGAATTTCTATTGTCCGATAATGTAAGGTAGCCGATAGGGAAATTTCTATTGTCCGATAATGTAAGGTAGCCGATGGGGAACTTTCTATTGTCCGATAATGTAAGGTAGCCGATAGGGAAATTTCTATTGTTTGATAATGTAAGGTAGCCGATAGGGAAATTTCTATTGTTTGATAATGTAAGGTAGCCGATAGGGAAATTTACTATTGTCGAGCATGAGAGGTAGCCCATGGGGAAAAGTGAATATTGTCGAGAGTGTAAGGTAGCCGAAGGGAATAGAACTTCTGGAAGGAGTGAATGTCAGGAAAAGGAATGTAGCCGAATTCGAGCGGTTGTGAAACGACTTCACGCAGGCGTAATTACAATGTTCTGGGCGAAGAATCAGTCGTTCCCACATCAAAACATATTTCATACACAAAAGAGATAAAAGAAATAACAAAAAAAAATGAATAAAATAAAGTAGTTGCGATTGCCAGATAATATTATTCGTAACGTTGCTGATACAATTTAACGCTGGACGCGGGATAACAAAAGTCGAGCGCTCGCTAGGGCGAAGCTAGAACGCCCGTTGGCCGAGGTAACTCGAGAAGTTTCTCGGAACGGGCCGACCGATGTAAACACGGCGCGCCCGTGACCTTTCACGCGTGAGATAGCCAACGCGCGGCCGAACGGCCTAACGAACGTTGGACGACGCGCTCGTCGCCCTTTGTCTCACCGAAAGAAGGTAGCCTAGATGACCGGCGAATTTGCATCGGCTTCAACATAACCAAAATCCGCGGGAAGTAGCCGATCGAACTAACGTTCGAGGATGTAGCCTATCGCCGTGGCGAAGTCGACGAAAGTTCCAATAAAGTCCGCACGAGCTAGCCGGTCGAAAGGGGATTCCCAAAATGTAGCCGATCGCATAAGGCGAAAGCGACGCGGTCGCCACGCTGATGTGTCAGGCAAACCCGCGGAGTGTAGCCAATCGAACTGAAGTTCGAAATATGTAGCCGATTGCCAGGGCGAAAAGGACGAAGACGCCACGTTAATTTTCCCTTCTAGAACCCGCGAGATGTAGCCGACGCGACACAATGTTCGTAATAATACCCGGAAAGCCGGGGAGACAAGCAATTTTTAATGCCGAAAGATATAATCAATAGCAAAACGGAAGAAGCGAAAGAAAAGAATAGTAAAGCAAAGACCAGCGCGAGAGAACCTCGCCGAATACGCTTCGCCGGAACCAACACGTCGCCTGAGGCGACAAACGCGAGAAATTACCAAAAAGATATCGAAACAAAAAAAATAGAGACAATAAAATGATTCTAAAGTGAAATAGTTGGGTCCTGGCTTAGCGTCTCCGGCGAGCACAGAGTACAGAGAGAGGCGGAGGCTTACCGGTGTGCGGACAGCCCGGGAGTTATTCCTCAGAACGCCAAATCAACCACTTGACACGACACTCGATCACCGACTGGTGAATAAATCAGCGTGCTCTAGGGCAGTCCGCACTAGCGCTTTCCCCTCTCTCGCGACTCCCGAATCTAGCCTATGCTGCACGGCTAAGACGCCTGAAAACCGGTTCGGCCTCCGGCCGTGCCCCGCTACCCGCGGGAATCTTCGGCTCGCAGCGACGATTGTAGATTTCCCCAGACTCCTTCCTCCCAGGATCCGGTGGGGCAAGATGAACGCGAGGGGAGGCCTCCCTCGTGAAGTTAAGGCCTTTTCCTTCACGGTGGGCCCACATGAAACGCCACATAACTGCACCTCGGCTTCCATCCTACCCTCGTATTCCCCGCAAGTGGAGGCGCCGTGTTGAGCGGTCCGCGTCATCCAGGAAAATCACGGGACAGGAACGGCTCCAGGCCGTGTAGTCGAGAGGGACGGGTAACACGGTAGATCGGTCAACATCCTCGTCCTTCCGGCCTCCTATTCCACGGAAGCTGGTGGTCGGCTTCCGTCTGCTTCGCTGAGCGAAATGTTCTCCGGCCTTCTTAGGCCAATTTCAAATGTGGGCACGACCGAGGGCGAAGCTGCCCGACGGTCGGGTCGGAGAGTCGAACTACTCCCGCACGCCTGCTAAAACTTATCAGGACACACCAAAAAAATGCGGATCGATACCGAAAAATAAAATAAAATAAAGAAAAATAAAATAAAATGAGAGAAAGAACCCTCTCGGTGAGCCGGTGATCGAGCTCAATCGACGAGCGGCGTATCCAGGGCCGTAGATCCGGCCCACTGCCCGACCAAAAACCGTGCGGAGGGACGAGACATGAATTGTCACGTCACAAAGCCCCCTCCCCAAAGGTTGCCCGGGGAATGCCGTCTTCCGAACGGCGCTCGTTGAATCCTCTAATGCTTGACAGCTCTTTCCGCGGACTCCTGTCTCTCTAGGTGTTAAGATCTCCGCACGGCCTGGCGAACAGCAGACCGGCGGCGCGGCCTCCCGGGCTGCAACAAATAAAACACACCGGCGCAACTCCGCCTCGGAGCCCAGATAGTCACCTCCGTCCTCGCAATAAGCAAAATGCTCCACTCCGTGTAGCTCTGGTCTTTGCATGAAGGCGGAATGGCTGACAAAAAAAAAAAAAAAAAAAAAAAAAAAAAGATTCGCGAACTGCGAAGGACCGCCTAGTTCGATGTTACTCCAAAAAAAAGAAATAATCACTATACTACACCATTATGTTTTGACAGTAAACAAAATATATTTCGGTGGCGCGGGTGGGTAGCCAAGCAGGCTTATAACAGTGACAGCGTGTTGGTGGGTTTATTAAACTTAACTAATGAGAGAGAAAATATATAGCCTATGATAATTAGCCTATGTTTAATTGTTAGACTTTCTTTGGTGCTTGAGGGTCTTACGGGACTCTTATTTCAATGACTATCCTGCCCTAACAAAAAAAATAATAATAACGAGATAGAGAAATAAATAAACAAAAAAAATATCTCGGGCGGGTTTACCGTCCTCATGTCTTATGGGGAAGGTTTTCTCCTTGTCCCGGCCCCCAAAAAAAATGAGATCATTACTTCTAATCCTTAAAGCTATATCACCCGATGAGACTGGTAGCGGAATGAACGAGAAAATAAATAAAAAAAATGAAATAAATAAGGTGACCTCAAAACGCAAAAAAAAGAAATCCTGGCTGATGTGCCGTCGCTGGGTCTTATGGTGAAGTAATTTTTTGGTTTACCGGCCCAAAAAAAAAAATTAAAAAAAAAAGAATATATAAAAAAAAGGAAAGACGACGACATCTGCGGCTAGCATATATAGCCTATGGGAGATTGCGCGAGCAAGTCACAGAAAAACGATAACCAGCATTCGCATAGGTAGCCGAGTGGGGTTGCGCGGGCAGTCAGCACAGGTAGCAGAGAGATAAAAAAAAATAAAAAAAAATTAAAATCACACGGGACGTGGATCAGGGTCTTCTTGGGGACGGGCTACCACTCCTCTTCTCTACGTTGGCGGCGCTGCGGCGGGTATCCCTCGCCCCGGTGTTGAGGATGACCTTCGTCGTCCTCGTAGGAACGTGCGCGTCGGTCGTTGCTCCGTTGTTCGTGGCGATGCGGAGATCTTCTCGGTCGATGTTGATCGCGACCGGCAGAGTGCGACGAGTTTCCCGGGTGTCTCGGGTGGTGGCTAGCCGGTGGTGGTCGGGGCCGCTCCAAAATTTCGTCGCGTGGCACGTTACGACCCAGTTGCGGGACGTAGGGGCCACGGGTCCGCCAGTCCTGGCCGTGAGTAGGGCATTCCTTTACGGAAACTCCTGGGTACCCGCAGCGGTTGCAATGGAGAGACTTAGGCCGCAGGCACTTCTTCTTGTGGTGAGATGGACTGCCACAGTTAAAGCACCTCCCATATCGCGGTCCCGGAGTAGCGTCGGTGTCCATTGGCGATATCGATGGGCCCGGGCTGCTGGCTGCTCCGTTCGCGGGGTCGAGATAAGGTACGGGAGGGTCAGTTTGTACCCCCACGTCCCTTCGTGTTGGCGCTTTCGGTACTGATGCCGCGACGTCTTCAGGGACCGGCAGGTCGAGGGCCTCCGAGGTCCGCCTGGCGATGGCCGGCTCTGGCTGGACCACGGGGGGAGTCGGGAGAGCGAGAAGCCCCGGTGGTCGCGCGCCGGGCGCATCGTTCGCGGACACGTCCTCATCCACAGGGTTCCTTGAGGAGTTGTCCTCGGGATCCTCTTCTACCTCCGTCGCCATCCGAGTCCAAGGTCCCAATCGTGAGGTTAACGGGCAATACCCGCAAGCTTGGTGGCTACATGCAATTATCTGCTTCGCCAGATCGGTTGCGATGGAGGGCTTTAGTGCGAACAACGCCGCGAATTCCCGGGTGTGTGGGCGGATGGGATCCCACAACGGGTCATCGTCGATGCAGAATGTCTCTTGCGCGTCCCGCTGCTCGGCGAGCCTCTCCAGGACGGAGTCCTCCGAGAGCATACTGTCTGTATCGCTTTCCCGGCGGAGTTCTGGAACGGATGGCTCCTCGGGCGGCTCGGAATCCGTGTCGGCCAACAGTTCGTCCTCGTTTATCGGTTCATAATCGGCCTCGCACACCCCGGCGCGTGGAGCGGATGGCGAATTGGGCGGAGTGACTTCTTCCTCGGTGGTAATGTCCTCGTAGTCGCCGACGTTGACGAACTCAGGTTCTGGGACGGCTCCGCTCTGATCCGGTGCATCGTGGGTGGGGACCTCGTCGTCCGGTTCGTAATCGAGGATCTCGATCGATGACGTAGAGGAGTCATGATCCCCCCTGTTCTGCGTCGTGCTGTCAGGTTCGGCTGTCATTTTGGCCGCGCGTTGGTGGTGGTGTAATCAGTCAAATGGTTGTTAGGTAGCCCAAAAAAAAAATTGTGCAGAAGCAACAAAAAAAAGTGATGCTGCAAACCGTGCGAACCAGTTAGTAAGACAGCCACGCGACCATGGTGGAACACAAAGCTGATAGAGCCGAGTCCGAAAATAGAGCCGAGAGGTATAGATGGAAGGTCACATTGAAATGAAACTTACTAGGTAAGGAAGAAGGAAGAAAAGAAGTAAGAAAAGTAAATGCGTACCAGCGTTCACGGGTGATACGCCTTGAGATCTTGTACGTGGATCTTTCCTTCCCAAGTACCGTTCGGGTCCGCGAGTAACACCACTACCGGGGATAGTTTATGCGTGATAACAAATGGTCCGTGAAATTTCGTGGCTAGCTTGGCCGCGATATTATGGGCTGCTGAGGACAATATGCGTTGCCTTTTCAAAACGAGATCGCCAACTTCGTACACCTTTTCACGCCGACGCGAATTATAGTAGGACGATTGCCGCTGATAAGCGTCGTCCAGCGAATGTTGTACGGTGTCACGCAGGGAGACGAGCTTCGTCATACGCTCAGCCCATTGCTTCGGGGTGTTAGGGACCACTGCCTGTTTTTGAAACTGGTGGACTAACGCCGTGGGTCGTGGTTCGCGACCGAAATTAAGAAACGCCGGACTGGACTGTATCGAGGTGTGGTGGGCCGTATTATACGCGAAGCGAAAGTCCGGAAGATGAACATCCCATTCGCGATGGTCGTCGCCCAGGTAAGCGGTAATCATGGTCTTGACGACCCGATTCACACGCTCCACCGGGTTGGACTGAGGGTGATACGGTGGGGTGGTAAGGTGGTGGATACCGATGCGCTCGACCCAGGCCCGAAGATCACGGTTGTTGAACTCCGTCCCGTTATCGGTGAGCAACACCCTGGGCGCGCCCCAACGAGATATCACATCCTCGAGGATCTCCATAATCCGTTTGCCAGTCGCCTGGCGCAACGCGACACACTCGATCCACTTACTGAAGAGGTCCTGGATCACTAAGATGTAAGTGAATCCGGCCTTACTTCGTGGGAGAGGGCCCATGATATCCGCGGCGATGATGTCCCAGGGTTGCGTGAGTACTCGTTTTCCCATTAGGCCCACAGGCGCGGCCTGTTCGACCTTACTGCACTGGCAGACATGACAGCGACGGATATATTGAACGGTGTCTCGGAACATGTTGGGCCAGTGGTAGTAAATAGAGAGCCTACGGACGGTTTTATCGATTCCGAGGTGTCCGGCCTGGGGAACGTCGTGTGCCTCCCGCAGGGCTTCGCGACGATTCTCGAACGGGAGTACCAACTTCCACTCGTGGAGGTCTCCTACCTCAATAGTTGGGAGTTGAGGTCGCCGATGGTAATAGAGCCTATTGTCCTCCACTTTCCAGTCGGGAAATTTATGCGGTCTCCTTCTAACATCACGTAGCCTATTCTTATACCAACGGTCCGTTGTTGTGACCGCTGGTTGCAACACGGCACAGACGGCCTCAGGTATCCTAGATAGTGCGTCGGGGACATGATGAAGGGCCCCTTTACGATGGATAATCTCGTAATCGTATTCTTGCATTTCTAACGCCCAACGACCTAACCTACCCGTGGGATTCTTTAAATTATGTAGCCAACGTAAACTCGAATGGTCCGTGATGACCGTGAAATGGTAACCCTCCAGATAGCAGCGGAACTTTTTAATAGCCCAAATTACCGCGAGGCACTCTTGCTCTGTGGTGGTGTAATTTTTCTCCGCGTCCTTCAACGCTCGGCTAGCATAAGCAATGACATGCTCCAACTCGTCCGTGGTCTGGGTTAGAACGGCTCCCAGCCCGACACTACAAGCGTCCGTCTGTAGTACGAACGGTTTACCAAAATCGGGGCAAATCAAAGTCGGCGGGGCAGTCAGGCGCTGACGGATTTCGTGAAACGCCTTCTGCTGGGCCTCGCCCCATACCCATGGCTGGTTTTTCCGGAGCAGCAGCGTTAGCGAACTGGCGGCTTTAGCGAAATCCGGGATGAACCGACGGTACCAAGACGACATACCCAAGAATCGGCGTAGCTGTTTGATGTTACGCAGCGCGGGGTATTCTAACACGGGTGCTACCTTATCGGGGTCGACTTGCAGCCCGTGACGATTCACCAGGAAGCCTAGGTAACGAACTTCGGAGCAGCAAAACTCGCTCTTCTCCGCGTTAATCGTGAGTCCGGCATGCCGAATCTTCCGGAGTACGAGACGTAGCCAATGCAGATGTTCCTCAAACGTGGGTGTTACGATAATAATATCATCTAGGTAAACGTACACGTAGGGTTGCATTTCTGGCCCAAGTAGCCGATCAAGCAGTCGCTGGAAGGTAGCGGGCGCGTTGGTTAAACCGAAAGGCATCCTCCGGAAGTGAAAGAAACCCATCCCCGGTACGGTAAAGGCGGTGATTTCCCGACTCCGTTCTTCGAGTGGGACTTGAAAGTATGCTTGACTGAGATCCAGCGTGGTTATGTAATTGGCACTACGCAACCGATCTAAGATGCTATTCATCAGGGGAATAGGGTACGCGTCCTTTTTGGTGACGCTATTCACTTTGCGGAAGTCCAAGCAGAATCGCATTTTACCGTTCGGTTTCTTCACCATTACTATCGGACTCGACCAATCACTCGATGATGGTTCGATTATCCCGTCCTTTAACATTTCCTGAACCGACTCGTGTATCGCCTTCTCGATTGCCGGTGACACTGCGTAGTATCTTTGCTTAATGGCGGGGTGACCTCCCACGTCAATCGTATGCTCGGTCAAGTTAGTCGCGCCTGGTTTTGCTGGGGCCGCGGGGATTTCTTCCTTGACCAGCTGTTCGATCTGTTGGGCCTGATCCGGTGTTATTTCTCTTAGGCCACAACAGAGAGCCTGAACGGTGCTCGGTCCGGATTGGACCTCGAACTCGAACGAATAACTGGGGTACAACTTGCTGTACCAGCGAGCCTCCTCAAAGTCTACCACGAAACGAGCAGCTCGGAGGAAGTCCAAGCCGAGTATGCAAGGGAGGACTAACGTCGGTAGTAAGTACGCCGTGAAAGGAAACGACTGCCCGTTCAATGTTATTATCGGGCTAACGGTTTCGTATGCGACTGCCCGCTGGCCGCCTGCCATCTCCACTCCTCTGGGTCGCGACTTTTGACGCGGGATACCCAAGTCGTCCATCCAACGAATGGCGGCTGGTCCCATAAACGTTTGGCTGGAACCGGAATCGACTAAGGCCCTGATCGGCCATCCGTCGACGCTGAAGGTTACGAAGAACGCGGTGGCACTTTCTTTGGTCTGTAGATGACTACACCAAAGAAGTCCCGGTGATATTTCCGCGGTAATCGTGGGGATGTTGGTCGATGTGGAGTTGACGGCAGGTTCGGCGTTCGACCGGGTCGCGTCTGCCGCTAATGGTTTCCCGAGCACGGGCAGGTCGGGGTCTTAAACCCGGGCTTACCGCAACGGAAGCAAAATAGTTTACGCGGAACTTTGCACGCGTTGAATCGGTGGTCCGGGCTCTGACAATTCCAGCATTGCATGGGTCGACGATTGTTCGAGGAGGTCGTGGGTGTGCCAACGACCGGTTGCGAGGGGTTCGGTTTAGGCGCGGGGTCCCTGAAGGGGTTTAAGTCTTCCAAGGTAGCACTCAAACCGGGGATGTCCCCGCTCGCTACGGGTACGGCTGGTGGCTTGTTTGAGTTCGGCCAGCGACGGGTTCCGGGCTGATTGCGGATCGCGTTCAGGCTATCAAAGGGCCATTCGGGGGGGGGTCTCCCACGGCGACTCGCCAAATCCCTCCGACAAAAATGGGTTTCGCGCGGGCTGGGCGGGCCCTTCTATCGGTGGTGCTTCCACGGCAGCGTAGGCGTTAGCGGGACCTACCCCGCGCGGAGTTCGCGGGTTTCGATAAGCCAGTTCCGGACAAAGTGACTGTTCCGGTGCGGGTGGGGCACGATACAGACGAGCGGCCTGGTAACTCTTCTCTACTCTGACTGCGATGTGCTCGAAGGAATCGAAGTCGAACATATCGTCGCGATGGATCGAGATCTGTAGACGCGGCAGTAGATTGCGATGCGCACACTGGATCTGTTCGGACTCGCTCCAAGGAGGATTGAGGCGCGCGAACAGGCCCCGAAGGTTCGTCAAATAGTCCGCCACCGATTCCTCGGGACCCTGGGTGCGTCGCATTATTTCCTCGCGCAAGGCATATTGATAGTCTGGGTCCCCAAAGCGTAAACGGCACGCGGCCGTGAACTCTCGCCATGACGTAAAACGACTTCGGTCATTACGGAACCACTGTAAGGCCACTCCCGTCAGGAAGAACGGGAGGCAGCGGATCAGATCGTCATCGCTTACCGGGAATAAGGCGCGACCCTCGTTTACGCGTGCAAGGAACGTATCCACGTCCTGGCCCTTTCGCCCCGCAAATGAGATGTTCCACTTGCGCATGGTATTCATGACGGTTGCCGCAGATGAGGAACCATGATCGCCTACATGAACGGGCCCCGGTTGCCTTTCGTTGTTGCGAGTCGGCGTCCGCGGACGGCTAGCTGTTAGTCGCCTACCCTCCGTTCCCGTGCCCGTGGTCCGGGGAATCGCGCCCTGACCGAACGGGCTCGGATCCGATATGCCGGAGCTAACAACTGGGGCTACGGCTGGGATGGGGCGTGCCGAGTGATTCGGGTAGGTCACGACTGGCCGCATCGGGTTTGGCTGTACGAAACTGCTCGTATGGTGCGGAGGGTCCGCTCCCCACGACGGCATCATGTACTGGTTCCCCACGAAGGTACCGAATCCCGAGTCTCGCGGGTTAGGCGCCAGCGGTAGGGCCCAGGCTCCCGAGTCCTCGTTTGGGAGCTCCTGACCGAACGTCCGACCCACGTAGTCGTCCGGGCGCGGTTGGCCCGTAGACGCGTGGATAGTGGATGGTACCGAAACCGGGGGATGGCCATCGTCTGACATTATACCCGGACGGCGGCGAACAAAAGCGGTGTCTCACGTAGCCGACCAAGGTCGCAAGGTCTCGCTCCGCGTGGTTCACGGGTATAGAGCCGATACGGTGCGGATTCAACCTATGACGTGCGCGGTTATGTAGCCGATTTGGTAAGGACAGGTTACTGGTCCCAAATGTAGCCTAGACGGTTCCCTAGTCGTGAGTCGCTCGATCGGGGGAATCCTAATAGCCCTAAAAAGCCCCTATGACTCCGTCTTGTATGATCGGAAATTGCTGTACTACGTGGAAGGGGGTGGGCGTGTGCCAGAGGGTAATAGTCCCGATGGACTGGATGAACACCCCGGGAGAGGCCTCGATCGACGTAGTGTTGTTTGAATCGATCGGCACTCCTTCTGCAACCACGTGTAACTTCACGATATTCACCCCGTAGGCTAAATCCACTTCGAAATTAGCTAGACCCCCTACCAGCTGAGGGTCTTGCAGCACCCAATTGCCGTCCCAATTCGGGGAGGAATTTACTGGTCCCAATCGAACCATCCGAACGGAAGTCGCGAACTAGATAAGTAGCCAGAGATGCCCGCACTTATGTGGTCAGTTCGTGTCGCGGGTATGGAGCCGATGTGGTACGCGAACGGTCGCGGATAGATAGCCAATTGTACGCTGCTGATCGCGGGTATGGAGCCGAGGTTGTAAGCGAATAGTCGCGGGTATATAGCCAATTTTACGCTGCTGATCGCGGGTATGGAGCCGATACCATACGCGGATGGTCGCTGATAAGGTAGCCGATATTAACCGTAGACCTGCGTTAATAAATTCCGGGGACTACTTAACTAAAGCCCACAATATCACTGCCAGTGCACGGTGAATCACTACCCAAACCACTCTCGTAATATAGCTAAGGCCGGTACCGGAGAGGTCTGATCGGTATTGCTATTCACTGATAACTCATCGCATGACTCTTTGCTCGCCGTTACAAGACCCATAATCTAAGGTATACGCGAAGAAAGGGAAACGGGGAGAAAGAGTAGAAGGGAGAAAGCGAAGGAGGAGGGGGGAAGAAAAAAAAAATTGTTTGCGCCGAACTTGGTTCCGCAGGGGTGTTAATCCGTCCCGCTAGTGATCAACAACTCCGACCGTTGTATTCGCAAAACAATGGTTTAACGCTTGGTACGTTCGGCGGCGGATTCGCCGAAATCACGCGTGTGTTTACCAGCGATGTTGATCGCGAGTAGGTCCTCGGACAAAGCGACCAACAGCCCGAAGTAAGGCACGCGGACAGCGAGGCAAAAGAAAAACAAAAGAAACAAAGCGCTCAGTTGCTTCGAGCGTCTATCAACTTGGTTCGCTCGGCTGCCAGGGGAGAGCCAAATTCCGGAAAGAGGAGAGAAAAAAAGTAAATAAATAAAATAGAGAACGTAAGGCCACCGATACTCGGTGCGAAGAAAAAGCAACCAAAGAAAGTGTTTACCTCATTCGCTATTCAGCGAAGAGGATTAATGTAGTATTGTGCCCACCAACAGGCTGCTAAAATTAACAACACTCAATGTTTACACCTGGCGCTCTTCGGCGGCAAGGAATAATAGTACCGAATAACAACACGGAGAACAAAGCCATCCATAAGAAACTCAAGTCGAAGATCGTTGTATCGAAAACCATAACAATGCTTGAGGATTAACTCAATTGTAGGGGAGGTCGTACTCGATAAACAGTCCTTACGCTTTGTTCGCGGATTAGGGCTAACGCCCCTCCTTACATGCTAAGGTGTAATCGCAAAAAAAAATAACAACACCACGCTATCTCTCGGTCCTAAAGTCGCTATCTATCAAATTTCTGGCAATCGCAACTTTACTCTAATAATTGTCACTCGTGAGCCCCACGTTGGGCGCCATTTTGTAGCGAGAATTTTGCATCTCCCCTACACTACGGCCCCAACTTCCCAACTACCCGTTTCACCCTGCTCGGTACCGAATCTCGGGGCTCGAACCCACGACGAGATTAATGTAGCCTACGATGCCGACCGAGCGTAGCTATCCCCATAGGGTAGGGTGGAGGCCGCCTCTTCACACGCGCGTGGGCGCCAGGTACCTAGATACCACCGCTCAACGAGCGGTATTTATTTTTTTTGATCGCGGTGAATTACAGGGATAAGCTAGGGCAAACGGAAAAGGTGAGGCCGGCGAGACTCCGGCTAACTCAGCCCACCTGGGAGAGAATGGCAGAGGGGGGTGGACGGGCGAGTGACCCAAAACGCCATCATAACCATCAGGAATAGTTTTATTCTTCGTTCAACAACATAATTCGTACAGACAAGCAGTTAGATAATCGCCTTGACGCAGAAATATCCTCGAAACGCCAATCCGTTCTCGCGACGCACCCAAAAAACCGTGCGGAGGGACGAGACATGAATTGTCACGTCACAATATATATATTTTTTTATTGGAATTAAAAAACATAAATTTTTGTCGACCTCAATGTCAGTGTCATTGAACTCTGAAGAAATGAGTCTAGAAATTTACGACAGGATTATTATTATTATTATTATTATTATTATTATTATTATTATTATTATTATTATTATCATTTATCGACAATCATTCACCGCTCTGATTGGCCGGCAATGGTAGAGTCGGGTTTCGATATATCGACCGATAGCTCGATTTACCCTTTTTTTTTGCAGGAGTACAGTAGCAAAGACAGTCTCGGAAGCTAATTAGTTTAGAGCAATTAGTGCAGTTTGTCTGTTTGTTTTTTTTTCTCTCCTTCGCTCACACCCGTTTCTGCAACGCTGAAAGATCATCGGCGACCTTGCGACCAGCCACTGACACCGGGGTGCCGTATAAGTCGAAACCGTAAAAGCTTGGTAGTTTTAATTACACTCGTTCTCATTTAAGGACGTTGGAGCGAGTGGTGTTCATTCCGCCTAAATTCGAGAAATTCGGGCAAGAATTGCAAACACTTCCCAATGTTATAAAAATCTGAAAAAATTCATACTTATTATAGGCATTGAAAAGACTAATTTTACATAATAATAATTTCAAAATGTTATTAAGAAATTGTTGAAAAAAAAATTGTTCATCAAAATATGTGGTAACTCAACTTTTTTTAAATGAAAATGATTCGTTCACTTTTCGGAATACGTATGAATTTTTTCAGATTTTTATCTTTATTTTGACTTTTGCACATTTTTCCTTGTAAAAAACAAGAAAAATCAAAATAAAGATAAAAATCTGAAAAAATTCATACGTATTCCGAAAAATGAACGAATCATTTTTATAAAAAAAAAAAGGTGAGTTACCACATATTTTGATGAACAATTTTTTTTCAACAATTTGTTAATAACATTTTGAAATTATTATTATGCAAAATGAATCTTTTCAGTGCCTATAATAAGTATGAATTTTTTCAGATTTTTATAACATTGGGAAGTGTGCAATTCTTGCCCGAATTTCTCGAATTTAGGCAAAATGAACACCACTCGCTCCAACCTCCTTAAGGAGGGAGTCTCGCTGCGCGCTGACTTCGCATAAGTTCGACAACAATAAGAGAAAATTGCAAGTACTTCTTGATGGTGTAAAAATCTGAAAAAAATCATGTATACTAAAGGTACTGAGAAGATTAATTTTGCATAATAATAATTGCAAAATGTTATTAACAAAGTCATCAAAAAATTAATTGGTCAACAAATTACACGGCAACAAAACTTTTTTTTTAATGAAAATGATTCGTTTATTTTTCTGAATACGTATGAATTTTTTCAGATTTTTAAGTAATCGTTGATTTTTGTTCTATAAAAAAAATAAAAAATCAACGATTACTTAAAAATCTGGAAAAATTCATACGTATTCAGAAAAATAAACGAATCATTTTCATAAAAAAAAAAAGTTTTGTTGCCGGGTAATTTGTTAACCAATTAATTTTTTGATGAATTTGTTAATAACATTTTGCAATTATTATTATGCAAAATTAATCTTCTCAGTACCTTTAGTATACATGATTTTTTTCAGATTTTTACACCATCAAGAAGTACCTACAATTTTCTCTTATTGTTGTCGAACTTATGCGAAGTCAGCGCGCAGCGAGACTCCCTCCTTAATCGGGAGACGACCGATGGTTTAAAAAAACGTCTCACCTCGTGCGGACTATCAAAACAATGGTCTGACATTGAATTAATGCACCGCTAAATGGAGCGAAACTTTAAATTGCGATATTTCACATTTTTCATTTAAAATTTCTTTAATTTAAAAGTTAAAAAATTAAAAACTCAAAAAATGTAAAAGCTTAAAAATGTTTTTATTAAAAAATCTAAAAATCTATCCAGACAATTTTTTGACAATCTATCTCAATTCCGGAACAATTTATTTCCTCAATAAAAGTTGTAAGAAAAAAAAATTAAAAAATCCACACAAAAGTATTTTAACCAGACCCTTCGACCAAATTTTGAATCGAAAAAATGATCGTCGTTGAATTGCAATAATTAAAAAACCAAATAAGGCTCAAGAGAGAGTACGTGGAAATTAACGAGAAATCCACGCTTACGCAAGGTGTCGAGATAATCGTCCGGTAACAAATATTGTTAAATGTTGGTTACATATTTATTAAACATCTTTCTGAAATATTTAATAAATTATCAATATTTTAGTGCTGTATGTATTGTTCAATATTTTAAACATATAGACTGTATTCAGCACTTCGTAACGAAAAATAAAGGGGACCACTCATGTGTCTGCGGGTAGTAACCCAGCTACAGGCGTCTCAGTCTTCATCGAACTGCATCGCTGCGCAGAGCCACGGACGACACTACCGCGCGTAGCCGCCATTTTGCGATCGAGAATATTTGCGATAATTCACGACGCTAAAATACAAACTACTCCCTCACACGCATATGTATGTGCCCAAAATCGGTATCATTTCTCCCGGTAATTAACATACGTTTCACAGCAGTCAAGATCTTCGTTCCTCGCCGGATAATTCATCGGTCGATTCGACGAGGGATAGCTGCGCGCCATCTCGAAGTTCTCCTGACCCCAACGCGGTGAATGATCTGCAATAAAAGGTAATAGAAAAAAAGTAAAATAATAAATAAACAAATAAAAACAAATAATACAAATAATAATTTAAAAAATTAACCTCACCTTGGATATGTCGCCACATATTTGCAGCATGTGCTTGAAAACATAACGTCTTCTACTATTTTTCGGCATGTGTTTTTTATTATTATTTTTTTTTTAATTTTTATTTTGTGAATAAAAAACAATTATGATATGAATATCGATATATATTTCAACAGACATCATATAATTGTAGAGGTTTCGAGTGTACGATTTGTCACAGTCTCCGGCATTACGAGATGAAGATCGTTCAACGGTGGACCTGTTGTTAACTCGTTGGCTGGAATTAACAGTGAACGAGCTTCCGGTGACGACATACAACTGCGATCAACCATTCGTCAATTAGACGATAGCTGCGCATCAAACTCTGTCCTCTCGTACATGCAGGCATCGGTGGAGCTGACAACAAAAATTCATAAAAGGTAAGTCGTAACAAAAATTCATAAAAGGTAGGTCGTAACTTACCTTTTATGAATCTTTGTTGTCAGCTCCGCCGATGCCTGCATGTACGAGAGGACAGAGTTTGATACGCAGCTATCGTCTAATTGACGAATGGTTGATTGCAGTTGTATGTCGTCACCGGAAGCTCGTTCACTGTTAATTCCAGCCAAAGAGTTAACGACAGGTCCACCGTTGAACGATCTGCGTCTCGTAATACCGGGGACTGTGACAAATCGAACACTACAATTTTATGGTGTCTGTTGAAATATATATCGATATTCATATCATAATTGTTTTACGTGGCAGCATGACGAGACAAAATGTAGCAGTTGTCGCAATATTTGCAGCATGCGCTGTATGCGTTGAAAATATTGCTTCTATATTTTTGTATCGAGGCAATATTTTCAACGCATACAGCGCATGCTGCAAACATTGCCTCGACTGCTACTTTTCGTCTGCGTGCTTGTCTATCGCTGGATGTGTGTTTTTTAAATGTATTTTTATTTTTTGAGATGAAATTTTTATTTTATTAAACAAAGACAATCAGAGATGGGCAAAATTGTAATTGAAAAAAATCCAATTACCAATTATATCAGTAATTAGTATATAATGTAGTTAAACTTGATTTAATTACAAATTACATTAGTATTGTATTGTAATTCATGTTTAAATTGTTTGAAAAATAGAACATCCCGATTAAATTGCTTAACAAATCAAAGTTCACGGGAAACTTGTTTAAAAAATTGTAATTCGCGGTAAAATTGTTTAACAAATCGAAAATCACGGCACGAAAAAAAATATTTAGTGTCCACGAGCCGGCTCGACTATCTTGCGGCCACGTAATCTTTTTCCGCCCAATTCCGGGCTGGAAAAAAGATTCAGTGTACGCTCCGATGGATTTGCACCAAAATCAATCTTAAAGCATATCTAACAATAGTTCGCTTGTTCAATTTAACATTGACTTTTGATTTTCAAACGAATTAAACGTCAATTATGATTTCTTCTAACAATTAACGCGAATTTCAAATTGTTAAACGAATTCAACGTTAACTTAACATTTTGAAAGAAATGAAAGGTTTTCTTTAAGATTTTAAACAAATTAAGAGGCAATGTAAAATGCTTGATGAAATTAAACGTGAATTTTTATTTTGTAACAATTGAAACGCGAATTTTTAACAAATAAACAAATTAAATGTTAAATTAAAAATTTAAAACAAATTAAAATGTCAGTTTTGATTTGTTGAACAATTTAAACTCATTTTTTAAAGAAAAAAACGTTAATTTCGATTTGCTAAACAATTTAAACCCGATTTTCTATTTTTTAAACAATTTAAACCCGATTTTCTATTTTTTAAACAATTTGAACACAAATTGCGATTTTTTAAACAATTTACATGCATTTTTCTGATTGTTAAACAATTCAAACGTGATTGTCTATTTTTTAAACCATTTTTCTCAACGACTTTTCGGGATATGTGTTTTTTGTATTATTATTATTTTTTTTATTTTGTGAATAAAAAACAATTTGTATATGAATCTAGATTTATATTTTAACAGACACCATAAAATTGTACAGCGTTCGAGCGTACGATTTGTCGCAGTCTCCGGGATTACGAGAGGAACATCGTTCAACGGTGGACCTGTCGTTAACTCTTTGACTTGAATTAAATGAGAACGAGCTATCGGTGACGACGTATAACTGCAATCAACCATTGGACGATTAGACGATAGCTGTGCATCAAACTCTATCCTCTCGTACATGCAAAGGCAAGTCATAGCTCATCGATCATGCCGCCACGTACTTGAGGAGATAAAATGTAGTGGTCGTTGCAATATTTGCAGAATGCGCTGTTATATTGCCTTGACTGCTACTTTTTGTCTGGGTGCTTGGCCATCTGGATAGTTTTTTTTTTTTTTTTAATGAAATTATTTTGTGAAAAAACAATTATAATATATAGATTTATGCTTCAATAGGTACCAGAAAAAATACCGTTCAGTGGTACAGTGTTCCAGTACGGGGCAATTTTGTCGCAGCCTCCACTGATATACAGCCCCAGAGCAAACCCGCCATCGAATCGATGAAAAAACAAATAGATGTACGTACAGAACTATGCTTATATATATCAACCAATAAATAAAAAACACACTATTAAGCAATAAATTACCAGTTTGCGAGTTAAAAAACTAACTTTTACACGTTCAAGAAAAAAAAAGTGTATAGTTTTAATTAATAAATTACTAGTTTTCGAGTTGAAAACTAGCTCTTACACCTACACAGAAAAAAATCATACCGTTTTAACTAATAAATTACTAGTTTACGAGGTAAAAACAAGCTAGTTTTGAGTACTAAGTGACTAGTTTGCAAGTTATAAACTTACATCGTCGAGGAAAAAAAATGTTTACCGTAATAAGTAATAAATGACTAGTATGCGAATTAAACAATAGTTTTTACACCTTCCAGAAAACAACAATATCTTGTAGAGTTTTGCATAATAAATTACTAGATTGTGAGTTAAAAACTAGCTTTTACACCTTTGAGCAAAAAATAATTTTTTTCTCACACAGGCATTTTTTACGCTGTTTTTGTAACGTCAAATTTGTTATTTTAGTTCGATTTTGACGAGTAAAAGCTCATTTTGTTTCTCGATAGATACCCTCCGAACTCACTGGAGTACATTAATGATAATATACATCCTTTAACAATTAGAGGAATTTATTTATGCAAAAACAACTAACCAACTAAAAAGCAATTAACTAAACTTTTCTTCTGATTGAGAATGTAAACGAAGCAAATTACGCAGTGAATTCGTAAAAAATGCGGTAACTAAAAAATAAGCTTGTCACTGGTCAAGATCAGGCAAAAATTCCAAATTGTACTTCACAAAAATTGCCTAAAAATGTCCCCGTGGATTTATTGGAATAAGCTGAGTTATTTTTCTGTAAATTCATTGCTGTACATTTTTTTCTACAGAAATAAAGAACTCATTAATCTAGATCAGAGCTGAACAAAGTACTTGAAGTACTTGAGTACTTAAGTACATGTAATTTATTTAAGTGCCTTAGTACAAGTATTGTAAGTACTCGTTACTTGAAGTACTTTAAGTACTTCCCGTATTTCAAGTACATATGTACTTGAAATGCCGTACTTCAAGTACCAAACAAGTACCATGTACTTGATGTACCGCCCAGCTCTGATGTAAATCCATCTTAGTTCGCAAAAACGTCTCCTTTAAAACGTGTCGAAACAATTTTTGAAACATGTGTACTCGAATGACTTGACTGTTTTGTTTATTTTTGTTTATTTTAATTTTCAGTCAACGACCCATCCATATCGGATGATCCCTGCAATCCCTCGTCTTGCGGTTCGAACGCGATGCACGACAACGGCCTGTGTACCTACAATCCCGAGTACTCCGACGACCCCTACTCCGAATGTAGACCGGAAAACGTGCTGAACAACGACGGTCCCAGCGACAGAGCCTGCGTGAGGAACAAGTGCGTCGATCTTTGTTCGGGCACTTACGGCGGTAACGGGCAGTACAACGTTTTCAATCACATACCGATGTGTAGTTGTTTACCGAGAACTGCTGGCAACGTTCTGTTTTCGTGCATACGAGTTCAAGGTATACCCGATCGCGAAATTAATTGGAAATTAAAAAACATATATTTTATTTTTTTCCTCAACTCTTTTATTTCCTTTTCCTTGTTATATCATCCTCCAGGATCTCCCGCGAGGTGAATCGTCGATCCGTGTGCACCTGCACGCTGAACTACCTCGGCAGTCCTGCAGGCCCGAGTGCCTCGTCAGTACGGATTGCTTGAGCAGCGAGGCCTAAGTTAATCAACGGTGCCGAGACCTGATTCCGGGCACGCGCGGCTTGCGCGCGAAGTGCCAAATCGTCGATCACAATCCCATATACTCCTGTCCCATGCGATAAACAGACAGTCCAAGTGTCGGCATCCCTGCCCCTGTTCTTGCGTCACTAATGCCGAGTGTGTGACGATCAAGAAAGCGCGCCTCTGCACGTGCCTCCCTCTTGCAACCATTTTCCGCCCACCGAACGTGAGTCTTCTTGGCTTTCCCATACCCAGAAAAATCAGTTTTTTGACGGGCGCTTCGCAAACAAATATAAAAAAACCAGGAAATTTGGTATTTTCACATTGCTTCTCATCATTTTTCTTAATTCACAAAGCATCTTCTATGACAAAGCATTCTATGAAAAATTATGAAGAAGTAATGTGAAAATATCCAATGTTCAGAATTTTATATACAATTATTATACGTTGTATCAGGATAGTTTTTGTCAGGTAATGTTTTGACCCAACAATTTTCCAGTCGGGAGTTATAAAAAGATGTTCTGTTATGTCCAAATATGCAATCCTGATACGCTGTTAGAGGTTAATATTACCTAATTGATAAGCTAAAATTGAAAGTTAGAACTCTACTTTCATACTGATGACCAAGTGTACAAAATTTCAGCTCGATAGGTCAAGATTTCATTAACTCCATTTCATTAACTAATAATCTTTCGCACAGTTGCACATATTCTAAAATTGATATTCGTAAATCGATCTTCATCGAATTCCAGTATAATATTCCTTGTGCTCAATTAAATATTCATAAAAACTGTCAACAACAGAGTTGCACGAGCCGAAGGTAAGTGCTCCCTGTGATACGAGTGCGGCGAGTGGACTCGTATGATTCAGCACTCGTCAGAATATGTTTTATCGCACTAGTATCGTAAATTGTTATTTTTTCACGAGAGGACCACGCAATATCGTTACCGGTATAATTTCACCAAATTCTTGCAAGGAAGTCTCCATTTTTTTGTAATTTTTTTGTCGTGGGCGGCTAAACGTTCGAAAATAACAGCAATTTAAATTTTTTTATTTTTCGAATTGTTTTAAATTAATTGCTGGTTGTCGCGGTCAGCTGTACCAGTGTCAAAAAATTATCCAGACTCCACTGAATATTAAACTGCGTCACTGAAATGAAGACAGAAATAGGATGAAGGTTTTTTTTGCATACTATAGAGCATGGGAAAATACTTATTTACTTTATATGATAATCGAACGAAATTGGGCGCCTCAAATTAGGATCTAAATAACTGTTTAATATGCCCTAGAATGCAAAAAAAAAATTCCCTACTTCAGCCTGCCTGTCTGTGAGTTTATTATTCTGTGGGTTCCGTATCATTTTTTAATTCTGGTATTGCTGACAGCGACTACCATACCATTGAAAATTGAATATACATAAAAAAATTATTGCCGTAACATTCGAACGTTTGACCGTCCTACGATGAAAAAATATTTTCGGCGATTTTGCTGTATAAAACGTGGCTTAAGGGAAACTGAAGTATCGCGATCGGTAACAAAAGTGTAATGTACTTCTTTTTTTTTTTTTTTTTTTTTTAAGGAAATTCGAGCCGAACGCGTAATTACTGTACGCATATGGGTCGAATTCGCTTTTTTTAAATTAGTATTATTAAAAAATATTTATTTGAAAATCGTCGATATTTCTCTCGTACTCGTACTCGTTTCACTGTCCTTGACGAGCATTAGATACACGATCGAGTACGAGAGATACGGCTATGAGCGCTCACGTCAGAGCGAGCAAAACACAGTCTTGGTATTTTACTTTCTCACGACCATGCGAAATAGATTCGGTCAGAAACAAAAACTGTATCCTGTTTATTTGTGTGTTTTGAACATTTCGAGAAACACGCAAATTGATAGCATCTTCATACATCAGTTGCGCAGATGTTAACATTATTGATTCCGAATGATTTAGCATACTTCGAAAAAATAAAATGTTTCCGTTAGTTAACGGAAACATTTCATTTTTTTTTCTACTTGATTGCTAAGTTTGGCAGTTAAGTAGAAAGAAGATTTCAAATAGCCTCGCAGCACATTGTACTGTTTTTGGTACATTAGTGAAAATGTTTTTTTAAATATCTTTCACTTTGATATAAATATGCTGGTAAAATTTCGCGAGCTGTAATACATTCGGAAGACATTTTTTGTTTTATTCAACAAATGAATTTTTCAAATATTGACACGGAAACGTGTCGAACATATTTAGGATTTCATACGTACATCGATAAACAGGGAAGATGCCAGGCAAGACGATGTTTCATAAGGTTTTTTGTTATATTGTTCTGTTTTATCTTACACAGTAAGTAAGTAGGCATGTGCGAATATTCAAAAAATTGAATAATTCGTCATGAATTGAATATGAATAATTCATTTTTCAATGTGCAAATAATTCAAATAGTTTGAATAATTCAAATTATTTGAATTATTCAACTTGATTGAATAATTCATTGAAAGTCAGAGCTGGGCAGTATTTTAAATACCCTATGTATTTTACGAATTTTAAATACGTATCTGAAGTATTTTTCGGGCCTTTTCAGTACAAAATTCAAAATACTTTTGCGTCTACTCAATATTAGGGCTGTACGGTCCCGCCGGCCAAGCCGGCTGATGGATGGATGGATGGATGGGTGAATGGATGCGTGGGTTGATGGCTAGATGGGTGGGACGATGAACGATGGACCCATGGACCCATGGAAAAATTCCAAAAAAATATTTAAAAAATTGAAAAAATAAAAAAAAGTCAATGAATATTTTTAAAAAATAAAAAAAAATTTTTTTTATAAAATACAAAAAATTGAAAAAAAATATTTTTTAAAAATGAAAAAAAAAATTTTTTAAGTTAAAAAAAAACCAAAAAATTCAAAAACAGTTTTAAAAAAAAACCGAAAAAATTTTTTAAAAGTTTTTAAAAAACCTAAAAAATTCAAAAAAGTTTTTAAAGAACCCAAAAAATGCAAAAAAGTTTTTAAAAAACAAAAAAAAAAATTCGTATAATTTAAAAATCCAAATTTTTTTTCATTTATGAGTAAAATACACAGATCCCACATCCGTTTTGACCAAAAGCCCAAGGTTGGTGTATTTTTTCACGCTAAACGTGATTCAGCCAGTAGTTTTGCCTAAAAATTAAATACGACATTGATGTTGAAAAAAGTTGAACATTGAAATTCGAAAAATTCAAAATGACTTCAAATTTAAACGTTTAGATCGATTCTCTCGAAATTTTAATGGGTACATCGGGCGATCATATTCCATCCGTGTACGCGTTTTTAGCCAGATAGCTAAAAATTTGTGAGCGCTACAGCGCGAACCGAAATTTTTGAAGAAATGAAAAATGGCGTACAAAAAAAACAAATGAAAATGTTTGCCTGCAATTTTGCAGAAACATTGACTATTAACCACACATACCGTGTGTGAAATTTCAGCTTGATCGGTCGAGGCATACTCGAGTTACAGCGGTTTGAGTTTTTGAATATAAAAAAATTCGCATTTTCAAAATATTGTTTTGGATTTTTAAATAAATAAACAAAAATTTAGATTTTTAAATAATATTAACAATTTTTTTTGGTTTTTTAAACTTTGTTTTTAATTTTTGGGTTTTTTTTAAACTTCTTTTGGATTTTTCAAAAATATTTTTTGTCTTTTTTGGATTTAAAAAATAATATTTTTTGACTTTTTTGGATTTAAAAAAAATATTTTTTGACTTTTTTGGATTTTTTTTTAATTGTTAAATATTTTTTGGATTTTTTCAATTTTTTTTTTATTTTTTGGAATTTTTCCATGAACTCATGGGTTCATGGGTCCATGGGTCCATCGTCCATCGTCCTCCCACCCATCTAGCCATCCAGCCACGCATCCATCCACCCATCCATCCTCCATCCATCCAACAGCCGGCTTGGCCGGCCGGACCGTACAGCCCTAATATGGAGTAGACGCAAAAGTATTTTGTATTTTGTACTTAAAAGGCCCGAAAAGTACTTAAAATACTAGAAAAGTATTTGAGTACTTAAAATACATATTTAAAATACCTAAAATACATCTGGTATTTAAAATGCTGCCCAGCTCTGGAATTATTTGAATTATTCGAATACCTTGAATAATTTGAATTATTCGAATTATTCAAAAAATGAAAATTCAATTCGAATATTGAATTGAATATCAGTATTCAATTCAATTCAATTCAAATGCTATTCGCACATCCCTATAAATAAGGTTCTTATATTTGATAAACATTTCTTGTCCACAAACATCCACAACTTTTTTCGTGTCAAGTTAACAGTTTCACTTTATAAACGAACAGGATTTTTAACATACAGAAAATGGAAAAATCCAAGAAGAAAAAACTCAATTTTTGTGAACGAAAATGTTTCTAAAACCTGTAACGGTAGCTAACGCTTCGTACAATAATTCCCGTGTTTATGCGCCTCCTTCTGAGGAGCGGGCACTCAAACGGAAGGATTCGTGGACTCGAGCGTTAGGGAATTATGGGTCGGTGTGTCAGAGACGATATTGACGTTTAAATTATACCATTTATTGTTCAAATTACAGGCGGAAATCTTTATTACCCCTTTTTCGGTTCCGTCTTAACTCGGCGTATTCTCTGCTTATATCTATATGCGAATGGATTACAAAAGTTGTCCTCTCGGAACGCCAATCAATGAATATTAATCTCGTTCAAGCACTTGTGTCGCTTATTGTCTCTATTTATCGAATTGTTTTATGGCTTCAAGGCGATATCTTTAATTGAAAATTATTTATTCCGCGTGAACCGCACCAAGCATGCGCGACAGCTTCTCGGTCGACGCGAAGTCCAGCTGGCCGCTGTGCTCGGCTGTCTCGTGGTGA
The DNA here is from genome assembly GCA_917499995.1 of Ichneumon xanthorius. Lineage (NCBI taxonomy): Eukaryota > Metazoa > Arthropoda > Insecta > Hymenoptera > Ichneumonidae > Ichneumon > Ichneumon xanthorius. The sequence continues at coordinate 158,620 of CAKJTD010000008.1, forward strand.
CGTCACGGCACGGCGATCGCCTGTGACAGCTCGCTCGCCTCGCGATTTGCAATTGGTGTTAATGTGTAACTTGGACGTTTTTACCTTATTTGTCGGTATCGGAGCCTTCAGAGGGAGTGAACGAACCCCTGGATGTACCTTTTTCCTGTCCTTGGAGGTGGAATATTCGTCTGATCCAACCCGGCAGCGTCTGACCGGTCACTTTGGTCACTTGACCAGTTCATTCCGAATGTCACTTTTATTTTCCCGACTTGTTTAAGTTCACTCAGGCACCAATTTGGATAAGTCCGCCGTAGCACCAAATGTTTATACGTCCTTTTTCGGTGCACACTTTATAAGTCCACTTGGCCCGAAAGTTTGCCAGTCCACGGTTTACAACTTTTTATAAGTCCAAAGTTGGCACGAATTTTATCAGTTCCATCCGGCACCAATTTATAAATCCACTTTGCACTAAATTTTATACGTGCGAATGTCACAATTTTTATAAGTCCTCGGCGCGAAAATTTATAAGTTCTTTTTCGGCACGAGTTACACCAGTTCAAATAGGCACAGAATTTTCTAAGTCCGAACGACACAATTTTTATAAGTCCGAACGGCACAGTTTTGATAAGTTCACCGTGGCACAAAACTTTATAAGTCCGAGCGGCACGGATTTTATAAGTCCGAATGGCACAAAATTTATAAGTCCGTTTTGGCACTGTTTCACCTTATTCACTCTTAGTTCACTTTTACTTTTCACTTTGCACTTTTCACTTTAGTCCTGGAGAGCTGGCCGATGGTAAAGTAGATTGTTCACTGATTCTCGACTGCCGAAATCGCCGTCCTTTATACCCCGATTTTGGACTCCCACTCCGTCGGTTTGGCAGATTTCTGGCGGACTCGCGTCTGCGTGCGGTCGCCTGATAATTAAATTTCTGATTGGCTAAGGGCCTTGTCCCTTCTTTGCTTTCCAATCATGAGTCGATACGCTAGTGACGATTATCCGGTCTTATCCGCCGAGCAAATAGTGTGCTCGGTCGGTGCCGTGTGCAACGGCAGTGTCGTCATATTTGTCCAATCGGCGAGGCCGATTTTCCCTCGCTTTCGCCTTTCTTCGACCTTGATCGTGTTTTCGCCACCCGCCCGTTCGGCAGCGCCGCTGTACTTCCGAATCCATCGTCTTGCGCGTGCGCGGCGCCTCGGCATCGATCGAGCCGCCGCTCGATCCCGTCGGATGGCGCCACTTGGCTCTCCGCGGGCTTGTCCGACGGCTGCTCGGCATCTCGCGAGACTGACCGCGTCTCCCGGGCTCTCGCGGTGTGACGTCACCGGGGCACTCGGGAGATTTTAATATGTAGGGGAGTTACAAACCTTAAAACCTATTTTTGTGGTGTATTCGATTTAACAAATGGTTCAAAATTCGTGTAATTTACCAAATTACCCAACACAGTAATAAATTTGTTTTAATCTCAATTGTTGGTACCTGTTCTTGTGGGTAGCTTAAGCATGTCGATTATGTAGATTCCCAGACTAAAGAGATTCCCAATGGGGTAAAAATCTGAAAAAAAAACCAACCATCTAGAAGATAATTAGATGATTGATTTTGCATAATAATAATTCCACAAATATGTTAACAAGATACTGAAAAAAATATTGTAAAAAAACACCCGGAAACATAACTTTTTCGATGGAATTGTTTCATTAATTTTTCCGCACATTTACGAATTTTTTCAGATTTATTTCTAACTTTCGAAATTTTTCTGTGAACAATGAATAAAAATTATAAATCTCGAATAAGTTTTCGCAAAAAGACTGCACATTATTACGTTCAAGAAGTTTCGGAAAATTGATCTAACAGATTCGCAAATATTAGCTTGAACATTTATCGATAAGTGGGGATTTCAATCATAACGGAAAATTCTGAAAAATTCGTATGTATTCAGAAACAACGAACGAATCAATTTCGTCTAAAAATATGATGACAATTTTTCACTGAAAAAATTCCCTTACTTTTCATTGACCAATTAAAAATGTCCCCTGACCAAAATTCTAACGGTGTCTATTAAAAAAATGACTAATTACTGTATAATATCCCTGATAGACAAGCGGTACAAAAAGTAGCAGTTGGCGCAATAATTGTGACATGTGCCGCACGTGTCGCAAATATCGCGCCAATATTGCTACTTTTCATGGCGCTTGTCTATCTGGGATGTAATTATTTTTGTCCAAACGTCCCCAATTTTTGTAAGGCTCCCTTTTATGTACATATTATTTATTTATAAAAATTTTGGCGACAATTTACTTTTTCCCTAATTTTTGCCAGTTTTCCTAGTTTTCCCAGACCGCGGCCACCATGAAAAAGAACGTTATATTTACGGGTGATCTCTTTTTCTTAACTAATTCTTAAACAACTTTTTGAAATTATTATCATGCAAAATCAATCTTTTCAGCACTTTCTATATGGTTGAATTTTTCCGTATTTTACCCCACTGGGAAATATTCAAGATGCTATCAGAATGTCCCTTTTGGCTCGGCATGTACGTGGTCGACCTCCTTAAAGCATTCATTCGTTGTATCGCGTTGGTGGGATGTTTAACTGATTCAATACGAAACATTCTTGATTAATTACAGAACGTTCGAGTAGTAGTAGTACAAGTCATTTATTAGTAACATGTTACATAGTTTCTCGATCTTTCAATTATGTTACAAGTGTCCTGGTAGTTTACATAACAGTAAAGTAACAGTGTTTGCTAACGTGCCATCGGCCTTGGTCCTTCAGCTCGAGATTTACTTTGATCTTTTCGGTTGTCTATGATTTCTATATAACAATATGAGTGTAAGTTAGTGTATGTGAGCAGCAGTGAGCTAGTTTTTATGTATAATTTTCGTTGTACAATCTTCGCAGGGTTTCGTGTATGGTGTGTGTGGGGTATTTATGCGTAGTGTTGATGTATGTTGGTCGTTGAATGGACAGTGGTTCGATGTATTCAAAGTTTTCAAAGGCGAATCGCTGGGTGAGATCTTTAAGTCTTATTTCCGTGGGTTTGGTTTTAGACTCCAGTTGTTGAACCAGTTGCTTGTATCGTTTACGGAGTTTTAGAGTGAATTCATTGTTTCAGGTAACGTGTTTTTATGAGATATTAGTGCTGTATCGTCGGCGAATTGGAGGGTGTACTGGCTTAAGTCTATGTAGTTTTTGTCGGTGTATCTATGGTTATATATGTCGTTACAGTAGGCATTGTAGAGAAATGGTGATAGTGGTGAACCTAGTGGTACACCTTGTTCGGGTGTGAACGTTGTGGATGTGTGGGCTTCTATGTTGACCGTCAGCGAGCGTGCTTCTAGGAAGTTTTTAATCATTACGAGAAGATAATACGGGCAGTTGAAACTCTCAAGTTTGTAGAGGACAGAACGTTCGACAACCTTAGAAGGCATTAAATTTCCTACAGCGGTACGACTATCAGATGAATTCCAACTGAGGTCCTCAATTTTTTATATGTTAAGTATGAACAGTTTAGGCAGATGTTGAGAATTTTTTACACTACGGTTTTTCCGTAATACGATTTGGAAATTGACCAATTTTGACTTTATCGTTTATATTCTACCGTGGGAGACAGTCCCTCCGAAAAGAATAATTACTAGTTTAGTACATACCGGGCCAACTGAGGCCTTTGAAAAACTAGCCTTAAGTATTAGATGAAACATTAAAGTTTGCCTGAAAAATGGGAATTCTCCCCGAGTAAATTCAATATTTTATTGGCATAAAGTTGATTTTCTCATCACGAATCATTATTATATCGGTAATGAACAGTATCAGGCTCAACATAAAAAATGCACGCAACGCGTTCAGAGAACCAAACCTAACCTCATATGAGTTTTGATCCAAAAAACATATTTTTGAGTGTTTTATCACAATCTGTGAATCCACTGTGAAATTATTATTAGTCTTTCGATCGTTTTATGTCTCTAGAGTTCTTTGAAAATGGTTTATATTAGTTTTTGCAAATGATTCGTCATTCCGTTTCTCGATGTTGGGAGTAATAGGTGACGATGATTCCCGAGTAATTGGAACTCGACCAAATGTCTTTGTTAATATTCGATAAACTGATTATTTACGCCCAACAAGCCACATGGCTTGTTGCACGTAATACTCATGTGAGTTGCATTAATAATTCATTGCACTCATTTTTCAACCAAATTTTAATCACTGTGATGGCATTTATATTTCAATTGCACTTTTTTTTGTCCGAAATAATAGTCTCACCGTCCTTAAAAATTACGAAGTTCCACACAACCCGAAAAAACTTGAAAAATGAGTGAAATAAAAATTAAAAAGTTGTAAAGTAATTTGCACATGGCTTCCTCATTCATTACAATTTTGCGCACAGCTGTCTCTATGAGATAGTTCGTTGACGAATTTTGACTTCCTCACAGAGGAAGGTGTGCGCAAAGTTGTAATAAATTATGAAGCCATGTGCAAATTACTTTGTACCTTTTTTGTAACATTAAAAGATGTCTGCTGTAAAATTGAAACGGTCAAAAATTTACGCCAAATTTATTATAGAAAATGAAGAACTGAAATTTGCGTAATGGGTCGTTTTCTGATTGTCTAATGTATTTTTACCACGAATCTCCGCATTATTTTACTCCTAAAGTGACGTTTCGTGCATAAACTCGTGTCGGACGAAACGAAAATATTCCGAAAAATTCGAAAATTTCCAAATCTCATAAAATTCAAACGACAGATCCATTTTTGCCAAATGTAATACCAAATGTTGTACAGTGTTAATGCATGCCCGTGTCAAATTTCGATACCCTCATGATTACTCGAGTTAGACTGTTTTTAGTAATTTTTCATAAAACTCAAAATCTCGGCCAATTGCAATACCAAAAGTCTGATCATAGTATTACATTTGTTTGCAGACTTAGCACGATAGCTGAAAATTTCCACTAGTTTCCATATAGCACGCAATATTTTGAAAGATTCTATCAGAATATTCCAATAGAAGGTTTCACAAGCATTTTAGAAACGTACTTAATCTTTCAACACTTGTTAAACACTTTGATACATTTTTAAAAATATTTGTAATTTCATGTTTCACCGAAACATTCCCGGGTAAAAATGACCATATCTGATTATATATGCCCATATCTGTATCAGATATGGATCTAATCTGATCATATATGTCCTGTAGCGAGAATTTTCACCTCTCGTACACTACGGCCCCAACTCTCCGAAAAATCCGCTCTCCCCGCTCGGTGCCGGTTCTCGGGGATCGAACCCACGACGAGATTACGCATTATCAAGGGACTGACCGGGCATAGCCCCTCCCGCAGGGCAGGGTGGAGACCACTTCTTTACGCGCGATTTGGGCGCCAGGTACCTAAATACCACCGCTCGAAGAACGGTATTTTATTTTAATTCGCGGCAAATTACGGGAAGGACTAGGGGAAAGCGGGGAAAAAGGTAAGGCCGGCGAGACTCCGACTAGCTCAGCCCACCTGGGAGACACTGGTAGAGGGGGGTGGACGGGCGAGTGACCAAATACAATATAATAATCAAATGATTTATTCGACATTCGACAACATAATTTCAGCACAACCGTAGACAAAATTTATTATAAATACCGGAGGCAATCCAAAATCAATGTAGCCGAAACGAGATAACTATTGTCAAAATGAAATGTAGTCGAAAGATAAACTAATGCCAGAATTAATGGTAGCCGAAAAGGATAACTATTGCCTGAATTAAATGTAGCCGAAAAGATAAACTATTGGCAGAATGGAATGTAGTCGACAGATAAACTAATGCCAAAATTAATTGTAGCCGAAAAAGGATAACTATTGCCTGAATTAAATGTAGCCGAAAAGATAAACTATTGCCAAAATTAAATGTAGCCGAAAAAGATAGACTATTGCCAAAATTAAATGTAGCCGGAAAAGATAAATTATTGCCAAAATTAAATGTAGCCGAAAAAGATGGATATTGTCCCAATTAAATGTAGCCGGAAAGATAAATTATTGCCAAAATTAAATGTAGCCGAAAAAGATAAACTATTTTCAAAATTGAATGTAGCCGAAAATTACATTGCCGAAATTACAGGTAACCGAGACGAAAAATGCGGCATTTACTACGACAAATAATAAACTCAAAAATATTCGAGAGAGATAAAGTCATGAAACAGTGTTGCGATTGCCAGATCAATTCTATCCTTCCTATAGCCGATTCGCCGTTACGCGGGACGCGAGAGAAAAGAAAAAAAACACAAAGACAAAACGCTCGCCATAGCACGCCAGAGAGCTGCGATACTCGAAAAGATTCTCGGACCGGGCCGCCTGATGTAAACACGGCGCGCCCGTGACCTTTTCCGTGTGGTATAGCCAACACGCGGACGACCGGCCTAACGAACACGGGACGACGCGCTTGCCGTCCCTTTGTCTCGCAAGGTGTAATATAGCCCATGTAACCGCGAACTCGCCTGAGACTCAATATAATACAATTCGCGGGATTTAGCCGATCGCAAGGGCGCAGGTGACGAAAGTCCCCTCGCTGGTGTTCTTCAGAAAATTCGCGAAATATAGCCGATATCCCAAAATTAAGTCGCGAGGTACAGCCAGCGAACTAAGAGTTGCGATACGCGATATAGAACATAGGATAGAATAGAGCCGAAAGATACGCAAAGTTAACAAAAGAACAATTGATATAGCCGAAAGATTAAAGAAATAGCAGGGAGAAAAATAGCCGAGAGAAACGCAATCATATCGAACAAAACGAAGAAACGACAAGGAAAAGACCAGCGCGAAAGAATTTCGCCGGAAACGCTTCGCCGGACCCAACACGTCGCCCGAGACGACAAACGCGAGAAATTTCCTTAAAAAGCTACAGAAAAAGACAATAAAATAATTTTCGAAAACAAAATAGTTGGGTCCCGGCTTAGCATCTCCGGCGGGCACAGAGTACAGAGAGAGAGACGGAGGCTTACCGGCGTGTGTCCAGCCCGGGAGAATAATCCAAAGAATTTGCCAAACTGCCACTCGTCACCGCACTCGATCACCGACTGCTGAATAATTATGGCTCTCCCGGGACTGACCACGCTAGCGCTTCCCCCTCTCTCCCGACTCCCGAATCTAGCCTACGCTCTACGGCTACGACGCCGGAAGAAACCGGTTTCTCCTCCGGCCGCTCCCCGCTACCCGCGAGAATCTTCCGCTCGCAGCGATGAGTGACGAGATCCACGGACTCCTTCCTCCCAGGATCCGGTGGGGCAAAATGAACATGAGGGGAGGCCTCCCTCGCGAAGTGAGGCGTCCCTCTTCCTCCGCGGTGGGCCCACTCGATACGCCACATGGCTGCACCTCGATGTGCATTTTTCCCTCGTAATCCCCGAATGTGGAGGCGCCGTGATGAGCGGTCCGCGGCGTCCGTGAATTCGACGGGGCAGGGACGGCTCCAGGCCGTGTAGTCGGGAAGGACGGGAAACACGTTAACTTGGTCACTACCCGCGTCCCTCCGGCCCCCTTGCCCGCGGAAGCTGATTTTCGGCTTCCGCCTGCTCGTTGAACGAAAACTCTCCGGCCCTCCTAGGCCAATCTCCATAGGGAGCACGGCTGGGGCAAAACGGTCCGACGGTTAAATCGGAGAGTCATGCGACTCTGGTATGGCCTAAAGAAAAACACTTAGACACAAAACAAAACCGGTCGCAGATTCTGCGAATAAGACACAATTAAAGAAAATTAATAAAATAAAGAAAAATAAAATCCCTCGGCGAGTCGACGATCGAGCCGGTACGACGAGCGGCGAACTCAGGGCCGTAAATCCGGCCCACTGCTCGACCAAAACCGTGCGTAGTGACGAGACGTAAAATGTCACGTCACAGTCCATATCTGCAACAGATATGAATCAGATCGGATAATATATGATCATATACGATCAGATATGAACATATATAAGTTCATGCATGATAAGGTCGTGTTTCATATATGGTAAGATATGATCCCGTATGATCAGATATGTTCAGATATGAATTCATATCTGATTATATCTGAACATATCTACGCATGCAAGATCATATCTGGACACGTTTTGCTGATGTAAAATCATATCTGATCGTATCTGATTGTGTATGAATCATATTTGATAATATATAATCGCGTTGTACTTATGTGAAATTATATCTGATCATATATGATCATATCTGATAATATCTGAACATATCTGATCATATATTAATCATATCCGAACATATCGGCTATCTGGTGTCAGATTTAAACAAGTTTACTTTCGTATCCTCATGAACGATGTGCATTGATAAAGATAAGAAATTAACATTTTCTAAGCATTACGCTTGCAACATAACGAATAATTGTGTGGTTGAAGTGAAAATCATTTATTATCGTCTAAAAAGAAAAATGTTCTAAGTCCAATCTTCATTCGTACGTATCTATATACTTGTTGTTTTAATACTTTGTCACGAAAGTTCTCCTGACGGAGTGGTAATTTACATGATTCATCACGCGATAGCTCTAGGTTCGATTCCCGTCTACTGATTTCTTCTTTTTTCATTTTTTTTCTTCTTTTTCTTTTTTTCCACATATTCTATTACGAATATGAGTTTTTCCATGAAAAATGTTGTTTCATGAGAAAACCCATCATCAAAATCTATTTTTAACCATTTTTTCGACAGAATCTTGTGTCAGATATGATCATATCTGATCAGATTTGATTATCTATGATCGCCAGAATAATGTCATTTTAGATGTGACCATATCTGTACAGATCTGTCCAAGTAAGGTCAGATATGTTCAGATATGATCAGATCTCGCCATTTCTCTTATCTGATCAGATATGATCAATCAGATCTGATTCAGATCTGATCCATATATGATCATGTATGATCATTTTTTTCCGGGTTTCTACGATTGTTTTCGTGTTTAAGCGGGAGTGTTTATGCAAATTGCAGTGGTGATGCACTCTTTGACTTGTCGCTGAAAAGTTTAAAAACATTTCGGAAACATTTCAATATAAGATTTATGAGTGACCAAAAAAATATTTTCCAAACGTTTTTAAAACATTTCACAAATAATTTTCGGCAGTCTGTTCAGAAGCTCGAAAAAAAGTTGAAAGATTTCAAATATATTTCTGTGCCAATGTAGGTACCACAGCTACCACAGACTTTCTTGTACGCCGATAGCGTAACTTTTCCTTGCTCGGACGCTAAAAGCTGAAACAGAAAAAAACCACAGATTTATTATTATTTTATATTACACATTCAAAATCGTTTATATTTATATTTTATATTACATATTTTATGTTACGGAACTATGATCTTACCAGGCAACGAAAAGCTCTAGGCCTCGTTGTGGTGTTCCTCGACAACGTCCATCGTCTTCCTCAGTACCGGGTCCACCGTAGTCTCGCCGAGGGTTCCTACACCTGAAAAAATACGATCAGAATTAAAATATAAAATGCTTAAAATAATAAATCTTATATTTTAAAAACCTTCTTACCTGGTGGGGAGATCCCTCGATGAAGCTGCGTCATCCTCCGGCACGGATGCGCCTCCGACGGCGATGACGCCTGGACGTATAGCGGCTTCCGCGCAGCGTTACCTGAAATCCGAAAATAAAATATTAATTGAGACATGCTTCTCGTATCCCGTGCTTGAGCCGGCCCTGAGCAGCGCGACACGGGGCACCAGTAGTACCTCCACTCGGCACGCCGATGCTAGAAAGGTCTAGAACGTTCGAAAGCGTTACCCCACGCGAGCGCCCCCGGCATGCGCCGATAGCACGCTGTCGTGGGGGGCCCCGCTAGTGGGGACTCGCCTCCGGTAGGGAGAGCGAGAGTGCCGGGCGCAAAGCCGGTGGACAATATATAAGGCCGTGCACAGCACTAGAAAAGCATCATTTCTCGACGGCGACGAAGAGAAAGTAATTCAGAACCCCTCTTTCCTACTGGTCCAGGTAGCTTGTGGTGACGCAAGCATATTCCGAGTAACATCCGGTAGGCTAGGAGTAACCGGTGGTGACGCTGGCCATCTTAGCTTTCTCTTCCCTGTAGCTAAAAAACAGTAGTCCGGTAACCCGACAGAACCAACCCAGAAGCGAGTACCGGTGAGGGTGGTGGTGACGTCACACTAACGCAGCTCTCGTGGAAGCAGAAGTTTTTGTCGAGATCCCGCCCTGAGAGTTGCACTTATGGTGTGAATCGCAGGTCTGCAAACTTAGAAGTATAAAAAACGGGTAAGTGCGTACGCTACGAAAAAGACACCGGAAAGGGGCCGGTATAAATAGGAGAGCCCCGTGCAATCTGTCTTACTGGAAGAAATGATACACGCCAGATTCAGCTCCAATTTAGAATTTGATTAAAGAACCCGATTAGACATAACATTTAGTCACTGAATCAAAAACATTAAAAAGCGATTTGCTTGTTTGGATGATTAAAAAACACCAGAGACACTGGTTTAATTTCGGAAAGAAACGCTCTGTCTCTCCCTCGTTAAATAAAACGACGCTGAGAAGAATTTTCTGCACTAAAAGAATTATTTTTCTTGTACCGCATTTTTCTCCAATTTTCAATAAGTACTTTGTTTCTCTTTTAACCGCTTGCCTATCAATATTTCTCGCACGTCTCAAACCCAACGTCCAGAACGTCCCCTAGCAAATAACCCTAGGTCTAAAAGTGGAACGTTACACAATATTTTATTTATTGTTATAAAAACTTACATAAGTCCTCGGACAATGTTCCACCACATGGACTGTATCGGAGAGCTCCTTTACCTTCGCCCGATCAACCTTCGGAGTGGTACGGTGACAACCGCTACAGCTACTGGCAAATCAAAAACATATTAAAAAACATAAATTAATCTCGATAATTAATCCTACACTCGCCAAACAGGTGAGATCCTCGGATTAAAATTAAACACTTACCTGTGTACATTGTTGCCTCTGGGGAAGTGTGCACATGTTGCGCTAAGCTTTTTCGAAGTAAATTAAGATATCACTCGTGAATACTTCACTTCTTGCAAAATCCATAATGATGTCTCTTCGCTGGTAAGCGAGCGTACTGTACCGCTTGGTACATACACTCTGCAAATTCATCGCTGTTAAGCGACTTGCTATGTTGCTAGGTGTGCACACACTGAAACTCATCACTGCTAAGCATCCAGGCCTCTCTCCACTACACAGCCACCATTTCGGTGTTAGTGGACGACTCCCAGTCTAAAATTCACACACGAATAACCGGGTTTTCAAAGCGAAAATTCAATTTTTCAACTCCCCCGCGTATAAACGTAAAATAACGGATTGAAACGAGAACCCCTTAAAATCATCTCATTCCACAGCATTCTTTTATCTCCCACTGGGAAGGCCTTAAGCCCAATAACGTCTTCCCACTTTGTCGACTACTACGTCCGTGGGTCAGGTTTTGACAACTTTTTCAAAAATGTCAAAATTGCATGAAATCTCGAACCGAGCCTCAATCTTCATGAAAATTGCATCGAATGAAGAGACGTAACCACTGTACTAGTATACAAACTTTCAACCCGCTATCTCAAATCGTTTCCGAACTAAGACGACAGCTCAATCACTGAACACCTAAGCTCGGCATGGCATTGACAATGAAAGAACGTTGTTAAAAATAGCGGAGGTATTTAAATAACTGGTATTGCAGACGAGTTTAGAGTCTTAATTAACACAAATAAGTATTATTTTATTATTTTGAAATGCGACGACGATTTCCACGACGCTGTCAACGAAAAATTCAATTCTGTTAGTTTCAAAGTGAAACCAATTATGGCCTCATCCGTTTGAAACCGTACTTTGAGCTCATCCGATTAGTGGTTGTGCGGTGATTTCCACTGTAAAAATAACGGGCTCGCAAAATCTCTTAACTTTTCTCGGACTGTGGCTTGGATGGTAGTTTCGATGATAAAACCACCGTGTTGCAAGCTTACTCGAATTCGATCCGACGGTGGTTCGTGCGGTAGTCTGTTTATTTACAAAACCATTATTACATTAATGCCAGCTGACATGATCGTGGAGTTTTTTTAAAACTGGGATGAGATTAACTTCAATCCAAATATCCTCTGGACGAGTTGCGACTTAAAAGATTCGACACATTGGATGGATGGAATATTCAAACTCCTGAAATCAGATGGGCGATTGGCACATGTTGCAAATCGCCCATATCAGCCCTAATTAGCCTATACATACGTGGTACTACGTGTTACAGACGATATCAGGCATGTTAACAGCTCTTGCCACCCATCGCAGTCACCCTCCTTCATTGTCACCAGGCTCCGTACAGCCTGACTGGAAAGTCGCGAGGTTATGTCACTTGTGAACTCCAAAGAGGGAAAAAGTCAACAGTATGACGGACCCTACCGTATTGCAAATGTATACAGACAGTTGCGGAAGAGCTAAAGTAACACAGAATATCCAGTCTGAATATACAATGGTGTGTAGCGATATATTACGATGCCCTAGACCGAGAGTCGGTGGATATTTGCGTTATAGTTATGCTTTTAGTCTGCTGCCTTGTATTAATACTATAATGGTACAATAGTTCATTCGACGTTTACCTCCAATAGTGGTGCCCGTGTAAGGTGGGCATACTAATTACGAAACACACGGATTCGGTGTCTTTAACTTCGCTCGACGCGATTTATGTCGAAATAGTCGGAATAGTTTGGGGACTGCCGATTTCAGGCCAATGTTCGACCGAATATCGTGTCGCGAAACATTGGTCTACCAATGTGACATCAACATTCGACTATCAATCATTTTTCGCCGCTAGATGGCGTTAACCAAAGTTGTTTTTCGCAAGCGAAAGTGTACCCGAGCGTCAATATAAGAGCAAGCAAAATTACACCTTTTTTAACTTGCCCAAAGTATGCGTATTATTTTTGGGTTTCGTACTCGATGGTCAATAAATGCATTCACATACCAATATACAATATGTATTGCCAATACATTGACTAAGGTATGATCGCTTCGAGAGTTCCCGCAGGAGAAAATGTATAAAATAACATCTCTTGCAGACATGCGAAGCATAAAAAAAGGGATATTCTAACTTTTACAATATAAAAAGTATTGCTTTAAAACCACTCTCGCCCTACATATGTAACATGTAACCTATAGAGAGCCGACATTGACAACCAATTATCGGCCGATCCTCTTGATCGATATTCGGGCCAATGTTGGGTGCTACTATTTACAAGTACTTATCATACAAGGCTCCCTCGATGATTGAGCCAAGCCCGCATGCCAATGTTGGCAACATTGGTACTAAGCTTCGGCCAACCAATGGCCATATCCAATCACCCTACATGGGTTTTCGTACCTGTAAAGTATGGCGGCAGTATCGATTTTTTGTATCATGTGCACAAAAAGTCCCACTTCTCCTGGTTGTAACGCATGGCGAAAGTGACGTTTTTTAGTAAGACAAGTGAGAAAAATACTGCGCATGCGCACATCACACTAGTTTCTTTTTTACACACTTTCAAAAAACTGTAGCTACTTTTTTGCACACTTTTTTACACTCTAGTTATTTTTTCTCACGTTTTCGCTAGGCTACGGTCACAAAAGTTGGGACTTTTTGTGCACTTGTTACAAAAAGTGACTTTTTAACTCTTAACAGATACGAAAAACGTTAATTTTCGGGCATCTTTGAAAAAATAGTACTCAGAAAAAAAATCGAAGTTTGTCCCACTGACTAATCAGCTGAAGCGTGCCAGCTGAGGGACCCTTCGTTTCATGACACGTGATCAGATTCCATCAACCCGCATCCCGTCCCCATTCCGTCCCCATCCACGACGCTAATTTAATTTTTCCCCAAGAGTGACGTCATACCGGAAATATGTAACATAGGATTTTGCATCGGCATCGATAGCCCTCATTCTTAACCTCACCCTCTGTAATACAGGGGCAGCGCGGGTTGACCGCCACGATCGCAGAATCTGTCAGATAACAGATGCTGTGCTCCCGTCCAATGTTGCCAGACTGCCGCATGGCCATATCGAGCGTCTCCGCGCGGCAAGATCGTTCGTTCTGATTGGCGCGTTCAAACAAATTTAGAATAATTATTTCTAATTAACTATTGCGAGTTTTATTAGTGGCGCATGCTCTCAACAGAGGGTGATAGCCAAGAAGGAGAAGAAGAAGAAGAGTTGGGAATAAAGTTTTGGTAAATGGTATATACCGTTCAAACTGCTTATTAACAGACCGTGATTGAAATTACACTATCAGTATAAATGAGAAATATGCACAATCAATACTGGGATATTGCAATCTAATGGGAAACTTTCTTACACATTACCAATTTCATCGACATTACAACCAAAACTGATGACTAAGTTAAAAAAAAGCTCACACTGTCAAAAAGTAATTTGAGACTCACCGCATAATTATCTACGAAAGCGGCTGTAAGCATGTTATGTAAACGTCGTAGAGTCTCACTAGATTATTGTAATGTTATTATTTTATACCCCAATAACAGCACCTGACCATAACCAGAGTTACATTTACATTGTTGCCTGCATGTTACGTAACAGTTACGTAACAGTTTACCAATATTAATATATATTGTAACAGGAGCAAAGCTCTTTACGATAATTTTCTCCGTATTCGCGCGATTCCTGAAAAGGAACGGGCCCTCAAACGGAAGGATTCGTGGACTCGAGCGTCTAGGAATTATTGATGGCGTGTCAGAGACGGTTTTTATGTTAAATAATGCATTTATTGAAGAAATGACAGGCTTTCATAGGGTTCGACCCTTTTTCTGTTTCGTGTTAATCGGTCTATGTGATCTATTAATATGCGAAATAGTTACATAAATCAGTCTTGTCGGTAATACATTAAGTAAAAAGCGATTATTAATGCACTGGTATACTGGAATTTGTCTCCGAATTTATTTCATCTTATTAATCTTTTGACGTCGTGATGGTTTAATCGACAGTCTTTATTCGTGTGGGAACCGCACTACGCATACGAGGGCAGCTTCTCGGTCGTCGCGAAGTCCAGCTGGCCGCCGTGCTCGGCTATCTCGCTGTGACGTCACGGCACGTTGATCGACGGCGACAGCACGCTCACCTCGCGATTTGAAATTCGTGATTAATCGCTAATCGGACGCTTTTACCTTGTTCTGACGGTATGGATGCCTTCAGGGGAAGTGAACTAAACCCTGGATGTGCCTTTTCCGGGTCCTTGGTGTCGTAAAATGATTCCTTGGCACTTGTGACTTTTCTGACGGGTCACTTTGGTCACTTTATCGATTTGCTCCAATCGTTGCACCGGTTGCACTTTTGTGGATGATTTTGTTCACCAGCTGTCTTATGTCATTACGCATAGACACTATTTGTTTCTAAGTCCCGTTCGGTCCGACAATTTATAAGTCCGAATCGCACGATTTTATAAGTTCTTTTTGGCACAATTGTTATAAGTTCACTCGACGCGACAATTTATAAGTTCACTCGGCACGAAAATTTAAAGTCCTTTTTCGGCACGAATTTTACAAGTCCAAATTGTCACCAATTTTATAAGTTCACTGGGCCCGAAAATTTATAAGTCCAATATCGGCCCAAAATTAATAAGTCTCACTCGACACAAATTTTGATAAGTCCGAACTTGGCACAAAAATTTATAAGTCCAAAATCGGCGCAAAATTTATAAGTCCAATTTGGCACTACTTTCACTTTAATTCACTTTTATTCACTTTTACTTTTCACTTTTATTCCTTGAAGAGCTGGCCGATGGTAAAGTAGATCCGATGAACTGATGATCGACTGTCGAAATCGCCGTCTTTTATACCCCGATTTTGGACTCCCACTCCGTCGGTTTTGCAGGAATTTGGCGGACTCGCGTCTGCGTGCGGTCGCCTGATGATTAATTTTCTTATTGGCTGAAAGCCTTGCTCTTCCTCTGCCCTCCAATCCCGGGTCGCTATTATAGTGACGATCATCCGGTCTTATCCGCTGAGCAAATGGTGTGCTCGGTCGGTGCCGTGTTCAAAGTGTAGTGTCGTCATTTCTGTTCAATCGGCGAGGCCGATTTTCCCACGCTTTCGCCTTTCTTCGACCTTGAGTGTGATTTCGGCGCAAGCCCGCTCGGCAACGCCGCTCTGCTTCCGATCTTTCGTTCTTACATGTTTCTACGCATGCGCGGCGTTGGTTATCGATAGAGCCGCCGCTCGATCCCGTCGGATGGCGCCACTTACACATCGCGCTATATCACTTAATGCCAATAATATCGGGTTTGGCTCGGCCTTAGGTGGTCGCCGATAGCCAAACAGTTACAATATATATTGTAATTTTACTCGCTTTTTTGACCGTCGCGAAATATTCTCGACGGGGTAAAGTTTAAATGTCTGGTCGACTTCTTTTCTATTTTTATCATGAATTTCCCCGTTTACTGGATGGTTCGGATTCGGGTGCTGGACGGGACGGTGTAGGTTAGGGAAAAGAAGGGGTTATTTGGGTGTTTGGACATGGCCTCAGGCAAGTTACTTTATGTCACTCACATTCCGAAAGGAATCGAGTGAATAGACCCTTCATCACAGGCCAAGGATAAGGGTCTTGATATCTCAGTGGTGATGATATGGGAGCCTGCCTAGCTTACAAGGAATTGAGGAGACGTTTCGCGCTGCTCGCCTTAATCCTCTCGCCTACACAGGCTTCCGTCGCCTTCCTGGTTGAACGGTCTGAAGGACCGGGAGGAGAAAATTATTTCTAATTTAAAAAGATTGTCGTTAAATTCGCGCAACGCGCTCGATGCTCGTTGTACGGAGCTTTACACTCAACTTGCAAAATTCTTATTTATCTCTTTTTAGTTTTTTAATCTCTTTTAATTTAGTAAGTTGATTTATCCGGTAAATTTTTATGTCTTTGATTAATTTATTGCTCCTGACACCTTATTCCCTGAGCTGGGGGGGACGGAGCAGCGCACCCGGTGTAAGCACCAGATGCCCGTCCGGCACCATGTGGGTCTCTGGGATCGAAAGATCTCCACGATTCCCCTACGATCACCTGACTTGGAATCTGGCACTCCCACACGCACTCACGTACGTGTGCCAAACCTAATGCACTTTTCCGTAGAAGCGTGCTGCCTCAGGTTGCAATTAACCCAAGACAGTGCTCGCGGATACGTCTTTAATATTCTCCACCTCAGGACGCAATTGCCCAAAGATCAAAGAATAATTAAAGGGCCCTAATCAGATGTAAGTCCTTCTCTAGTCACTCTCTATGCTAACAGTACAGGAGTACTGGGCTTTAGCGCAAATAACGACGTATGAACGGTCTTTGCGTATTGGTAAGAATGCCTCGAGTCGCTTGCGCCCGCCGCTTATAAAGCATTTTTGACGTTCGAGGAGAAGAGTTGAAAAATTGGGTGGTGGGAACAATGTCACGCGATGTCACATGGGGTCTTATATAAGGTGCCCTCGACGTGGGAGGAAAGAATCGTCGAGTAGGGATAAAATCACGCGATGTCACCTGACTCTTATATAACGGACCTTCGGGTGGAGGAAAAAGACTCCAGAGTAGGGATGAAATCGCGCCATGTCCAGCGCATAGGGGATTGGTCAAATTTTATCTTCTTCGTTAATTTTAGTTGTTGCATTTTTTCAGCAACAATAGTTAACTGAGATTGATCCCCTCGAGGCATTTATGGTGTTTTATTTTTATTTAATTTATTTATTTATTCATTTCGGGTGATGGCTGATCCAGAGCGGCGGAGCAGACGCGTTAAGCCAGCCTGTTTAGAATCAGCTAATCACTGATTCATTTCCTTGTTAATTACCTTTTTAACGGTACATTCTTCAGACAGTAAACACTGTCGCGCGTGCCAGAATACCGCAGACGGTGTACACTATTACAGTCATCATTTTTGCCAGTCTTTCTTTTTGTCTTCTTCAGTCGTGAGGGATAAGGGATTTATCAGATAAATCCCAGGTTATCTTTTCGGTGAAACTTTATCGCTTGGTGAATGCTTAGGCACGAGATCGGGTGGATCTCTATTTTACCTACGCCGGTAGTTACCCGTGCGTACGGGCCGCTGTGTCGCGCTGGTATGGTAGCACTCAATCCGCTCGGTGCTGCCATGCGGAGAGAGACGGTGACACCTCCCGCTACGCTATTGATTTCCGCGCTGTGGATCTCTCCAGCAGTTACCCGTGAGAGGGTATACGCACTTGACGCGTGGGAGGAGCCTTGCCTCGGCCGCCGTCCCGTTACAATATATGAAATGTTAAAAAATATTTCACAATATTTCATAACTGTGTTTCAGAAATATTTCATAACATTTGAAACATTGAAAATGTTTCCAAAATTATTTCTAATTCGTGCTATATGGGAATGATACATTACATTTTAGTTCCATGTTATGTTCTGCAAAAAAAGATGATAACTGGTAAGTTACGTTGACATTTTTGCAAGCAGGTTACATAACAGTTACACGAATTTTGGTTCACAAGTGGTAAGACATACCGATATGTAACAGTGCCATTAATTGCATATAACACTGGGATTAATAACATGTAACTTTCATGTTATATTGCCTCAATAAAATGTGTTCACTGAGCGGTATACAGAAACGGACTTATTCATCAGTATCGGAAACAAAAAAATTCAACAAAAGTGGAAAGAATGGTAAATTATCAACAGAACGTGTATACTGGAAACACCGTTGATATAATTTGGACTTTGCATTTTTATAATTCTCAGCATAGGGGTTTTTTTTTGTCGCGCAGTAAGAAAAGTCTAGTCAGAGTTGTAAAACTCTGTATGTAATTAACAACACGGTGTGAAATTCAGTGTTTCGAAGTGGACAATAAATCAGCACCGATTAATAATACATATTACAGGGCGATCACATCGGACGTTTCTCGTAATTCATACCACAAACGTCACTTAAGGTAGTATGAGCACGAGCCTCCCTATTAGAAAAAAATCTGATTTTTTTATATGTTGTAGTCCGAGTATACAATATAACGTCTA
Source organism: Ichneumon xanthorius (assembly GCA_917499995.1). Lineage (NCBI taxonomy): Eukaryota > Metazoa > Arthropoda > Insecta > Hymenoptera > Ichneumonidae > Ichneumon > Ichneumon xanthorius. Next base: position 177,588 of record CAKJTD010000008.1, read on the forward strand.
CGAAATTTGCAAACAGGCTACCGACTAATTGCAATAACAATTAATTTGTGAAATCATGATATTTAGCCCACACCATATACAACATCTATGCCCACAGAACTTTGTGACCGGAATGTGGAACTTTCGCGATTAGATACGACAAAAAAAAAGTGCTAAATTTCGGGGAAACCATCACGGTTACGTACGTCCTATAAAAAATACAAGTCACGGAATGTTTTAAATAGAAATCATCGAATAAATGAACTGATTTCGCGTGCGTCGACCATCTTCTGCTACCATAATCGGGATGGTGTAGGTTTGGCAACGTCGCGTAACGTCAGCTGTGCTCCGCTCGGCGGGAGTTCAAATCGTTGGCATCAATACGATCGTAACGAAGTTCTATTTCGCTAAATAATAATTTCGCCCCGTTATAATTTGTGGATTATAGACCGCTAATTAAGGAGGGTCGAGCGTTACAACGTCATCAAGAAAAGTATGCTGATTTATTTGTACGCATTGATATGAACGGTCTAAGTGTAACTGCAAAGTTTGAATGCGTTCGTCTTCACCGTTATCGAGAAATATTTTTTTTTAATTTGAACCATTTAACATTGGTTCTTATGGCAGATTGAAAATAAGCGACGGATTTTAATGTTTCTAGGGAAGTTTCATGCGGAAACGTTGCAAACAAATTATTGAAAACTGTAAAGAATGTTATCAGGAAGCTCTGTATAAAAATGTAGACACTTGTTCTTCACCGTTAGTTAACAATAAGCAATTACATGGAACTTTACGGCTTTATCTCGGCACGTTTGGCGCGTGCGAGTGAGAGGCCGCATAGCGGACCTCTCATTCGCACACGACCTGACCCGCACCTTGCGCCCCACCGAGCCTATCCCCTCCGAGTCTCGCGCTCGACCCTCCTTAATCAATCATATGAAGTAAATGTTCACTAGACAAACTTTTTTATATTTACGTTTGAGAACACTTTTTTTACGTTTTTTTTCTGTTCATTATCCCCATTCAATTTTTGGATTTTCGGTGATATTGTAATTAGGGAAAATATGGGAAGTAGGGATTGCAGAAATGATAAGTCGTGATATAAAATAAAAAATTAATCATTATATACCTTTTTAATGACGTACTAGAAAACCTGCGCGCGCTGCCGCGCGCGAGCTTAGTATATGGCGCTGCCGCGCACCAATTATTATATAAATTTTTTAATTACTTATTTGACAATATAATACGATTTTTAATTATTCTATTCATATATTAACATTTTTACATTTAACACACATTATATATATACTGTCAATGATTCATCAATCGGAGTTCTTCAGCTAGCTTAAATTAATTTATTATTATTTTTTTCTTATTCATTCAAATATATATATCTTAAAATCAATGAAATGAAATAGGGGTCTCTCATTTCATTTGCTCAAATCAGTGGGATTTTTTATGCTATACTTGATATTAGACTGCCCAAATGATGATTTGATGGGAAACTAACATCCGATGTCTAGTTCCGCTTTAACATAAAACGAAAATAATTTACTGATTTTCATGAGTCTTTTTTTGGTGGTACCCTGGCGGATCCGCCCACCGTAAATCCCACCGTGAACCCACCGTGAAATCCACCAGTGGGATTCTGCCGCGAGACCCACCGTCGATTGTCGTGGAGCCACCGTGAAACCCACCGCGGTATGGCTCGTTAATGACAGTCGTTACAAACCCATTGTCAATTGTGAGCCATACCCCCGTGGGATTCACGGTGGGTCTGCCAAAATCAACGGTGGGTCTCGTGGCAGAATCCCACTGGTGGGTTTCACGGTGGGTTCACGGTGTGCAGGTCCGCGAGGGTATTCGGTGGTACCTTATTATGTGAAGTTTTATCATAATAACTCGAATGCTTATCTTTTTAAGAAAACCTCATAAGGTTTTCTTAAAAAGATAAGCATTCGAGTTGTTGCATACAGATTGTGAAAAAAGTTTCAGTTTTGGTGGTTTAAAGGACTATGATATCTCTTACGGCGTTGAGATTTTGTTTTTTTATCGATATAATTCCTTGTAGACATAATTTTTAACAATTCCATCGGTTTGAGAGCCAACGTATACTCTCAAAGATTCCCAAGAACGTACACGGGAGAAAGCTACGTACAATTGGCCGTGATTAAAAACATCTCTACGAAGATCAACACTAATGCTTTCGAATGTTTGTCCCTGCGACTTGTTAATGGTCATAGCAAATGCTACCTTAATTGGAAATTGACGTCGTTTGAACGTGAAGGGATACTCATTTTCACAGTAAAGAGTGATACGATGTAAGAAAACTATTTCTCCAGTTTTATCACCGGATAGAATCTCACATCGTAAAACCGTGTTACCTAAATCCAAAACCAGCAATCTTGTACCGTTGCATAAACCTTCGTTGATGCTTAAATTTCGGATTAGCATAATGATACAGTACTTACGGAGACGCAGTTCGTGAGGCGGCAAACTTGGTGGTGATAGCGTATTCAAGTACTCGGGTAAGATCGTTTCGTTGATTTGGTCGTTGTCACCACAATTTTCCGTGCTGTCAACGCTAGTGTAAAGGCGTTCTGTAGCACTATCGTATAAGTTCATAACTCTGGAGTTGATGTCTTCAACGTCGACATTCCGAGCGGACAGTATGGCACACTTTGCCACGTGTTTGAACTTTCGTGTTCTCACCAATTGTCCGTATGTATCTTCAACTATATTTCGATCTGCGGGGGCCAAGCAACGCGCTGGGATTTGAAGATTGTCGTCTGGATCATTAAGGAGTCCATCTCCAACGTCGAGTAAAAATTGTGCGAATTCTACTTCGTTGGGCAAAACTCTCATGTTTTCAGTTAACGCGTACTTGGAAAAGTGTTGCCACAATGCACTGTACTTGATTGAGAGGTTCACTGTTTCACTACGAGTGCCTCGGACCTTGACCGGAAGGAGTTGGCGAAAGTCTCCACCGAGAACGATAACTTTCCCACCAAAAGGTTTGTTATTATTCATTATGTCTCGTAATGTTCGGTCCGCTACCTCGAGTGCGTAACGTGGAGCCATAGGTGCTTCGTCCCAGATGAAAAGGTCGACGTTTTTCAAATACTCACCCTGTTTCGATTGTACCTTGATGCTCGATGTGGAATCAGAGTACAAAGGTACTGGAAGTCCGAAGGTTTTGTGTACCGTTTTACCTTCTGGAAGCAATATTGCTGCAATTCCGGTAAAAGCCATTGCACTGACGCATTTGCCTCTACCTCGAACGAGGTTTGAAAGAGTCGTATATATAAAGGTCTTGCCGGATCCTCCGGGTCCATCGATATAGAAGCAAGTTTGCTCGGCGTAGTCGTTATCGAGTGCACTTAGAACGGCATCGACGAAGATTTTTTGAGTATTGTTGAGTTGTTCATATTGTTGTGTGCCAATTTCGATAAATTCGACAGGCAACGTCTCAGGCTCGTCCTCATCTAAGACTGTTACCTGTTCCATCGACGGGAATCGAGATAGATTTGAACCTTCCCTGTCGAGCATTCGAGCGATTTGCATATACGCTTTTCTTTGCGCTTGCTGCATACCTATACGTCTCGCATAATCCTCCGATAATTTGGTTTTAAATTCTTCCCACAATGCTTCGGGATGAATCGGTTGACAATGAACCAGAATTCTAACGAATAGTCTTCGAAGGAGTCTAGGCATCATCCAAACTGCAGCTTCGTCAATTGCTTTTCGCCACTCATCGTCATCTTCGATTAGACCTAGAGCTAAGCACGTTGCGATAAAACTTTCGTAAATTTGGCCATCTACGGTCCTTAAGTCTTCGAAACTTTTGGCGCCTTTAACCTTTAGCAGAAGTAAACGAAGATGGAACAGTTCGGTCTGAGCTGGATTTATCGAATACATTCGTCCGATTGCATGATGTCCACGCTGCCGTTTTCCCCATCTGGAAACGGTTCTTCCATCAACTTTCATCTTTTTAAACACATAATGCGTTGGGATGTCTGGGTAAACAAACCGTCTTGCAGACTGATCCCGAACGTTTAAGGCAAAATAATCCATCAGCATGGTCACGCGATTTATGGCATTTTGTATCCCTTCTTCATTCATATCTGCTGGAATCGTAACACTGTGTTCCTTTGGCAAATGTACGGGTAGACGTGTTACTGGGTGGCTTTTTTCCTGCATCTTTTTGTCGGTGATTCGCCAAATTGCTTCATTTGGACCAACATAGCGAGCTTCGATGTGATCCTTTATTTCATCGTGATTAATAACTCGTTCTTCCGATTCTCCGTTCTCATCGTTTGTTATTTCAATAGCCGCTGCATCATTTCCCTTGTAACAGTACTTGAATAAGTACTTCGGAGCAGTTACACTTGTCACAATTTCCACATTAATGTGGCAATTCAATGTAAGCGATAATTGCGGACAGTATGGGACAACCCACCGATTATCGACGACATGTCCTCCTCGACGTTCGAATAGAACACCGGTGTCTCTTCGACGATAGTGCGGATAAGAATCTGCATCTATTGTCGTTTCCTCGCGGAATGGCTTTGGAAAGCGTTTCGAGCATTTTCCATTTACTTCACACCATGCTCCACACGGTCCATGGATCATGTTGCCCATTACTATTCGGTGCAGTTCAGGATGTAATTGGGGGTCGGGGATTTCTGCACTGATAAAGTGGTCAACCATTTGTGGTGTCATGAGCTTGTTTTTTAGCGTTACCAGTAGGTGAATATGTAACAAACCGCGTTTCTGCGATTCGATTGTATAAACGTATGCTACTATTTCACCGAAGAAAATTTGTCGTGTGATTAAATTCAGTAAGTGTTTTTTCTTCATATCGAAAACACGCGCAGTAAGATCCGGTCGGTCTGAGGGTTGTTGACCGGGGAATAAATTTTCTCTGATCTCACGCCAATTCGGATTGCAAGTCATCGTTATGAAAAGATCGGGCTTGCCGAATTTTCGAACTATTCCCATTGCATCTTGATAGTGTTGCATCATATTTCTTGGTGAGCCAGTGAAAGTCGAAGGTAAAATTACAATTCTTCCGACTCGGGCATCTGTGTCATGTGCAGTAGTGTTCAAGTAATCTATTAACCCAGTGTAGGTTTCTGCGCGAATCTTTGCTTGATTGGCTCTTAAAAATTCTGTACGATCTTTTTCGACTTTAACGTAATGATCTACAATCCATTGTTGGAAGAGACGTCGTCCTGATAGGATAACGTTTCCGTGATCATTTGTACGGATTGCCATTCGATGTCTTACATAGGCTTCTCTAGAAACACGTTTTCCATCGTTGCCTGTTTGTTTCAATTCCCGATGCCAGCCACGAGTCCCAAATGGATAAAACAATGGGTAGACCCAAGGTTCTACATTCGGATCCATGGTACTGACGAATTGTAATTTTTTTGTGTTCTTGTTACATATAGTAACGTACGATTCCGGAATCTCGCCATCAGCAGTAGTAGAAAACACAGCGGCGACTTCATTGCTTCGTTGAAAGTTGAATCTGCGGCGATCCATTCCTGGTTTTAATGTAAACAGTAACTGTAATTCGCCGGGCGGTTGAGCGTCGATGTGTTGATTTCTTTGTTGTCGTTGAGCGTTCAACTCTTCGCCCATCATCTGATATGATTGAGCGAAGACGTTATTGTTTCGCATGATGCGATCAATTGCGCCCAGAAGACCGCGATCGAGAGCAGTGTTTCGGCGCTGCAAAGAATCGATCGCTTCATTTGAATCGACTATGAAAAGCTGACCATAGCTAGGCAGTTCATTCGGAGGTGGATATAATGCTGTGTTTACTTGATAGTAAATTTGGCCCTGTATTTTAAAACAATACGGCCCTGGTCGTCTTCCGTCAAAGTTCATTAAATTGGCGTTGAAGGATGCAAACGAAAACGAAGCATTGTAGGTTCGGATACGTTCAAAAAATACCTTCGATTTTTCATGCGTGCCGTCGAATAACGAACTTAATTCGTCTGGCAAGGCCGGTAGTGGTTCAAGGTGAACTTTACCGTGGCTGCAGCAATCATGGAACGAATTTTGCATATTCGATACTTTTTCACAGACGAAGTGTGCAGCACTACAATGTCTACAGAACTCAGTCATGCCACCTCCATAATGTTCCTGCACATTCGGAGGACGTACAGCAACTGCGACTGGCTCTGGTCTCTCCACTTCTTGTTGGCAATCTATGACAAAATTATACGATTCAACAATTGGGAGTTCAACGTTACTCTCATATTGTACCGTAACAGGTTGTCTTAGTACTTCTATGATCGGGTTATGTACAATTGCCCTGTCTTCATTGCGATTAATCGTTGATGTTGATGGTATTTCTTCCAGTTGTATATCAGACTGATTCAAATCTTGTCCACTATTAGAATTCTGTGCGGACGTATTTGACTTACGACGTTGTCGGCGTTGGTACTCGGCATGTTTTTGTCGTTTGTTACGTTGAAATTCGATTTCTTCTTCGGGTGTGCGATTAGCCTTTCGCCGACCCATTTTGCACTTTAATGTAAAGTAATCAACTTTTATCTTATGTGTATCAAATGAAAAGTCATCTTTGAGTATTAGAAGAAAATATTTACTGAAACAAATACTTTAGTTTGTGTAATAATATTTCTAGGAGGGTATTATACAAATAGGACAAATAGGAAATAGGAACTCTATATTTACAAATTTTTATTAAATAAATTTATTTATTCGATATAATAACGATCAGAGCCTAATTTTAAGTACGACAAATGTAAATTTTTTTTACAAGAAAATCGTTAACAGAAAAATTGATCATGGGCTTTGGCATGATATGAAAAACATCCACAGCGTATTCTTTCACCTTTGTTAGCGTTTCATTACATGCTTGTAAGAATACGTCAGGGATTTGTTAAATGAACTAAAGAAAAAATGGATTTTATTACAATTGAAAGGTGGGTTTTATTACCATTCATGTGTTCATCGTTGTCATTAACAATAGTTGTATTGTCTAGTCTTAACATTAATTTGGTTACATTCAAATTGAGTTCAATTGAGTTCAATTCAGTTCAATTCCGTTCAATTCAGTTCAATTCAGTTCAATTCAGTTCAATTCAGTTCAATTCAGTTCAATTCAGTTCAATTCAGTTCAATTCAGTTCAATTCAGTTCAATTCAGTTCAATTCAGTTCAATTCAGTTCAATTTCAATTTCAATTTCAATTCAATCCAATCCAATCCAATCCAATCCAATTTCAATTCAATTCAATTCAATTTCAATTCAATTCAATTCAATTCAATTTCAATTCAATTTCAATTCAATTTCAATTCAATTTCAATTCAATTTCAATTCAATTTCAATTCAATTTCAATTCAATTTCAATTCAATTTCAATTCAATTTCAATTCAATTTCAATTCAATTTCAATTCAATTTCAATTCAATTTCAATTCAATTTCAATTCAATTTCAATTCAATTTCAATTCAATTTCAATTCAATTTCAATTCAATTTCAATTCAATTTCAATTCAATTTCAATTCAATTTCAATTCAATTTCAATTCAATTTCAATTCAATTTCAATTCAATTTCAATTCAATTTCAATTCAATTTCAATTCAATTTCAATTCAATTTCAATTCAATTTCAATTCAATTTCAATTCAATTTCAATTCAATTTCAATTCAATTTCAATTCAATTTCAATTCAATTTCAATTCAATTTCAATTCAATTTCAATTCAATTTCAATTCAATTTCAATTCAATTTCAATTCAATTTCAATTCAATTTCAATTCAATTTCAATTCAATTTCAATTCAATTTCAATTCAATTTCAATTCAATTTCAATTCAATTTCAATTCAATTTCAATTCAATTTCAATTCAATTTCAATTCAATTTCAATTCAATTTCAATTCAATTTCAATTCAATTTCAATTCAATTTCAATTCAATTTCAATTCAATTTCAATTCAATTTCAATTCAATTTCAATTCAATTTCAATTCAATTTCAATTCAATTTCAATTCAATTTCAATTCAATTTCAATTCAATTTCAATTCAATTTCAATTCAATTTCAATTCAATTTCAATTCAATTTCAATTCAATTTCAATTCAATTTCAATTCAATTTCAATTAATAAATCCCTGCTCACCTGAAACAGAAAATAAAAAACAGTTGTTATAAGAAGCCGGACACATAAAAATTAAAATGTTTATTTTCTAATATGCTAGATTGACGTCCGGCAAATACGTGAATAGCTTATACCAATAAGCAGAATCGTATTTTCGGATCTAGGAAATAAGGGTCGAGGAAAAAAAGGCTAAGGAAAAAAAGCCGTGAAAAATGATCGATCTCGGCTAAAGTCACGCACAAGCGCACATGGACGGTGTGTGCATAAGCACACGTAGACGGACAAATCACGGACGGAGGAAGACACGGACGGACAAAGCACGGACGGAGGACGAACGGACGGAGGAAGACACAGACGGACGGAGAAACAAGGACGAAAACACACGCATAGACACCTATGCACAAACACATACGCGTACACACGGCCAGTTCTTTAAGGTTCGTTTGGCCGAGATTGATTTTTTTTCACGGTTTTTTTTTTCCTCGGTCATAATTTTTTCTTGGTGCCACCTTTTTTTATTTTTGCTTTCTGTTAAGATCATGTGAAACCCCTCCCTCCCCGTCCAACTCGGGTTCAATTGGTATCAAAAATTGTATAGTGAACTTTTTTTTACCGAATCTCGCATGTCAAAAGAAAAGTGTCATCGGTAGCGGATATTATCTCGGTTTTCGATGCGACTTTTTTTTTTAACGGATACGCCAGAATCCGTGAGAAAAGTTGATTATTACAGTTTTTATTATCGACCGTGGTATTGCACATGTTCTTAACGGGATGCTTAGTGAACCGTCCTGTTTTACCGACTGAAATATGCGATTTCTTAGTTTGCACACTATTCGTCGTTACTATGCGATGCGTATTCTTCAAATTTTACAGGACTTTATTAATAACATCCCACATAACACTTGGATGACACAAAGTCGTCATAAATTATTGTTAAGAAACGATAGACGTCTTAAATGTGTTCTGAATATATTTTAAAATGAACTCTGAATGTATTCCGAATAACATCGAATGCGTCGATATCCGACCTCCTGAAGATGTCTCAAATTCCGCACGTAGGTAAATCTTTTTGAAGTCTCCCCTAGCAACTTGAGTAATCGTTGTTTTAAAAGAAAAAAATCAGCGTAAAAATAACCGAAAAAACTACTGTTATTTCAGGTCACTTTATACACAGTTAAAATAACTGCAAAAATAATCATACGTGCGCGAGCTCACGCTGCCTGTGCTTGCGAACGGTAATTTTTTTCTTTGAATGACCTAAAAAATAACCGCTGCAGTAACCGTAAATAAGCTTGCAGAGCGGTTATTATCGACGACAAGTAACCGTAAAAATAACTTTCAAAATAACCGCAGGAAAGAGATCCGACAGTTATTTTTCGCTAAAATAACCGAAAAAATACTTTTGCGATTATTTTAACGGTGTAAAAAGTTACCTGAAATAACGGTTTTTTTTTCGGTTATTATTTTTACGGTTGCTGAAGCTGCTAGGGTCTTTACGTACGTAGTATCCCATACAATATCGATACAGACTGTTATCAGGCGGTTGTCTTAAAGAAATCTTAAGGTAGCTATGTCGCTTCGCGCTCATTTCACCTAAGTTCGAGAAAAATAAGAGAAAATAAGAGAAAAATAAGAGAAAATTGCAAGTACTTCTCCATGGTATAAAAATCTGAAAAAATTCATGCATATTAAAGGTACTGAAAAGATTAATTTTGCATAACAATAATTTCAAAATGTTATTAGCAAATTAATCAAAAAATTAATTGTTTAACAAATTATTCGGCAAACCAACTTTTTTTTTTATGAAAATGATTCGTTTATTTTTCTGAATACTTATGAATTTTTTAGATTTTTCAATTAGTTTTGATTTTTGTGTTTTTTCACACATTATTTCCATATAAAAATAAAAAAGTTGAAAATTGAAATTTTCATATCGTTTTCTCATAATGTTCCTTTATTCGCGAAGCCTCTTCTATGAGGAAGCATTGTCTGTATTTTTGGCTTCCTCATAGAGGAAGCTTCGCGAATAAAGGAACATTATGAGAAAGCGATATGAAAAATTCGATTTCCAACTTTTATGAGAAAGCGATATAATAATTTCAATTCAACTTTATGAGGAAGCGCTATGAAAATTTCAATTTTCAACTTTTTCCAATGTCAACGTTTTTTTAGACTCTTATGTAAAACGCTGGCCGATTCAGGTTCAGCGTGTAAAAAATACTCTATTGACACGCTTCAATTGACACGCGAAAGAATACATGGAATTTTGCACTTTCAATTTTTACTCAAGAAATCCAAGTGATACCTCTTTATCTAGTTTTTTCAAGCCCGTCATATCCATCGTCTTGTGTATGTTTTGCTGTAGATCACGATAGGCACCTGGGTTTTGGAAAGCTAAGAAATTACTGTATAAAAATACCCAAAATCAAAAATTTTTGCAATTTAGGCTATAAAAATTCCTGGTAAATTTTTTCGTTAGTTGTCGCTCCGGGACTGTAATTCCATGTATTTTTTCACGCTGATCACGAATCTGACACTTGTTTTATTCGTAGATGAATATTTGATACGGAAAAAATGCGTTTTTTCTGTTCGCACATAGTGGGATATACCTGTCAACAGAGGTCTAATAAAAATATTTATGAGTAATCCAAATTGTATCTTGAAGGCGTTGTATGTGCTAAATTTGATGCATAGAATTTGGTGACAAATTTCGGATTAATATCTGTAATTTGTCAGAAAATGATGCATAACGACTTCTCAAAGATGTCTTAAAGGCATCCCAAAGATGTCGTAAAGTATACTCAAAGACTTCAAAGTCTAGAAGTCACAAAAACGAAGGAACTTTAGGATATCATTACGAAATTAATGCTATGTGGAGTAAACGATTTGGCGTGCACGCGAATTTTGGTCGAAATCGTTCCGAAAAATAAAGAAAATCGAATATTATAAATATTGTCGCGAAAACCAACATGGTCGCTGAAATGTCAACGGCATCTGTTCTGTAGGATATAAAAAATTCTAGATCTCATATGTGTCAAAAGAGCGTGCATGCCGATTCTTTGAAGTTTTCTGAATATTCCAAAACCATCGGAAAGTTGCTGATGCAACAGACTATCGTGCATACTGTATTCACTTAGTTTATCGACTTGTGACTGGTGATCAGAGCTGATGCAGAGCCACTTGTGCGTAAATCGTGACACTACGTTCATGCACTTTCGTAAACTATAATATTCGGTTTTCTTAATTCTTTGTAAGTTTTCAATCAAAATTCGACTGCATATCGAAGCGTTTATGTCAATATCATAGTTCTGCACGCTCTGACACATATGCGCAGCATATTAACAATGCTAAGTCGGAACTAAAAAATTGTCTAGTTCCGTCGGTAAAACAGGTAAAGCAGTATGGATAAAAATTGATAAGATAGTGGCTAAATGGCTCCCAAAAAGCTAAAGCCTTAAGAGGGGAATCGCGAGAAAAAAAAAACAAAAAAAAAAAACATTCGTACTGAGTTGAGGAAAACCCTTCCTGTAAAGTTCATCAGGTGTTATGTACTATAATATATTTATGTATCTTGTATTGGTAAGACAGAGTACTGCTCCTTATTTGATAGCAGCTTGATGGGACAGTGTCTCCCAGAGCCATCTATTTTGTACTTTTTTATCTCAATTAAAAAAATTAAAAAAAAACATTCGTAACATTCGAGTTCATCGGTTCCGATCACCCGTCGCAAGTCGATAGACTAAATGATCGTAGTTTACAGTATGCGTGATTATCTTTTGAGTGAGCAACTTTCCGACGGTTTTGGAATGTTCGAAGAACACAAAATCGACATGCACGCCCTTTTGACGTATGCAAGATCTAGAATTTTTTATATCCAAAACAGAACGGATGCTGTACACATTTCAGCGGCCATGTTGTTTTCCGCGACAGTTTATAATATTCGATTTTCTTTATTTTTCGGAAGATTTCGACCTAAATTCAAGTGTACGCCGAATCGTTTATGTTATTTTTAATACAGTCCTGCAAGATTTGAACCATACGCGTCGCGTAGTAACGATGAATAGTAAAAACTAAGAAATCGCCTAATTTCGTCGGTAAAACAGGAAGATCCAGCAGCCCCTTAAGGTGATGTGGAACACTCTCTCGCCCACTTACTCCGTGCTCAGCTGGTAACAAAAACTGTAATAAATGGCGTTTTGAGACCGCAGACCCCGAGCGAAAAGAAAATTGTCTTTTCCTGTGTCTGCCGATTCTCCAGGGAAAGACAATTTTCTTTTTCCTCGGCGAACCGTGATCTCAAAACGGTATTCAGTACAGTTTTTGTTACCGGCGGCGGTATTTCACATCACATTAAGGGCGAAATACAGAGGTCGGTAATAAAAACTGTAATAAATTATTTTCACGTTTTCTGGTACGTACGGTCAAAAGAAAAGTTTCATGGAAAGCCGGGATATGATATCCGCTTCCGATGAAACTTTTTTTTACCGTACATCCGAGAACCCGTGAGAAAAGTTGATCACAATTATTGATACCGACTGAGCCTGAGATTGACGGGGAGGGTGGTGTTTCATACATAGTTTTAAGAGAAGATAAAATTCGTATGAGAATCATATTACAAGCTAGAGAGTTTATGAATCAAAGGAGTAAGTATCGAAATGCGATATCATAACAGTATATTATTCGATTAAACTTTCTTATTTTTGAGAAGAGAAGTACATCTTCTCTGGGAATTACGAAAAAGCCAATAAATACGTTTTGCTGCGCGTGGCTCTTATGGAAAGTGTCCATTCATTGGGCCTTCCGATTCGCTAGTTTGCATCACTACTACAAATTAAAAATTATAATTATTACCTATTGTGAACATTTGGTCTGATTTGCGGCAATTCCTTTTTATTTTTTTTGGAGGAAAGTTAGCCGTCTCATTCGGACAGTTACCGATGGGAATGCAGGAGAATTTTTCTGCTTCTGAGGACCTGTAATAATTAACAATGTATGAATTTGTTGTTAAGTGCGTAAATATTCTTGATTTATGTTAAACATAATATTTAAAGCTTGAAGAGTTAATGCAAGGTGAAACTGTTTCAGTCGGTAACAAAAACTGTAATGAATGGTATTCGGAGATGGTCGACATGTCGCGAAAAAGCGAAGCATTAGCGGATGTAGAATTCAAAATACCGCGTCCGATGATACTTCGCTTTTACCCGAAAATGTCAACCTTTTTTACATGGCATTGATTCGAAACTTGTAACTATCTCTCTTGCACTCATATGTTACGTGGTACTGTAATGAATGGTATTCGGAAATGGTCGACATGTCGCGAAAAAGCGAAGCATTAGCGGATGTAGAATTCAAAATACCGCGTCCGATGATACTTCGCTTTTACCCCAAAATGTCAACCTTTTTTACATGGCATTGATTCGAAACTTGTAACTATCTCTCTTGCACTCATATGTTACGTGGTACATGTTTCATCTCGTCTTACCTTATATAGCACGAAATATTTTGAAAACACTTCAGAAATATTTCCGTGCTATGTGGGACGTGTCGCCGAAAACACAACCTTCGTACAATTTGAAACTAACAATGCGTACTTACGTTTCAAGTAAAAGCAACTCTTCTTATGACAGTTCTTGTGATGCACTTTAATTATGTCACGATAATAAAGAATCTTGCCGATGAGTTGCCGAATATTTCATAAGTCTCTTGATTTAACGGTTTGGAATTGTCCGGAATGTCGGAAAGGCGACGATCTGTCAAATTCAAGGTGGAACGATGGCCTTATGCTTGAATATATGAACAGCTACAAGACAAAAGAAAGTCTTCGTCGCTAACACGGAGGAGTATACGCGTTATACCCTTTCGTTGTTTCTTATCGTTTCTGGCCGGTCGATATTATCTCGGCATATTTCTTTCTCACAGCCACACAATTATAAAAGGTTCTTTCTCATAGGAGAATATAGCTTCTCATGAATGAAAGATAAGCCATGAAATAAGCCATGAATAATAAGACATGAAAAATATAGCGATGACGTGTAGTATTTTTCAGTGTGAATCTATGAAAATTAAAGAATGTATAATTAAATGCGGAACGAAATTTTTTTCTCACGCAGATTACATTTTTGGATTTACGTGCCTTGAAGTATTTGCAAAAAAAGAAGTATTGAATTTTGAAATCCAATAGAACTGTTCGGTGATGGCGCCATTGTACAAGCATCGGGTTCGTTGGATTTTGGACCCGGTTATGTGGATAGCGTGAGAAACGGCGAATGCACAGTTACTACAGTTACTGTAGAGTTACAGATCATAATACAAAATATTAAGATCATATGAAACACTTCCTCCCCGTCCATCCCATACGTCATTTCCGGTTTTAAAAACTCATTATTCGATTGAAAATACGTGATTCCCGGTTTGAAAATCTCATTTTTCGACCGCAAGTTATGTATTTTCGGTATGACTTCATTATCGGTCAAATTTTCTATCGGGCCGGAAGTGATTTTTTAAATCTTTTTGAACATTTTTTTTATTAAAAAAATTTTATTGGAGAATATGACTAATCGACAGTTTTGAAAACAAGTTTTTAAAAGTTTTCTTTTAGCTCAAAAGTTTTATAATATTATAATATATATAGGATGATAAAATAATTAATTAATTCGTCGAAGTTTTCTGAAGGCATCCTGAAAAGTTCTTCGAGCCTGTTCGAGCATTATTTTATAACCACCAGATCGGTTGTCGTGTCTTGTTGAACATTTTATTTTTATAAAATAAAAAACGAATTGCGGGGCACAGTACATTAAGCACATACACAGTGCGCCCCTCGATTGGTTTTTTCATTTTAAATAGAATCGTTTCGGAGAAAAATGGTTTCGAAATTGTACTCTGTCTTTCTCGCACTCATCCGTGTTCAGTCTCCCCTTAAGGCCACGTGAAAGATGTACCACGTGACGTATGAGTGCGAGAGAGATAGATGCATTTTTCGAATCAATGCCATTTAAAACACGTTGATGTTTCGGATAAAACGGAAGCATCATCGGACGCGGTATTAAACTGTGCATCCGCTAATGCTTTCCTTTTTTAAGAAAAGTCTACGGTCTCTGAATGGCTGAATGGCATTCATTACAGATTTTGGTTACCGACTGAGTCGTTTCACATGTCCTTAAGACCATATGAAACACCCCCCTCCCCGTCCTTCCCGGGCTCAGTCGGTATGAAAAACTGTAATCAACTTTTCTAACTGGATCTCGCATATACGGTCAAAAGAAAAGTCTCATGGGAAGCCGAAATTATATCCGTTTCCGCTGAGACTTTTCTTTTGACCGTATATGTCAGAATCCATGAGAAAAGTTGATTACAGTTTTTATTACCGACCGCGGTATTGCACATGCCCTTAAGGGGAAGTGAAACCGCTGTGAGTGCGAGATTGATAGCTGTAATTTTCCAATGAACTTTTTTCGACGGTGCTAATTTTTTTGGGAAAAATGAAAATTCGGGCCGGATGTGAAATTACCGTGCGCATCCGATTCGAATTTACTTTTTTCTCAAAAAATGCACACCATCCAAAAAAGTTCATTACAGTTTTTGATACCGACTGAGGGATTTCACTTTGCATTAATGGCAAAGGTCCACGAAATTTGACACACATCATGTGGCCGGGCATTTACCTGGAGTCAGAGGTGTTCATGACGTTCGGTGATCCTCACGTGCGGCGTAATTTTTAAGTCGTCCTCGTTACGCATTAATGCTCATACTCACTTTTATTTTAAAAAATAAATAAATATCCACGCGCACAAACTCGGCACAGGTTGCTCGACGCCGATCGCAAATCGAATACGCTCAATGCCGTCGAGTTTGAACAAAAAATTCGGATAACTTTATTATTATCTCTCCACACGTGACTGAGAAGAGGGCTTCCGTAAATGGAGCAATTAGTACTGCACATATCGACCGTAATCTATATTAATATATACCAAGAGAATCGTTCTACGCGTGTAAGCTCATGCATCGTTCACAGGTGACTGTGAAGTGACTTCCGCAAATCTAGCAATGAGCGCCGCACGTATCGACCGTGATCTACACCGCACGTATCGACTGTGATCTATATTATCTACCACGAGAGTGTAATATATATATATGTTCGGAGCGCGAGAGGCCGATGCCAGGCCTAAACGGGCGACGTCGGCCAATTAGTTATCAAAAATTGACAGCTGACTCGATGATGAGTCGCGAACCGAACGAACGTTCTTCAGTTCAAAGAAAAATATTGAATTTTTTTTTTATTTTTGGCACATTCATCAACATCAACAAATACATCAATTGTAACACGCAATAACCGAGTCATTTTTATCGAGAAATAATTAAAAATTGAGGTTATCTTTAGATCAAAGAAAATGTTGAATTTTTTATTTATTTTTGGCACATTCATTATTAACATTATGTATTAACAAATACATAAATTGCAACACGCAATAATTGACTTATTTTTATCGAAACATAATTAAAAATTGAGGTTATTGAAGAAAAAAAAAAAATGTTACGATATAAGAAAATGGGGAAATTAACAGAGCGACGATTTTCATTTTACTCATTTCTTCGCTGGCGTTTTGGCGGTGGTCCAGTTACATCAATTAGAGCTTCCGGATCTGGACACGACGGTGCATCTTCTACCCTTGTGATATCGGCCCCAGATTGTACTTTCAGGTGCAGGTAATTCGTGAAGTGTACGGTTCCAATGACTTTCACCGAGACACCCTGCTCTAGTCGTTCCGGAAGATCCACCATCGACGTTAATCGAATCTCCAACTTATGCACACCGTCACTAATACTCCCTGCACCGTAGCTCGACTCGTTGTTGTTGTGGGTTACCTGCCTGAACGCACTTTTCACCCATCCACTGATTTCTGAAACACAAATATTTATTTATTTATTAATAATTCATATAATTAAACCTGTAAATATATCATGTAAAATGTAAATAATAAATAGTTGTATATATATATATATAAATCATATAAATAAAAGATTTGTTTTTGTTGTAAAAAAAATTGTAAATAAAAAATAATTGTATATATGTAAAAATTATTAATGAATAAATAAATAAATAATTATTGCTTACCAATCGTTTCCCCTTCTTTATCGGCCACTTCTTCCCAAGTCGTTCGCGTCACCGGAAGAGCGTTTTCTCGATTTTGCTGCGCTCGATTTCCTTGGACGGAAATTTGCGTGAATTTATTGATGGTTAGCTCGTATGGGACGTTCCCTATGTTGTATTCAGGTCTTTTTAACGCTGTTGCCTTTGCACCCTCGATTAATAAAATCTGAAACACGATAAAAATAAAAAAATTTAAGAATAAAATACATTTTTTTTATTTGGAAAAAAAATTCTATAATTAATTGATTATTTGTATAATAATTTTTTTTTTAACATAAATACCTTGTGCATTTTTACTATTTCCTCGACTCTTTCGATGTTATCTTCCCAAGCGAGACATTGAATAATCTTGCCTGCTCCGTTATTGATGGCGAACTTGAAGAGATTTAGCCGTTGAGCCCCCACGACTTTCGGCCCGATAACCGCGTCGACAAACGCTCGTACCGAGCTGAAAAGAAAGAAAAAAAACCATAGATTAAAAAATAAAAACACTGATTATATTTTTTTATATTATATAATTATAAAAAAAAACTTACACATTGTCGTCATTAGCTCGAATGGCGTCGATCGCTTCGCTGCGCGAGTATCTCACAGCCATGTCCCGGAAGAAAATTAAGAATCGATTATAGCCCACGGAGACACAAGTAGACGCGATGATCGTTTCAGAGGGAATGAAGAAAAGCCATCCGACGGCTTGTTGATCTCTCGTTTTTTGGTTACCATGACAACGAATTCGTCACCAACCGATCTGCATACATGCACACCAACATTTCGCCGTTAAGTGTGTGTACCCTTCGTAGATTCATAATTGTTTTTTTCCCCTGCAAATCACGGTAATATAATCACCGTAATAAAATCACCGTAAATATAATAATGAGCACCGTTGAAAAAAGTTCATTACCTTAGTGGCAAAAGCCCCCGAAATTCGACACACATCATGTGGTCGGGCATTTACCTGGAGTCAGAGGTGTTCACGACGTCCGGTGGTCCTCACGTGCGGCGTAATTTTGAAGTCGTCCTCGTTACGCATTAATTATTTTTACTCACTTTTATTTACTCACTTTTATAACAAAAAAAATAAATATCCACACGCACAAACTCGGTACAGGTTGCTCGACACCGATCACAAATCGAACACGCTCGATGCCGTCGAGTTTGAACAGAAAATTCGGACAACTTTCTTATTACCGTTCCACGCGTGTAGGCTCACGTACTGTTCACAGGTGACTGGGAAGAGGGCTTCCGCAAATGGAGCAATTAGCACCGCACATATCGACCGTAATATATATTATTTATATACCAAGAGAATCGTTCTACGCGCCATCTTCCCAGAATGGAGCAATTAGCGCCACACGTATCGACCGTGATCTATATTATCTAGCAAGAGAATATAATATATATATATATATATATATATATATATATATATATATATATGGTCGGAGCGCGAGAAACTGACGCCAAGCCTAAACGGGCGACGTCGGCTAATCACTTATCAAAAATTGACAGCTAACTCGATGATGACTCGCGAATCGAACGAACGTTCTTTAGTTCAAAGAAAATATTGATTTTTTTTATCTTTGGCACATTCATCAACAAATACATAAATGGCAAGACGCAATAATCGAGTCATTTTTATCGAGAAAAATAATTAAAAATTGAGGTTATTCTTTAGTTCAAAGAAAATATTGACATTTTTTTTTATTTTTGGCACATTCATCGACAAATACATAAATCGCAAGACGCAATAACCGAGTCATTTTTATCGAGAAATAATTAAAAATTGAGGTTATCTTTAGTTCAAAGAAAATATTAAATTTTTTTATTTATTTTTGGCACTTTCATCAATAAATACATAAATTGCAACACGCAGTAATTGAGTCATTGTTATCGAGACGTAATAAAAAATTGAGGTTATTGAAGAAAAAAAAAAATGTCACGATATAATAAATTGGCGAAATTAACAAAGCGACGTTTTTCATTTCACTCATTTCCTCGCTGGCGCTTTGGCGGTGGTCCAGTTACATCAATTAGAGCTTCCGGATCTGGACACGACGCTGCATCTTCTACCCTTGTGATATCGGCCCCAGATTGTACTTTCAGGTGCAGGTAATTCGTGAAGTGTACGGTTCCAATGACTTTCACCGAGACACCCTGCTCCAGCCGTTCCGGAAGATCCACCATCGACGTTAATCGAATCTCCAACTTGTGCACACCGTTACTAATACTCCCTGCGCCGTAGCTGGACTCGTTGTTGTTGTGGGTTACCTGCCTGAACGGACTTTTCACCCATCAACTGATTTCTGAAACACAAATATTTATTTATTTATTAATGATTCATATAATTAAACCTGTAAATAAATATAACACGTAAAATGTAAATAATTTTTAAAAAAATGTTGTAAATAAAAAATAGTTGTATATATATATAAATCATATAAATAAAAGATTTGTTTTTGTTGTAAAAAAAATTGTAAATAAAAAATAATTGTTATATATATAAACATTATAAATAAATAAATAAATAAATAATTATTTCTTACCAATCTTTTCCCCTTCTTTGTCGGCTACTTCATCCCAAGTCGTCCGCGTCACCGGAAGAGAGTTTCCTCGATTTCGTTGCTCTCGATTTCCTTGTACGGAGATTGTCGTGAATTTATTAATGGTTAGCTCGTATGGGACGTTTCCGATGTTGTACTGCGGTTTCTTTATCGCCGTTGCCTTTGCGCCTTCGATTAATAAAATCTGAAACACGATAAAAATAAAAATAGAAATTTAATAAAACATTTTTTTTTATTTGGAAAAAATAATTCTATAACTAATTGATTATCTGCATAATCATTTTTTTAAACATAAATACCTTGTGCATTTTTACTACTTCCTCGACTCTTTCAATGTTATCTTCCCAAGCGAGACATTGAATAATCTTGCCTGCTCCGTTATTGATGGCGAACTTGAAGAGATTTAGCCGTTGAGATCCCACGACTTTCGGTCCGATAACCGCGTCGACATACGCTCGTACCGAACTGAAAAGAAAGAAAAAAAACCATACATAAAAAAAATAAAGACACCGATTATATTTTTTTATATTATATAATTATTTTTAAAAACTTACACATTGTCGTCATTAGCTCGAACGGCGTCGATCGCTTCGCTGCGCGAGTATCTCACAGCCATGTTCCCGGAAGAAAATTAAGATTCGATTAATATAACCCACGGAGACACGAGTAGACGCGATGATCGTTTCAGAGGGAATGAAGAAAAGCCGTCCGACGGCTTGTTGATCTCTCGTTGTTTCGTTACCATAACAACGAATTCGTCACCGACCGATCCACATATATACACACCAACATTTCGCCGTTAAGTGTGTGTACCGTTCGTAGATTCATAATTGTTTTTTTTCCCCCTGCAAATCACAGTACACGGTACTGATGAGTGACTGTCTGTGTACGGTGTCGCACACCGACAGTTTACACGTTAATCTGTAGTATCTATATAAAAATATTCCGAGCGCGAGAGGCCGACGCCAGGCCTAAACGGGCGACGTCGGCCAATCAGTTGTCAAAAACTGACAGCTGACTCGATGACTCGCGAACCGAACGAACGTTTTCTTATCATCATTGAAAAAAAAACGGCAACATCGTTTGCCGACCAATCACAAAGCGAATAAAATGTCAACAATGAAAATCTCGAAACTTCGATCATTTCGATAGTTCGATCTCACCAACTCTTTAGGGAGGGATTCATATATATTATTTATTATATATAAACTTTGGCAACATCTTAATATCTTAATATCTTAAGATCACATCAGAAGCTTATGCAACATATATACTTATTATGATTATCAACGAATTATTTTTTCGACGTGGGCTACGACGGCTTTAAGGACTTTATTATTTTTTGTAACTCGCGGTTTTCCTTTTACATCTTCGCCGAGAAGTATGCGAATTCCGTTAGGTCCGGAATCTGTGAAAGCTTTTTGTAGAATTTGCATCGTGATCCCAGCCTTTGCCATTTTGCTTCTCATACCAGCTGATACCGTTTCTTTCATGTCGAGTAAGGTTTCTCTGTTTCGAGCATGCATAACTGCCATTTTTCCTTCAGACAATATTTCATTTGTCGACTTTGCCTTGCTTTTTATGTCATCTTCGGAGATTCCACTGCGCGACACTAGTTGACTCAAAATACATACATCGTTAATGGCGTTATGAGCACCGTCGGCTGCATTCACGCCCAAAAAATCTTCCGCGAGAGCTGTTTGGCCCCTTCTTTTCTTTCTTCCGATCCGGAAAGAGATCACGAAAGAGAATCAAGGTATCCGCAAACCCCTTCACGATCGATTGAAATTCTTCTAGCAGTCCACACTCTTTCATACAACGCAGTATCATCGGTGCATCAAACCTATTACACACCATGAGACTCTATTTAATAGTAGTTTATGATACAAGTGCGATTAAAGTTCTTCTGACGAGTGTGACTTTGCAGCACGAGCCGAAGGCGAGTGCTACAATCACGCGAGTCAGAAGAAGTTTTATCACACGTGTATCGTACGAAATTTTATTTCACTCGTGCGAAAAACGTTTTCCGAACTCGTGTGATTGCAACACTCGTCTTAGACTCGTGCTGCAAACTCACAATCGTCAGAAAAAGTTTTTTCGCACTCGTATCGAAATGTACTATTACTTAACGAGGTGTGAAAATGGAAGTTTTGTCCACGCGGAGCGTGCACAAAACGTCCATTTTCGCACCGAGTGCCATAAATTATTTTGTTACATTTCACGATAATGAGAAACCGCGAGAAACGATAGATTTTTTTTTGTCCAGCGAGAAGTCCTGTTGATTAATTATTGTTTGAGATTATTCCAATGTAAATGTTAGGGACACTATTTAGCAAACCTGATAACCATCAAACCATCACCTGAATCCGTTGTGAGCGACTAGAATGACACCATTTCCGATAGTGCGTAGGTACTCGATAAAATTCTTGAGTGCCATTTGAGGCGGTGTAGTTTGAACTCGTGTCTCATTCAGAAACATCTCGCCCCCACAGACTTGGCAGTCACTGCTGCTGCCCTGCTTGATATACCTTTAGAAGGTACTATATACACATTGAATACTTCATCGCGATGAACAGCTGCTATCTGGCATATCTCTGCCGTATTTGAAAGTCCCGACGTCTCCAAATCAAAGATTACAATAGCGTTCTCGGAAACATCCGTCTCTTGCTGCAAAGTATCGCCTGCAATAAAATATTCATTTCCAGTAGATCATTTTAAGTATGCTTTACACTATGGCAAGTAATACATACACGAAACAAAAGGCTCGTCGATAAGTTCGGAGACACAAGCTAATCCGCTCTCGGTTTCATATGTGAAGCCTTCGCGACGTTGCGTCGAGGCTCCCTTCGACGATCGCTCGTTCTTGTGGAACAGTCTTCGCTTCTTCATTTCCACGGTCCTCGATTTTTCAATTTTCGATCTTCGAGCCTGTTCTTTTCTGAGTCGAAACTGGTTAGTTACGGTACCCGGCGATAGCTCTAATATTTTGTTGACTTGCTCGATGTAAGTGACACCAATGTTTTTTTAAGAAACCGATGCCGCCACTCGAAAATTGAGGGATTCCGATCCGGCGTAGAACTTTGATTTTGGAGCTTTGTTAGCTACGGTGTTGTTAAAGGATTCGTTTGCCTGGCTCGAAGCACATGGTGCCAATTTATGTGAGTTTTGGGCGAAACGCGCAAATATTGCGGTTAGCGACTCACGTAGTCCGGGATCATTCAGTGGCCGACCTTTTGGAAGCCCTTTATGTTTATAGTTGTTTCCCAAGGTCTTGTAACCGCACCAATCTCCGCAGTTATCGTGTTCTCCAAATGCATGAAACACTATATTTTTTACAGCTAGAGCTACGGCTATTGGATTGCCTTGATTTTGTTTCAGCGCAGAAGTGAAACAGCGCGAAAGGTATCCGATAACTTTAACCGGCAGCCGTAAACCATATAAGGCATTATTCAGAGCTTTGGAAGCGTGGTTTAGATCGGACCATTTTTCTATTTTCATCGTCGATTCTCGCCGTACTGCCGCAATCGTTGACGAGTCGTCGTCTCTGATGAGAACTGAGATCCTGACGTTAGCTTCTTTCAATAAATTATTATTCACCGTTGCCTCAACAGCCATGTCCGGCTCCATAGATTTGGCGCTTCCTTCAAAATTTTTTCGACAGTCGTGATCGTCTGGAGCATGGCCACGAGAGCACATGATACACGCCTTACTCCGTACAGTGTAACACAAGATCTTCTTCGAAATATGACGAATCAACGACAGGTGACCTGTATTGTGAAATTATGAAATACAGTGCTCACATTATATCGACTATCGTAATCATTAATATCACGCAATGCCAACCGGAGAGGCTGTTGTAAGCACGTCCAGTGCTACGCTTCTGCAATCCTGCGTCAACCGATGCAGCTATTTCCACTGGTTCTTCAGGTTCTTCTTGTTCTTGTTCGAGTGATTCTGTGAAACTGATGAAAACAAAACTTTTTTGCTATCTATGCGATAATATACTGAATTCTTATTTTATCTGAGCTGCAGAATTTATAAAAATAATTCAAATCACAAGTTCATCACAAAAACTATTCAACACAAAGCACTGATTACTGTATAATGAGCGTACAAGGAATATGAAAAGTAGTGCAAATTTACTTATAAGCATAACAATACTCACTCAATTTGCTGTGGTTCCGATCCGTTTTTCGCAGCAATAGTCATCGCTTTCTCTATTTTTATGCTGTTCCGGCAGCTGTCTTCAGCTACCGTTTCGATTGCCGGACCAACGAGTCGCTCATGTCGCTTCACGAGTGTAGGGGGCAAGACTGGAATATTCAAAGCTGACAAGAGTGTATTCAATTGAGCCTCCCCTATGCCTGCATCAATCATTGCTGTAATCCATAACAAGAAAAATTAAAAAGACACTCATGAAAATACACCTGGAGGTACACAAAATTCCTGACTCGTGTGAATGCCGCACTCGCCTTCGGCTCGTGTGGCAATTTCACATTCGTCAAGAACTCTCTTCTCCCTTGCCATAGAAGTAACTATAATATATATAATATAATATAATATAAATATAATAATAAATCAAACGATGCTACTACATACCTATCGCAGCTTTACTGTTAACATCGTATAATCGCTGTTTCTCCGGACGTCCGTTCGTTTCAACAGTATGATTTTTATTACACTTGACACACACAAAACATCGAGCTTGCTCGCCAGGCCATATCTGATCTCATGTAATATATTTCGAAGCGAAAGTGGGATGTTGCAATCATTACACCAGAGATCGTGGCCAAGAGTACGAAAGTCGACGACGCGACGTCCAAAATAACTGTCCGGTGGGATAACCTCACTTTGTCCATCGCTTTGTTTTTCCCTTGACGCCCGTACTTTATTTCGCCAGTTATAGATTTTGCTCGACACAAATCGTCCTTTATTACGACCGTGATTATTACGAAGACTATGCCGATCCATTGCAAATCATTTCTGACAATCCACTAATTGTAAACAAAGTTATAATGTACACCTAGTACAACTGACATCCAAGTCTCCGAGTACAGTGTTGCTGTGCATATGAGGAAAATTGTAAGATGGTCGCCGGTTAGACAACCTGAGTCAAAACTAACTTCTGTTTTCACACTAGATGTTTTATACAATTTCACACATGGACATGGCGCACATCTCTAAAATCATCTCCTTTCGTATAATGATTATTAGGACAACTAAATATATGATACATTGTTGCTTTCCGATCTCAAAAATTATGGACTTTTTGTTGACTAGATACCGCGCAAGGACTACTTTAATATTATATTTGGGCAAATCTTTGTGATTTATTTAATTACCACATCAAATTCTATTCACTTCTATATGTAATTGACGTCGAAACGGTAACACATCTAGACGCAAAGTCTTGATAGCTGGTACAAAAACGTTGCTCACATTCTTAACATCTTTCATTGGATTTAATGACAATTTGTTTTTCTTTATTTTTTTAACGAAGCGATTAAATAATTATTTAAGCGCCTTATCTCCAAGCAAAATTACTTTCTCGAATACTGAATAACATTTATATAATCGCCTCGTTCCTTCGCAAAATTGCATTGTCCGTCTTCAGTATATTCTGTATAATATCTCCCGTGTGCCGGACACCTCAGCACTGTATGCCCTATATGTCGCTATAAATTGTAAGCACGACCGTTTGCTTGGGTTACCTAATCGGGACTGATATTATCCGATTTTCTACTCTTACGTCGAAATCGTTGAATCTATAACTTTGAAATTTAAATTGCAGAATCTACAAATGACCTTCAAGAAAAAAAATTAAAGCAATGAAATGAAGGGCAAGAAATGAAGGGCAATGAAACCTGGAGCAGTGGAACCTTGACGAAAACTGCTTTGAAAAATGCCTCGAGCGTGGAAAAGGTATGCTGATTATTCCTGGTCTGCTCAAAACCGATTCAAACGACAGTGCTGTAACGATTCTTCCGATGACCAACACTCCGAGGATGATGAGCCTGGCTATCATTCTATCGAACACGTTTCTGAACAAAACGACGATTCCCATGAAGATTCGAATCATTCATCACATCAATACGTACCTGATCCTGACCATAATGAACTCAAGTTTGATGACAGTGATTTGAACTCAGTCGAAAGCCACTCGATTGGCGAACATCGCGAACCCGTGGCGGAGCATAGGCAACTTATCGACGACGCTGACCAAACCGAGGTAGATTGTGATGACAGCGAATCGGAATCCGACAAAGATTGTGAATCCATGGTTTGCTCTCAAGCCGTCAATTCGGACGAGGACTTGAGAAGCCAAGCGCAAAGCGAAAGTCATGTCGCAAACGAGGAAGAACCTATTGATGATGCAGTTAGCACATCGATCGATCTTGAATCTCAGTGTAGCAGTTACGAAAGTGACATTGAAAATGCCAATGCGGCTCCACAGAATCACGATACCCCTTTATACGAGGGAGCTCCATTAACAACATCAGAAAGCCTAATATCAGTTTTGAGCTTGTCTCTCCGGCATAATATTAGTAGTACCTTGCTGACGGACATATTGAACTGTATTGCTTTTACATTGCCCTCCCGACAATCAGTGCAAAACGACGCGATACACGTTTGAGAGGTATTTTTCGGAAAGGCAAATACCGTTAGTGCGGCATTTTTACTGCATGTTATGTCTTCTTTCCGTTGAAACCCAACATTCCGTTTGTCTGACCTGCGGCGATCAATCGGAAATTGGTTACTTCATTGAAGGAACAATTATTCCACAAATTCGAGCACTTTTCAAACGTCCGGGCTTTCAGGAGTCGCTTCAATACCGGCACAGTCGCATTCATCGGAATCATGATAATTACGAAGACATATACGACGGCACGATCTACAAAGATTTAAGTCGTAATGGCGGATTTTTGAGTAACCCCGCGAATATATCACTGACGTGGTACACTGACGGTGTGCAAATTTTCAAATCATCGAAATTTAACATTTGGCCATTCTACTTGGTTATCAACGAACTGCCCTTTCTACTCAGGACGAAGAAGGAAAATGTTATATTCGGGGGCTTGTGGTTCGGCGATGAAAAACCATTCCCAAATTTATTTCTTCAACCACTCGAGCAGAGTATGGAAGAGTTGTACCAGGGGATTGAGGTAGAAATTCCAAACGCCGACATTCCTGTTCTCGTAAAGGGAATTATCATTTGCGGCACTTGCGATCTGCCAGCAAAGGCTCTGTTTCTGAATATGAACCAATATAACGGTAGATTTGGTTGTCAAAAATGCAAAGAAGAAGGGCAATATCTACCAGATAGCAACGTTCGTGTTTATCCGTACCAGCCAATCAGCTTACGCACAGATGAGGAAACCTGCCTTCACGCTGAACAGGCCATCGATGTTGGGTTTGCAGTGTGCGGGGTGAAAGGTCCTTCTATTTTGGATTCAATGGTTCACGAATACATGAGGGCAACAGCAGTTGATGCAATGCACTGTGTCTTCGAAGGCGTGGTTAAAAGCTTATTGAACTTCTGGTGTTCTCCGCAGTTCTCAGATCATCCTTCATCGCTTGTTCAACATAGTGATCTGATTAATCAGAGACTGACTTCGCTTACACCACCAAGTTTTGTTCAAAGACACCCTCGATCAATCAAGGATCACTTATCGTATTGGAAGGCCCACGAACTCAAGGCTTGGTTTTTTTATTATTCGATACCGTGCATAAATGACGTAATAGATGAAATGTACTTTGAGCATTATATCTTGCTCGTGCTCGGGATATCGATTTTATTCCAATCGTCTGTATCTCCGGAAGAAATTGAAGTCGCTTCGCGAGCCTTGCATGAATTTGTGTCCAGGTACGAACATTTGTATGGCCTTAGATACATGACCAATAACGTCCATCAATTACTGCATCTTCCGGAAAACGTGATTCAATTCGGACCTCTTTGGGTAACTTCATGTTTTCCATACGAAGACCTGAACGGGAGGTTGAAAAGCATGGTTCATGGGAGCAACGCTGCTCAGCTGCAAATATTTTCTTCAGTCTCAAAGTATTTGCAGCTCACAACCCTAAAAGCAGAAAGCTTAGTACAAGGACGACCGGCGTATGAATTCTGTGAAAATTTGGATTCGAAACGTGGAAGAATAAAGCGACACCGGATTGCCGATTCGTTAGATATTATTGGGAAATGCACACAACTACGTCAGCTTCCTCGTGACCTTGAACAAATGTTCGTAGCTAGAAACATACATGGATTAAAGTACTTCTACTACAAGAGACTTTTACAGAAGAATATAATGTATTCGTCAACTGAATACCGGCGTACTAAGCGAATGAATTCCTCATTTAGTGTGTACAGCCTTCGGGACGAAGATAATTTCATCGGGAGAATACGATGTTTTATAAGAGTAACGGATTGTCCCTGTTCTGGATTGTGCCACTGTCTTGGTCGTAATTACGCCATACTGACTCGATGCATTGTTGAAAATCAGTTTGCGACATGTATCGATAGAAATGTATTAAGTACTATACATACCGTTTTGGACTACGAAAACTACGAATGCGCTGTCGACATAACGAAACTCAAATCCGTTTGCTTTTATTGCAACATTGAAGATTCGTTTCGGGAATACGTTATAGAACCTGTAAACAGAATAGAATAGGAGTAAGAAGGATGTTTCATTAAATATGAATGGACGTGAACGTTTTACCGTAGGTCGAAGGGTTGATCATTTTTTCGCTGTTATGTCGCATATTATTCATTCGAATATTTTCTCGCAGCGATTTCGCGGCGCACTCCCATAATACATATATTTCTGTAATTTTGCACCGACTTCGCGGTGCACTCGCCTATTGTAATTATATTGTTCTTTGCTCCGATTTCGCGGTGCACTCGCTTATTATAATTCGATTATTTTTTCCGCAATTTCGCGCTGTACACGCATAATATATTTATATAATTTATTGCGCCGAATATTTCTATCAATTGTCGCACCGATCATGGTGCATTCGCGTGCTGTATATTTATAAGTACGTTGCGCCGATTGCAGACGCTTTCGATCATTAAATTAACATTATTTCTTGCGCCGTTCGCGTGGGGAACCGAGCCAGTTATTTTTGGTAATTCGTCCAACTGATGTTCATTTATGTACATGCCGTCCAAACCGGTCATTTATTATTCGTTATCGTGTTATTCCGGGGTGGAATATTGTACTACCAGTATTATTCTTTTCCTATATTCTCAATGAGTAAGATCTATTCATAATAAATCAAAACAAATAATTTTCAACCCCGATCTTGTTCTTATTATCGCCCATCGGTTCTATTCTTCTGGAGTTTCGGACAATATTTTGATTTTTTGTAGCCCGATATTTATTTCACTCGCATACCCATACTCCCAAAATATAAATCCTATTATTAATAAGGAATTATAATGCTTCGATTCAAACGGATTATACGAACTTTTTTTTAACTAAAAATAGACTATTACCCTTCCTAGCATAACGAATGTTTGTCAAAAATAATCAGCAAGATGGTCGGCGTGAGATTGGCGACGGTCTGATGGAGATATGACAAAAATGTTGTCAGTAATAATCACGACGACGGTGCGAGATGCCAGGTATGGAAGACAGTCTCGCAAAAATTCTACAGTCTCGGCTACAATCTGATAAAGATTTATCAGAATTCATCCCTAAAGGTAGGTATTTATTCCCAAAGACAAACCTTGTCAAGAGTCTTGGCAAGCGTCTTGGGAAGAGTTTTTGGAAAAGTCTTGGGAAGAGTCTTGGGAAGAGTCTTGGGAAGAGTCTTGGGAAGAGTCTTGGGAAGAGTCTTGGGAAGTGTGACGGATGGCCGCTTGGGTCTTAGGATGATCGATGTTAACTTGAAGCCGGATTGAATAAATTATATACGTACTTTATTAGTCGTAGCGTTAATTGTTTGGGAGAGTGTACCGCACTGGTCGGTCGTCGGAGCTGAACTGATTGAAGCGGGCGTGAAGCTGAGGGCTTCGCGCTCGCTGTTACAAAGGAATAAAGAGTCGAAGGATGTTTAGTCTAAGCTAGATAAGTGGACGCTCACGGCGGTCCGGATGCTTCGATAGCCTTAAGGGCTTCTTTGAAGAGCGTATCGAACGGAAACGCTCCGTATCGATACCCTCGAATAAATATTAAAGTCGAAAGGTTAAAGTCGAAATAGTTAGGCTGCGGCCGTTACACTCCCCCTCTGGGAGGAAACGATGCCCCGCATCGGATATTACGGATTTTACATTTGACATGATTTGTTAAGTGTGACTCGATATAATTAAAAAGTTATTTGATTTTCTAAGATATTTTCATTTTGTGTAAATTGTGTTGTTATTTGATTGATGATTGTTGATTGTTGATTGTTGATTAAGTAAAACTCCTAGTTGTTGTCCATGTTGGTTTGGATGATTGAAATCCCTTGGTTTTGAAGTTGATTTGCGGTACACTCCTGTTGTTTTTTTTAAAAATAGTTGGTGGTTGTTGATATCTGTAACTCAGTAAAATTTTTAGTTGTTCATGTTAGTGGGAATGGTTTGGTTAAATTGGATGGGTTCAAATTTGGTGTTAAAAATGGTTAAGAAAAATTAAAATGTTATCCTGTTTCGTTCGGTTGGTGAAGTTCCATGTTCGATTTTCCAAAATATTTATTCCGTTTTTGGTAAAATTGTCCGTATTTGGTAGATTTTCCGTTTCCTGGTATTCTTTGTATTCCAATGTTCCTTCTTTTCCCTGGTATTTCGGTTATAATTTGGAATTTTGATGGTTGTAATGCCTGTAACATTCTAAGTTCTGATTAGTGGTGGTTAGTGGGTTAGGTATGTTATTTGGAAGTGGTTTGGTGGTAAAAGATGGAAATTGTTTCTGGAATAGGTAAAATGATTAACACGAGTATTTATAGTATGAAAAAAAAACATAGCAAATATATATTGGCCAAAAGGGTACACAATAATTTCGTTGCGAAAGAAGAAAAAAAAATGAAATAAATCAAATTGACATTGATATTGATTGATATTGGGATATGATTGTTCCCATACGATTTTTTTTGTTATAAATATAAAGTTGCTGACTTTCGTTTTTTCTTTGTTGCATTAAAATACGTGTGTCGCAGAGCATGTCTCAGACAATGTATATAAACATCTGTTTTTTTTTGTTAGATTGTCATTGTCTCAATTTTGTTTTTGTTTTATTTGTTTCCGTTTTTCTCATGTTTCTATTTACGAAGTAAATTTAATAATCAAATATATTGATGGATGCGCGCTTGTATCGAAGTAAATGTAGCTTAAATGTACGTGTGAATAACTATATGGGTTTTGTGTGTATTTGTTTAGTTGTGATTTGTTTGTGAGAAGTATAACCCTATTACTGTAGTTTGTCAAATTGTCTGGTTGTCCGAAAAAGAATTTGCGGTTCATTTGGTTCTATTATGTATCTTGGTGGCTTGGTTTTTGTCTACATTCTGACTTTTCAATTTTCTGTGTATCTGTTTTATTAGGTTTTTTTTTTTGAATTTTTTTTTTTTTAGTGTGGATAGTTTTAGTTGTATTTAAGTGTAGGAATTAATTTACCTTATATTTAGTTTTAGGTTAATCGCTAATGAATATTTTCCTATATTTGTTTTTTTTTGTCAATGATCGGTATGTTTGTTTAAGGCCAATAATGCATATTATGCGCATCCAGGCGATATTCTGCGATTTGATGTTAGATTCGATAGAAGATTGCTGATCGTTTCTGGTAACACTTTGTTGCGCGATATTAGTATCATTGGTTGATAATTGTTAGCTTTCGGTCTATCAATTTTTACGTCACAATGAAGTATTGGTGGTGACCTGAAGTTCGGTTGCACTGGTGTTTGTGCAGGATGTTGTTCAGAATCATTTGTTCGTTCAGCGTTTATCGATGGTAGTCCAATATTGGAATGCACGGGTGATGGAGCATCCATTTTGGATTTCGTTGCGCATTCAATACAGCTGAAAGGCGATGGTAAACTTCCGAGTTCTGAAACGTTTCTAGGAATCGGTGGTGATCGGAAGTTCGGTGGTACTTCCTGTGGTATGCTGTGTTTATTTTTCTCCGATGCGCTTGTTTCTTGATGCCAAGGTGGATCAAATTGTCGCGAATCCAGTGTCATTGGTGGTGATAGTTCATTTGCTATGTCGGTATTTACTGATTGATTTTCGAGTTTCGCGGCATCCTTATGTTCTCGTGACAGTTCGGGATTCAGTTGTATTGATGGTTGTACTGAGTTTTCCGAATTTGGTATTTTTTCGTCGCGAATTGGCAGTGAGTTATCAAGTTGCACTAGTATTTGTGCGGCTTTCGGAGGGTCATCCTTTTCCTGTGCAATTGTTGGAGGCGATCTGAAAGTTGGTTTTACGGGTGGTTTACCACAATTTTCGTCACCAGACGATTCTCCGATGTTCGTCGGTAACGGTTTGAATCCTTGTCTGTTGGAATTTTCATTCTCGGATTCTGTCTCGTCTTCCGTCTCGTTTTCAATATTCCGTGCCTTAGAGTTGTCGTTTTTGTTTTGAGTTCCATTGTTTTTTTCGCTTTTGTCACCGTATAAGTAGCCGGTTGCCCCGTCAGGGCTGACTTTTTCGCGAAACTCGTTTTTGTTTAGCTCCGATAAGCTTTCTGTTTTATCTGGCCTCGTTGGGCTTTCTGCTTTTTGTTGCCTCGTTGGGCTTTTTATTTTTTGTGGCCTCGTTGGGCTCTTTGTTTTTTGCGGCCTCATTGGGCTCTCGTTGTCCTGCTCTTCTTCCGTTGTACTATCGTCTATGTCTGTATACTTATATTTTGTTTCAGTGTCATCTCGTTTCCTATGTTGTTTGTGTGGTTCCTTTATTTCTTCGGCTTCGTCTTCGGATGAATCCATTAGACATTTTTGAATCGGTTTCCGTTGTAGTTTGATTCTGCGTATTCCTTTTAATATTCGCCTAGTCGGTTTCCGTGTAGGTATTTTTATGAGTTCAGCTTCCTTTTCTGATGTTTCAGTTTGCGGTGTTTCGTCGTCAATGGATAAATCAATTTTTATCGGTACACTCTCCGTTATTTGTTTTGATTCTGTCTTTTTCGGTAATTGGTTTGTTTCTTCTTGTGATTGCTTTGTCTGTTTAAGGAGAACTTGTTCAGTTTTTTCGACACTTACGTCGTACACTGTTGAGACTTGATTTCTGTCGCGAAGTCTCGTGGAGCACTTTGCTTCTTTTTGTTTAAGTAGGCGTTGAAAAATCTGTTCGATCTGTGCTATATCGAGGCTCGACTGTTGATCGGATATTTGGCGATTTCGCGAATCGCTGAGCCTGCTATCTCGTGATTTGTTTCGATAGTTTCGGTCACGTGAACTGTCTCGATAATTTCGGTCGCGTGAACTATCTCGATAGTTTCGATTGTACGAGTTGTCACGATATTTTCGGTCGTTTTGATAATTGCGATCTCGCAAATCGTCGTGTCGCGAGTCGTTCTGATTGTCACGTGGATTGTTATAATTATCGTGCGAGTTGTTGCGGGAATTGCTGTGATTGTCACGCGAATTGTTGTAATTGTCACGCGAATTGTTTTGGTAGTTATCTCGTGAGTGACTTTGATATTGACGACCGTTAGCGCGAGTGTTCGTGTTTTCGCGTAGTTGTTGTATGGAATAACAGTTCGATGTCGAATGTGTAGGGTTTTCCCGATGTACTTCGCAGAATTTAAGTCCGTTACTGTTGGTAGCCTGAGTGAATCGAAATTTGGCTGTTTCCGAGCTTTTATCCCTGGTTTGCGATTGGTCGCGTTTCGATGTTTGGTACATAGTTTGTCTGCGGACTAGTTCGTTTTCGATGTTTAATGCCTCGTCAATTGCATCGTCGAGGGTTGGAAACTTTTTTAGCAAGAGCAAATTTGCAACTTGGTCACAAAGTCCACGGATAAAGGATTTAATTACTGTTTGGTTTACTTCTTGCAATCTGTTTTTCAGGTAATGTTGTTTTTCTTGATCTGTGTATAGTTCTTTGAGGTGCTCTTCGATTCTTTTGATGATTTTTCGTGTACGCATTGCGTAGTCCCTAACAGATTCGTTGTAATTTTGTACGTTAGACGTCAATTCTAATTCTAAATCGGATAATTCTACTGGTTTTTCGAAGGCATTTCTGAGATCTCTCAGGAGCGCTTCGAGTGTAAGATGCGTTTTCGAATCTGCTATATCTGCAGCCGATCCAAATAGTTTTAGAGAAATTATGTTTAAAAATCGCAGTTGGTCAATTTCGGAAACCATCTCTGCTACCTTTCTACAAGTGCGTAGAAAGTTGTGAATTGGTATATTTTCACCATCGAACGATGGTATTGCGCTGCAAACATCGCGAAACGCAATATTATTGGTTGCCATAACTGATGATTATGTAAATGTTTGATAAATTTTCAAAAATGTGTAAAAATTGTAAAATATAAAGACTATTTCTATTGTAAATGCTGAAGAGTTTTATCTAACATGTGAAAAAAAAAAATGAATTGAAATCGAAACGGTAATTGTTTAATATTCGCCAAAGTTGATAATGCGCAAAACGGAAAATAAATTCGAAGTTATATAAAACAAATTTTAATTGAATGAAAATAAGGTTTTATTAACATTGAGAAAAAGGTTTAAAAAATGTATTAATTTGGATAAAGTGTGTTAAATTTTGTTCGCAAATATTGTTATTTTTTTGTTTTTTTTAATGTAATTTTATATATTAAGATTTTTTTTATTACTTTTTTTTACTGATATCTATCAATTTTGTATTAATTTTTTATTCGCTGCCATGTGTCGCACGTTTATTTTATGTGGAAGTGAAAAGAAAGGCAAAAAGAGAATTGACGTATTGGAGAAAAAGGGGACTTTTTATATATTTTTTTTTAAATCCTTATGCTAAAATATATGATCGAATATGTGAAAAAAAGACTGGATTGAATTCGAAACTGACATTATTTAATATTCACACCAAAAAAAAAGAATACTTTGGTAAAGGGCAAAATGAAAATAAAATTCGAAGTTATACAAGACAAAATGTAGTTAAAGGAAGAGAAAAAAAAAGATTTTGTTAATGCTCAAAAAGGTTTGAAAATGTATTGTTATTTGTAAATATTGTTTAAAAATATTTGTAATGCTCTAGTCAAAGTTTTATTCAAAATTGTCTTTTTTTTAATTACTTTATTTTTATTTTTTTTTTTTTATTCGCATCCATACAATTTTTTTTCTATTTTGGTTATACTTTTTTTGTGTATTTCGATAAATGTTGTATTATTATTCTCCTTAATCATTCGCTGCCATCTACGTGAGGCGCGTTTACTTTGTGTTGAAGTGAAGCAAATGACAAAAAGGGATTTTACGTGTATATTTGAGAAAAAGGGATTTAAATTTTTTTTTTTTTTTACTTGTTCCGCATGACGCCATGAGTTACGGTGGACGTACGTCGTGACATGCGCTACGAGTACGTAACAAGGTTGCTGCGATACGTTTTCGTGAGTGGATGCTCATAATTCACGTATTAAAAACAAATGTAAAATAAGTAACAACAATAATAATTGGCTCAATATACGTTACACACTGTCAAATAATAATAACAAAAATAATTTAATTAATTGGTTGGTACTCACCTGTACGATGACGATAAATAATAATTTTATTCAACTTTGGTCGGTTTTTGTTGGATTTTTTTTTTCGGTTTTCCCTGTCGTGTCGCCCTTCCTTCCTTCCTTCGTTCGATTTATGGATTTATCAAACTTCCTTCTGGTTTTTATTGAATTTCTGGCCGTTGATAAATGCTGTAGAAATGTTGATGCTGAATGTTGTTGATTGCCTTGATTGTTAATTCTTCAATTGCGTTTGTTTTTTTCTATGATGTGTTTCGCACTATTGTGTTTTGCAAACGATGCTCAAGCACGATTAATCGGGTTGAATTTTTTTTTTTTCATTGTGGTTCGTTTTTGTTGCTGTTGTTTTTTTTTTATTTAGCTTTTCTGTCGTATGTCGTTCTTCCTTCCTTCCTTCTATTTATATATGGGGGAGGTGGATGGTGGATGACGGTGGGCGTCGAGACGTCGGTGCGGCGGATCACATCCGTGGCGGATCGATGCCGCGATCGATGACGGCTCGCCGGTGGTAACGTTGGCGGCTGCCGCTGCGCGAGGACTTTCGGCGGTCGGTATACCCGGCGTCGCTCGCTCACTCCGTACACTCTCACTTGTAACTTTTGTTGTTTTTTTTTTTGTCAATGTTGAATATATTATTTAATAAGTGTCTGTTCAGTATATTATACTATTTTTGTATCTTTTCACTGTTTGTCACTGTTCGTTGTATTTTTTTTCTGTTGATCACCGTGTTTCGTTCGCTGTTAGTTTTTTTTTCACTGTCGTTTTTTTTTCACTGTGTCACTTTTCGTTTTGTTGTTATTCACTGTTTTTTTTGTGTGCGAGCACGGCTCGAGCACGTTTGTTGATTCCGGGTGCGTGAGCTGCGGCTCAAACGCGAGTATCAAAAATTTTTTTTTATAAAAGCTAAATTTTATTAATTTTTTTTAATTTTTTTAATGTGAACGTGTTTGAATGGTTCCGGCACTTCTGACACCAATGTGACGGATGTACACGGGTGTCAGATTATTTTTATTTTTTTTATATAAAATGTTAAAACTTTTTTTTTCAATTGTTATTATTTCTTTTATGTAGGCGTGTTTACGTGGTAGCGCCACTTCTGACACCAAATGTTACGGATGTACACGGGTGTCAGATTATTATTTTTTTTATATAAAATGTTAAAACTTTTTTTTTCAATTATTATTATATTTTTTTTATGTAGGCGTGTTTATGTGGTAGCGCCACTTCTGACACCAAATGTGACGGATGGCCGCTTGGGTCTTAGGATGATCGATGTTAACTTGAAGCCGGATTGAATAAATTATATACGTACTTTATTAGTCGTAGCGTTAATTGTTTGGGAGAGTGTACCGCACTGGTCGGTCGTCGGAGCTGAACTGATTGAAGCGGGCGTGAAGCTGAGGGCTTCGCGCTCGCTGTTACAAAGGAATAAAGAGTCGAAGGATGTTTAGTCTAAGCTAGATAAGTGGACGCTCACGGCGGTCCGGATGCTTCGATAGCCTTAAGGGCTTCTTTGAAGAGCGTATCGAACGGAAACGCTCCGTATCGATACCCTCGAATAAATATTAAAGTCGAAAGGTTAAAGTCGAAATAGTTAGGCTGCGGCCGTTACAGAAGAGTCTTGGGAAGATTCTTGGGAAGAGTCTTGGGAATAGTCTTGGGAATAGTCTTGGGAAGAGTCTTGACAACCAAGTCTTAGGAACAGTCGTGGCAGGGGTTTTGGCAAGAGTCTTATCAAGACAGTCCGACGATGACTCATTACCATTTTTCTTAGCAATAAAGAGAAAACGGTAGTAGTACGTGAAACGCGATTCTTTGCAATGGTTTGAGGTAGATTCTGTAGTGTCGGAAAAAGTTTTATCAAGAATCATATCTATTAATTTGATCAAGATGCTTAGAAACACGCTCCATCAGATTGTCTGCCTGGGACAACCGTCAAGAGTCTTGCGACGACTTTTTTCCGTGCGAGGAGACTCTTGATAAGAAGCTTGATTGGCGTCTCCAGAGGACTTCCGCCAAGAGTCTTGGTAAGACTCTTAATAAGCCTCTCACTAAGACCTTCCCCACGCGGGATGCCCGGTGCGAATCGTATCCGTTGATTTTATCAAAACGCTTGGCAAGATTATTGGTTGGCGTTTTCCCAGGACTTTAGCCAAAAGTCTTGCTAAGACTCACCAAGATCTCTCCCGCGAGGGTATCTCCGGTATGATTCTTATCTGTTAATTTTGTCAATATACTTGGCAGGACGTTTCGTTGGCATCTCCCCGTGACTTTCGCCAAGAGTATTGGTAAGACTCTCGCTAAGACCTTTCACGCGCGGAATGCCCGGTATGAATCGTATCCGTTAATTTTGTCAAGATGCTGGGAAAGATGATTGGTTGGCGTCTCCCCGGGACTTTCGCCAAGAGTGTTGGTAAGACTCGCGCTAAGACCTTTCCCGCGCGGGATGCCCGGTGCGAAACGTATCCGTTAATTTTGTCAAGACGCTTGGCAAGATGATTGGTTAGGGTCTTCCCAGGACTTTCGCCAAAAGTCTTGGTAAGACTCTCGGCAAGACCTTTCCCGCGCGGGATCCACGGAGCGAATCGTATCGGTAACTTTCGTCAAGATGCTTGGCAAGACGTTTCGTCGGCATCTCCCCGGGACTTTCGCCAAGAGTATTGGTAAAACTCTCGCTAAGACCTTTCCCGCGCGCGATGCCCGGTGCGAAACGTATCCGTTAAGTTTGTCAAGACGCTTGGCAAGATGATTGGTTAGGGTCTCCCCAGGACTTTCGCCAAAAGTCTTGGTACGACTCTCGGCAAGACCTTTCCCGCGCGGGATGCACGGAGCGAATCGTATCCGTTACTTTCGTCAAGACGCTTGGCAAGATCATTTCTTGGCGTCTCCCCATGACGTTCGCCAAAAGTCTCGGTAAGACTCTCACCAATACCTTTACCGCGCGTATGATCGGTATGAATCGTATCCTTTAATTTTGTCAATATACTTGGCAAGACGTTTCGTTGGCATCTCCCCGCGACTTTCGCCAAGAGTATTGGTAAGACTCTCGCTAAGACCTTTCCCGCGCGGGATGCCTTACCAGGTACGAAACGTATCCGTTAATTTTGTAAAGACGCTTGGCAAGATGATTGGTTAGGGTCTCCCCAGGACTTTCGCCAAAAGTCTTGGTAAGACTCTCGGCACGACCTTTCTCGCGCGGGATGCACGGAGCGAAGCAAGACGCTTGGTTCGCGTCTCCCCGGGACTTTCGCTAAGAGTGTTGGTAAGACTCTTGCTAAGACTTTTCCCGCGCGGATTGCTACTAGATATCTGATTCTTTGCAATGGTCTCAGGCAGACTCTGTAGACTCGGAAAGAGTCTTGTCAAGAGTCCTGGTGCGGATCATATCCGTTACTCTTGTCGAGAATCTTATAAGACGCTTGGTCAGCGTCTCCCCGGGACTTTCGCCAAGAGTCTTATAAGTCACTTGGTCAGCGTCTCCCCGGGACTTTCGCCAAGAGTCTTGCAAGACTTTCGCTAAGACTCTCGCCAAGACTTTTTTTTTCCGCGCGGGATTGTGTAATTCCCGAATGATTAGGGAATCTATCTTGGGGTTAGGGGTATCTATCTTAAATTGAGCTGCAATATTTGAGTCATCAGAGAAGTAGATGTAGCACTAGCGCTCATGTTTTGTAGTTGCAAAACAGTAATTAATTGAATTTTGGGATTTTAATTTTGTTCTTTGAATAGATTTCATGGAATTCGAAAAAAAAATTGTTCTCAATATTTTATTATGTTTCTAATAACTTTCAATTTGAAGTTGGAATTTTAAATAAATCAATGTTTTATTTCCTCTCAATCCGAATTATCGCGTATGAGTTCAATAAAGCATTCGCATTAGATAACGTTAACTCGACTTCTCTTTTTTTTAAGAAATTGCAAATTTCAACAAATTTAAAGTTGATTGATTATAGTTAAATTAATTACAACAATCATGGAAAAGCTCGTTTTATGTACAACAACATTTCAGCTCTATCTCTAAAACTCAGTTAGCCTAACGTATTGTTTCAGAGGCCCACACACACGATTGTATCAAATACTTATTCTGGTGTGGTTTTACATGGGTATTGAAGGAAATTACAGTAATCTAATAGTAAAATTGTTCGGAAAATTGAGACGTCTTTATGAGGATGAAATTTATATATATAAAATATACAATACCTTTTTGTTTCCTTCCAGCTACCTGTTGGTTCACACCGATCTCCGTGATGTTTTCATCCGTTGAAAGCGGAACCACGTCACTAATTAAAGTAATGAAAAACAGTTGAATGTGGCCATTTGTGTGCATTCAAAACGTCCTGCCGCAGATGCCTCCGTGCATTACAATGTAGTGCTGATGTACTTACAATTCTATTCGATCGAGGGACCGCCACATAGCTTCGATTGTGTCATCTGGAATCCGTATTCTTCCGTCTTCAATCAGCTGCTTTATGTATGCTTCAGCGAACACATTATCTCCTATGAAATGACCCTTACTACATTAACTGAGTAGATACTGGTTTCACGTAGAATATAAAGATTACAGTAAACTTTCTCATTGAGCAATAAACTTATGCTTTGTGGCGATCGATAGATAAATGAGTGTTTACAGATGAGATGATTATTCATACATACGTTTTAATTTTACGTAGGTAGACGTATCGAGATTACCCAACTGTATCGGAGGCTCCTCGTTGATACGAAAACAAATCGTGAACTTGCGCGCCGATGTATCCCCTGCGATGGTCGAATGCATATTACCATAAAACGATTTAAAATCGATCGAAGATGAAAATGCACTGAGCATTGTCGCATGTAAAAATTTTATTCCAATATTTCTACTTGTGGTATTCGGTTACCAATTAGCTGATGCATAATTCTGGCTCATTATCGTTAAAAAAGTTCAATAGCTGTAAAAGTATTGTGCATTGACCAGAGTTCGATTCGAAGTTGTCAAAAAAATATTTACCATCTGGTAGGGCATCTACGTCCCTTATTTGACATGTGCTGCACTGCGCGATTAAACTCTCTTTCGCGTCAGAGTCTACTGAGAGCCGCCGCCGCTTGGGCAGTGGTTCTTCCTGAGAGCCCAAAGACATCGCTTCTATAGTAATAATAACACCGATCGTTAATAAAATCAATAAAAAATGTAAAAATTGCAGAAATGGATTTTTTTCTACGACAATTTTTTCCTTCAACAAACTTTATTCTTTGACAATTTTTTTGCGAAAGTAGCGAAATTAAATACGTGAACGTGGCACGAACGCTAATAATAAAGGTATCTGAAGAACATAGGTAGCAACAAATGATAGCGAGATTAAATACGAAAGAACAACGGCAGTAATTGAGAAAAGATAGTCGAACAACTCTTGAAAGGTAGCAAAAATGGACCGTGTCGTAAGGTAGCATCATTGTAGAGTATCTTTTATAAAACACAATATAAAGCCTATTGAAAGTACGCGTCGGCCAGGCACAGACAGAGAATTGCATACACAACAAAATATTCACAGGAGACAATATTCCACACGTATCAATAGGTGGCACAACAACCACAAACACCAAAAAGTTGAAAATAGAAATTATTATATCGCCATCTCATAAAAGTTGGAAATTGAAATGTTCATATCGCTTTATCCAATTTTTCTCGCAGTGGGTCTCGAGAAAAAAAATAAAACTGCATGAAATTCAAAAAATTGAAAAGACAAAATTTAAACGGTTCGATCGA
Source organism: Ichneumon xanthorius (assembly GCA_917499995.1). NCBI lineage: Eukaryota > Metazoa > Arthropoda > Insecta > Hymenoptera > Ichneumonidae > Ichneumon > Ichneumon xanthorius. Next base: position 218,794 of record CAKJTD010000008.1, read on the forward strand.
TTTTTGTGAAATTTTAATGGGATCATCGGGTGATCATATCCTATCTGTATACGCGTTTTTAGCCCGATGGCTAAAAAATTGTGAGCGCTACAGTGCGTACACACACACACACACACACACACACACACACACGCACGCACGCACGCACGCACGCACGCACGCACGCACGCACGCACGCACGCACGCACGCACGCACGCACGCACGCACGCACGCACGCACGCACGCACGCACGCACGCACGCACGCACGCACGCACGCACGCACGCACGCACGCACGCACGCACGCACGCACGCACGCACGCACGCACGCACGCACGCACGCACGCACGCACGCACGCACGCACGCACGCACGCACGCACGCACGCACGCACGCACGCACGCACGCACGCACGCACGCACGCACGCACGCACGCACGCACGCACGCACGCACGCACGCACGCACGCACGCACGCACGCACGCACGCACGCACGCACGCACGCACGCACGCACGCACGCACGCACGCACGCACGCACGCACGCACGCACGCACGCACGCACGCACGCACGCACGCACGCACGCACGCACGCACGCACGCACGCACGCACGCACGCACGCACGCACGCACGCACGCACGCACGCACGCACGCACGCACGCACGCACGCACGCACGCACGCACGCACGCACGCACGCACTCACGCACTCACGCACTCACGCACTCACGCACTCACGCACTCACGCACTCACGCACTCACGCACTCACGCACTCACGCACTCACGCACTCACGCACTCACGCACTCACGCACTCACGCACTCACGCACTCACGCACTCACGCACTCACGCACTCACGCACTCACGCACTCACGCACTCACGCACTCACGCACTCACGCACTCACGCACTCACGCACTCACGCACTCACGCACTCACGCACTCACGCACTCACGCACTCACGCACTCACGCACTCACGCACTCACGCACTCACGCACTCACGCACTCACGCACTCACGCACTCACGCACTCACGCACTCACGCACTCACGCACTCACGCACTCACGCACTCACGCACTCACGCACTCACGCACTCACGCACTCACGCACTCACGCACTCACGCACTCACGCACTCACGCACTCACGCACTCACGCACTCACGCACTCACGCACTCACGCACTCACGCACTCACGCACTCACGCACTCACGCACTCACGCACTCACGCACTCACGCACTCACGCACTCACGCACTCACGCACTCACGCACTCACGCACTCACGCACTCACGCACTCACGCACTCACGCACTCACGCACTCACGCACTCACGCACTCACGCACTCACGCACTCACGCACTCACGCACTCACGCACTCACGCACTCACGCACTCACGCACTCACGCACTCACGCACTCACGCACTCACGCACTCACGCACTCACGCACTCACGCACTCACGCACTCACGCACTCACGCACTCACGCACTCACGCACTCACGCACTCACGCACTCACGCACTCACGCACTCACGCACTCACGCACTCACGCACTCACGCACTCACGCACTCACGCACTCACGCACTCACGCACTCACGCACTCACGCACTCACGCACTCACGCACTCACGCACTCACGCACTCACGCACTCACGCACTCACGCACTCACGCACTCACGCACTCACGCACTCACGCACTCACGCACTCACGCACTCACGCACTCACGCACTCACGCACTCACGCACTCACGCACTCACGCACTCACGCACTCACGCACTCACGCACTCACGCACTCACGCACTCACGCACTCACGCACTCACGCACTCACGCACTCACGCACTCACGCACTCACGCACTCACGCACTCACGCACTCACGCACTCACGCACTCACGCACTCACGCACTCACGCACTCACGCACTCACGCACTCACGCACTCACGCACTCACGCACTCACGCACTCACGCACTCACGCACTCACGCACTCACGCACTCACGCACTCACGCACTCACGCACTCACGCACTCACGCACTCACGCACTCACGCACTCACGCACTCACGCACTCACGCACTCACGCACTCACGCACTCACGCACTCACGCACTCACGCACTCACGCACTCACGCACTCACGCACTCACGCACTCACGCACTCACGCACTCACGCACTCACGCACTCACGCACTCACGCACTCACGCACTCACGCACTCACGCACTCACGCACTCACGCACTCACGCACTCACGCACTCACGCACTCACGCACTCACGCACTCACGCACTCACGCACTCACGCACTCACGCACTCACGCACTCACGCACTCACGCACTCACGCACTCACGCACTCACGCACTCACGCACTCACGCACTCACGCACTCACGCACTCACGCACTCACGCACTCACGCACTCACGCACTCACGCACTCACGCACTCACGCACTCACGCACTCACGCACTCACGCACTCACGCACTCACGCACTCACGCACTCACGCACTCACGCACTCACGCACTCACGCACTCACGCACTCACGCACTCACGCACTCACGCACTCACGCACTCACGCACTCACGCACTCACGCACTCACGCACTCACGCACTCACGCACTCACGCACTCACGCACTCACGCACTCACGCACTCACGCACTCACGCACTCACGCACTCACGCACTCACGCACTCACGCACTCACGCACTCACGCACTCACGCACTCACGCACTCACGCACTCACGCACTCACGCACTCACGCACTCACGCACTCACGCACTCACGCACTCACGCACTCACGCACTCACGCACTCACGCACTCACGCACTCACGCACTCACGCACTCACGCACTCACGCACTCACGCACTCACGCACTCACGCACTCACGCACTCACGCACTCACGCACTCACGCACTCACGCACTCACGCACTCACGCACTCACGCACTCACGCACTCACGCACTCACGCACTCACGCACTCACGCACTCACGCACTCACGCACTCACGCACTCACGCACTCACGCACTCACGCACTCACGCACTCACGCACTCACGCACTCACGCACTCACGCACTCACGCACTCACGCACTCACGCACTCACGCACTCACGCACTCACGCACTCACGCACTCACGCACTCACGCACTCACGCACTCACGCACTCACGCACTCACGCACTCACGCACTCACGCACTCACGCACTCACGCACTCACGCACTCACGCACTCACGCACTCACGCACTCACGCACTCACGCACTCACGCACTCACGCACTCACGCACTCACGCACTCACGCACTCACGCACTCACGCACTCACGCACTCACGCACTCACGCACTCACGCACTCACGCACTCACGCACTCACGCACTCACGCACTCACGCACTCACGCACTCACGCACTCACGCACTCACGCACTCACGCACTCACGCACTCACGCACTCACGCACTCACGCACTCACGCACTCACGCACTCACGCACTCACGCACTCACGCACTCACGCACTCACGCACTCACGCACTCACGCACTCACGCACTCACGCACTCACGCACTCACGCACTCACGCACTCACGCACTCACGCACTCACGCACTCACGCACTCACGCACTCACGCACTCACGCACTCACGCACTCACGCACTCACGCACTCACGCACTCACGCACTCACGCACTCACGCACTCACGCACTCACGCACTCACGCACTCACGCACTCACGCACTCACGCACTCACGCACTCACGCACTCACGCACTCACGCACTCACGCACTCACGCACTCACGCACTCACGCACTCACGCACTCACGCACTCACGCACTCACGCACTCACGCACTCACGCACTCACGCACTCACGCACTCACGCACTCACGCACTCACGCACTCACGCACTCACGCACTCACGCACTCACGCACTCACGCACTCACGCACTCACGCACTCACGCACTCACGCACTCACGCACTCACGCACTCACGCACTCACGCACTCACGCACTCACGCACTCACGCACTCACGCACTCACGCACTCACGCACTCACGCACTCACGCACTCACGCACTCACGCACTCACGCACTCACGCACTCACGCACTCACGCACTCACGCACTCACGCACTCACGCACTCACGCACTCACGCACTCACGCACTCACGCACTCACGCACTCACGCACTCACGCACTCACGCACTCACGCACTCACGCACTCACGCACTCACGCACTCACGCACTCACGCACTTGTTATATCCGCAGAGACTCAGTTAGCTACTCTGAGTACTGCGGGAGCCGTTAGCTCAAAGGTTTCGGGATTTATCCAGTAAAGGGTTGAAACCCAAGTGAATTATAAAAGCACGATTTATTATATCAATATTAATTACAATAGTTTATTCAAGATTATTTACCAATAGTTGTGTAGTACACTCTGTACGCTTATCTTCCTTCCGAAGAGAGTATATGTTTTACGGTATAACTAACTGACCGTAACGTTGTTCAGATTAAAATCAGACTGTCGAGTGCCTGCTCGTGGTCCTTTATATAGGGGTGAGAGCAGGCATGTCAGCTTAATTTTGACAGTGTCAGCTGTTTCGTAATTGTTTAAACAATTACTGTTTCTGGATTGCCTGTCAGGTTCCCTGTTTCCCAATAGCTGACTCGACTAAATAATTATTCGGCTAACTTCTGAAATATTGTTTCGTCGATACTTCCGTATTTCGCAACGATGCGTCGCGCGCTCGTTGCATACCGCGATTATTGAGCAAGCGCATTCCTCAAATAATCGGGCGTTGACCCGGGGTACAACATCCCTCCCCCCTAAGGGGAAAAGAAATTTACAATTTCTTTTGCTCGCATCCGGCGAGATTTTCGAATGTATCCCGTGTCTCTTTTTTTTTTTTTTTTTTTGGAAAAATTTAGGTTTTTTGGTTGGCTGATCGCGCGGCCAGTGCGGCGTGCTGCTCCACCGAAGTTGCTGACGGTCGCGGGGTAATGTCCGATGAGGTGCTGATCGCGGGTTTTCGTGTCTATATTAACCGGGTGTTCCGTGATTTGATTATTCATTTTTAATTCGACCAGCAACGATTTCGGCTCGCCGATAAGCCACCATGAGTCCACCAATTAAGGTAGGTCTACGTATTTTTGTCTTTTTATCTACTATGTTTGCTTTGGCGAAGTTGGTTGCCGGTTTACGTAATTTTTCTCCTTGGTTTGTTCCAGAGGAAACGCGTGTCGTTGTGCTGCTGGGAGGCGGCGTATAGCCCGGAAGGTAGCCCGGAGGTCGAGCGGTATCGCTCCCCGAGCCCGGAGGTCGAGATCATCGGTGTCGTGGGCGATTTCCCTGCAGAATTGTCTGTCGGCGGCGAGGAGCCGGAGGTCATCGACCTGGTTTCCGATGGGGAATCTTCTGCCGATGGAGGTTCCTTCCGGTCATCCTCTGTTTCTTCGGGCGAGGATTCGCTGTCCGATCTCGTCGACGGGGATTCGTTTTTCGATCTCCTCGACGGCGATTCGTTTTCGGATCTCCTTGACGAGGATTTGTTCTCGGAGACCGATTCGTTCGTCAACGAGGACTCGCCTCCGCCCACCACTGGGGATTTTGGGCCGCAGTCTGGTACGCTGATCCCCTGGGATGGCTTGACATTCGGTGTCGACTTTGGCATCGTTACTCCTTCCCGACCGCTATCCGATGTGTGGCCGGTCCAGGGTCCCGGGTCTGGCTATCGGCCGGCGGGTGCCTCGGACTCGGAGTCGGAGGTCGAGGACGACGAGGATCCGATATCGCGCATGCGGCGTGCCGAGCGGGGCGAGATGGATTGGCGTCGGGCTGAGTGGTACTGACCACCGAGTCTCGCTTCCCTTCGTTGGGATTTATATTTTCCCTTTTTTTTGTATATATATATTTTATGTTTTTTTTTTTGGGGAAATAAATGTATTTTAATGTATTTTGTGTGTTTTCCCGTTAATTCCCTTTTTATTCGGCGAGATTAGGTTAAGCGGCACTGGGCAGGCGTATGGCCTCTGATTTCGCCCTTCGACACAGGGCGTTGATGATGATGTAGCCGGCAAGTGCGAAGAGGGCGACCGCACCGACGGAATATTGTCCGACCACGTGGTATAGCGACGTGGGATTACTCGTTTCGTGCGTGGTGGTTCTGTCCAGGTTCTTTTGCATCTTCCTTATCTGCGTGCCGACTTCGTTTAATTCTCGCGGATTGGTTACTGCGTGCTCGAGCGTTGTCTTCCGGCTTTCGCGTATTGTCATCGGTATTTCTTCTGCCTCGGCGGGGAGCAGGGTAAGGTTGTAGCTCGGCACATAGCAGGTGTCGTTTATCCGTTGCTTCCATCGTCGCACCGTCTCGAGCTTGAAGGCCGCTGTGGTGACCGTGCATCGTTCCTGGAGGGTCACTAGCCCCGCGCCGTGTAATATTTCCTGCTGCGTCGGCTTTCCTTGACAGCCGACGCTCGCCGTCTCTTCGCTCGGCGCTATGTACAGCCATTGCCCTGGTTGACGCATACCCATCACGAGAGTATGCGTGAGGAGTACGATTTTCTTCGGACACGGTTGTCCGTGACCTACCGCACCCTCGATGTATAGTCGTATGCTGCATGGCGCGTCTTCGGTGATCGCCATGACTGGGTGTCGGGGTTTGCAATAATATTTGTCGTCGGCGGTCTTGCATGTTTCGAGGTCCCGTTCCGTCATTCGGATGTATTGCCGATTCTTCCGGTCTACTATCACGAGATCCTCTGTGGTATCGATGTAATAGTAGGTGTTGTTGCTTCCCCTCCGCGGGAGGGGGTACACGTAATTTAGGTTGTATTCGGACGATCCGATAAGGGGGATTTCCAAGATAAGGGTTACCACTCCCTCCTTCCGGTAAGCTCGAGCCGTTGCCAGGCGGAGTATGGCTGCCGCGTTATGTCGCGCGATGGGACGCGGGAAGCTGTGTCCTCTGGGTAGATGTGGCAACGCCTCCGTCAGGTATTTCGTGAGGGTGGCTGGTGTCACGGTTGAGGCACTCACTGTGCCGGATGCCACCCCGGAGAATAATTCAGTCATTTTATCTACCTCGCGCAGGTATGCTTCGACAGAGGCTTCAATTAGCGTCAGGCTTTCGTCGAAGTGTTGTCTGTCGCGTAATACGTCGGTTCGGTTTTGGAAATAACCGTCTACGGTGTGCACCATGGTGAACAATTTTTGTAGATTTCTTTGTGCTGCTTGCGAAGTTTCGTTGAACATTTCGATCGTGGTGTCGACGACCTGCAGTTGTTTTTTCATGCCTTCTTTTAGCGTATCCTGTGTATCTCGGAGGGTCGCGATTTCTGCTTCGAGCCGTTCCCCATCGTCGGCGTCCATGTTGCTGGTTATGGCTTTCAGCACTGTTCCGAGTCCGTTAATTAATCCTCGGCGTTTGCGGCTCGGTTTCACTCCGATGAGATCCTGCACAACCCCCACATTTTCCTCTATTTTTCCAGAGAGTCGTACGAGGTGTTCCAGCATCTCGGCGCAATGTCCGTCCGGGCTCCCGAATTTTTCACACTTCGTCCGAACATCGTCAAGCTGGGCTTTTATCCGTAGCTCCATGAAGGCCATGTTTTTTAAATTCATGCGTATGGCCAGTGTCCAGACGTCGGTGTATGGATATAGTGTTCCGACCTTTTCGAAATATAGCCCTGGGGCGTTTTCGAATTGTTGTATTGTGTATGGCCGGTCCGGGAGATGGGCCGCGGCCTGCGCGCTTACCACCAGTAACCTGGAATTTTTATTTATTTATTTTTCTATCTTTATTGCATTTCCTATTGCGAAGCCTTGTCGGAAACCGGTGACCGTCTGGTGGATTTTTTTTTTTTTTTTTTTCTATTCGTCCACGTAATTTCTTAGGCGGTCTACATGTACTTTTACCGTCCGCCGTCCTTGGCGGAGGGTGTAATTGCACGGCGGGTGTATCTCCTCGATGGGATAGGGTCCGATCCATTTCGGCGTTAGCTTTGCTGAGCGTCCTCGGCGCACCGTTTCGTCGTGTAATAATACGCGGTCTCCGACCTTGAACTTGATTTCTTTCGCCTTTCGGTCGTACTGTTCTTTGGCTTTTTCCTTTGCTGCTTTTAGGTTATCGTGCGCGGTAGACCAGGCCGCGCGTAGCCGTTCTCGTAATTCTTGCACGTAATCGTCGTATGCGTACGTGGGCCTGGGTTCCCTTTTCAAGGACGTTGGTAGCTCTGCGTTGTCGCCGTAGATCAGGCAGTGCGGCGTAAATCCAGTCGCCGTGTGGGGCGTCGTGTTATATGTAAACATGGCGTAGGGTAGCCATTCGTCCCAATTCCCCTGATCTTCATCTATATACCCCTTAAGGTATTCGGCGAGCGTCCTGTGCGAGCGTTCGAGCGCCCCATTCGACTCGGGGTGGTATGCTGTGGTTTGTATTTTTTCTATGCGTAGTAATTTGCATACCCCCTTAAAGATCGCGCTCAGAAAATTCGTGCCTTGGTCGGTAAGGATGGTTTCTGGTGTCCCGTACCGACAGATTATTTCTTTTGCGAACGCTTTCGCAACCTCGTTTGCTTGCTGATTTTCCAGCGGTATGGCTACGCTGTATTTCGTAAGCGAGTCCTGGAACGTGAGAATATATTTATTTCTCGCTTCTGTTTCCGGTAGTGGGCCTACAATGTCCATGGCGCATTTTTGGAAGGCCCGAGTAGGCGTGTCGGTGATGACTAACGGCGCCTTTGTCGCCGGCCGAATTTTATTGCGCTGGCACTTGTCGCAGCGGCCCACATATGCTTCTATATCTTTTCGCATTTCGGGCCAGGAGTATCTTAATTTTATTCTTGCAAGCATTCGCGTGACTCCCTGATGCCCCCCGAGGGGCGCATCGTGATGCTCGTGGAGTATCTTGATTTTTTCCTCCTCGCTGGGACAGTCGCTGTCTGACCCGTTTTCTTCGTATTCCTTTTCGCGCGGCGCGTCGGGCTGACCGTCCGCGGACTCGTACTCCTGGCTGACCGTTTCTTCGTGCGGGCGAGTCTCGCCGTCGCGATCCGTGTCGCTGCATACTTGCTCGGTCTCCTTGTGTGCGTGTGACCGGGTTACCACACATATGCGGCTGAGTGCATCCGCGTTGGTATTTTGCTTACCCGCCTTATACTGCACGTCGAACTCATGCTCCGATAATTTTATTTTCCAGCGCATGAGTCTCGACCCCGGGTCTTTGACACTGAATAGCCACGTTAGTGGTTTATGATCGGTTACTACGGTGAACCGAGTGCCGTATACGTATGGGCGAAATTGTGCAATTCCCCATACGATTGCCAGGAGTTCTTTTTCCGTGGTCGTGTAATTTTGCTCGGCTTTATTTAGCGTTCGGCTGGCGTAGCAGATTGGTAGATCTTCGCCTATTGGCCCTTGCGATAATATGGCCCCGATGGCCTTGTCCGAGGCGTCGGTGGTAACCACGAAGGGCTTCTCGAAGTCCGGATATTGGAGCACGGGAGCGGTCGTTAATGCGCGTTTCAGGTCCTCCATGGCCTGTTCGTGCTTCGCCATCCATTCGAATTTAATATCTTTTTTCGTTAGTTCCGTTAAGGGCTTGGCGACCTTCGAGAAGTCTTGGATAAATTTACGGTAGTATCCTGCTAGTCCTAGGAAGGACTGCACGCCCTTGGCATCTCGGGGAGTCGGAAAATTCCGTACGGAGGTCACTAGAGCTGGATCCGGGCGTACTCCTTCGCTCGAAATTATGTGACCGAGATAGCGAGTTTCCAGTCGTAGAAATCGGCACTTTGCCGGTTGAAGGGCCAATTTCGCTTCTCTTAAGCGTCCAAATACCTCGCGAAGCCGTTCGTTGTGCTCCGCCAGGCTGGCTCCGAATATTACTATGTCGTCGAGATACACATAGCATTTGAGCCCTTCGAGCCCTGCGAGTACGGTGCTCATTAACCGTTGGAAGGTCGGTGGAGCATTTTTTAAGCCGAAGGGCATACGCGTGTATTCGAAATGCCCTTGGGGTGTGGAGAATGCCGTTTTTTCCCTGTCCTCTTCCGCCATCGGAATTTGATGGAATCCTGAGGCAAGGTCGAGCGTCGTAAAATAATGTGCTCGACCCAGCTGGTCTAATATTTCCGTGATCTGCGGTAGCGGGTACGAATCCCCGATGGTTACTTCGTTTAGTTTGCGAAAGTCCACGACTACGCGCATTTTTATTTTTCCTGCCGCGTCAGGTTTTTTCGCTACGACCAGCAACGGCGCATTCCATTGACTTCGACTTGGTTGGATAATGCCGTCCTTTAACATCCCTTTCATTTGTTCCTGTACTTCCTTTTTGTGCGCTTCCGGTAAGCGGTAAGGATGTACTTTTATGGGTCGTGCCCCGGGCTCGAGGGGGATGCTGTGTTCCACCATGTTGGTGCAGGGCAGCTGGTCCCCTTCGAGATGAAATATATCCGCGAACTCGTCGCATATTTCCGTTAACGAGCTCGCTTCCTCCTGGTTAAGGTGTGAGGTATCTATTTCTTTTCGTAGTTTCTCGAGTCGCGTGCCGCTCGGCCCCGTGCTGACGGTGCAGATTCCGCGAGTCGTGGCGGCGGCCGCACCGGGTAATTCCTCTGCTGAGGCCAGTGGCTCGAGTGTCACGGCGGGTCGTTCGACGCGGACGTATTCCGCCGTTGTGTTTACAAGGCTTACTACACAGCTGTGGCCTTGCGGCGAGGTCACACATGCTCCGAGTATAATGCCCTCGGAAACATTACGTCGCTCGACGATTCCTTCGTCGGCGCTTAGCGTGGATACATATGCAATACTCTCACTCCGTGGCGGCAAAGTTATGCTCAAGGAGATTTCGAGGTATTACGTGAAACCAATGTTTCACGGATCCGTTCGGTGTTTCGAGCTCGACAAGGGCGGCGTAGTAAGCATTTAATGAGCCACCTCCGAGCCCTGTCAGTGCGACCGCCGTTTTTTCGGCGGGCGTGTCGTTTTGTAACACGTCTTCGTGTATTAGGCTCACTTGAGCCCCGGTGTCGGCCTTCAGGGTCAGTATACCCTCGATACTAGACGGCGATTTAATATGGAAGTCGCTGGCCGACGCATGAGGTCCCGGCGATTCTGCCGCATAGACGCTGACCTCCTTAAGGGGTTCGTTTGGTGCCCGATGATTTTTCCCTCGGAACGATGCCACTGTCAGCAACTCTGTAATCGTGGTCCGTCCCGGCGAGGATGATTTCGCCTCGATTGTGTAGATATTGGCCCCCCTTAAGGGCCGGTTCGTGGCGGTGACCGTGTCGACCCGGAATGCCCCTACGGTTCCTTCCTGCGGTGACTGTCCGTTGTTTTGTTCCTTTTTCGGCTCGGCGGATTTTTTATTATTGTTATTATTTTTATTTTTCTTATTTTCCGCTTGCTTACGTGACCGGCAATCTTTCCATAAGTGACCGGTTTTTTTACAATAATTACACGTAACGCTCGCGACGTTCACCTCCTTCTGTGCCGGCGCCGGGAGGCTTTGCCTACCTGATCGGCAATTTTTTGCCAGATGCCCTGCTTTCCCGCAGGTGTAGCAGGCGCCCTTTTTCTCCCCTGCCGCGCCTTGCGACTGTCGAGAGTTGCCACCGCCGTTACCGCCCCCATTAGGACGTGCCCCTCCTGGCCGCCCTAAGGTCATTTTTTCGACCTCAATGGCCCCCACGACAGAGTCGTGTAGCCCTTGATAATTACGGGAACGAACGATGGTCTGAATTTCCTTTTTTAGCCCGTTTTCGAAATTCATCTGTGCGCTTTTCCGGATCGCTTCGCCTATGGCACGGGCACCACGTTGATCGGCTCCTTCGCACAGTTTTTCGATGACCTCTACTGTGAGTGTCTCTACCCGTGTAGCATACGCCGAGACGTTTTCCTTTGCGTCTTGACGTAGCGTGCAAAATTGGTATTGCAGGGAGGCGAGTGACTCGCGTTTCCCGTACAATGCTTCCAGCTCGGTGCGTAGATCGTCTAATGTTACGATCGTCTTGTGGCGCATTTCCCGCGTCGCACGATCTTCCAATTTGCTGCTCCGTATCAGTGAGAGTAGAGTAGACCGTTGTCTGGGCCTTACCATGCCCCATACGGCCTCGCAAGATAACATGAAGCCGTCAAGTTTCGTTGGATCGTTCCCATCGAATGTTTTAATGTTTCGAAGGGCGGAACCGAGGTCTAAGTACTCCGGTCCATCCTCATCCGCCATTGTCACCCTGCTTTGGTGCCGAGGGAGCGAATGTTTTGGGGGGGAAGCATCCCCTCGCCCCCCATTTCGGCCCTCCATAACGAAGTCCCTCACTGTTTGGTCCATTGCTGCGAGTCGCTCGGCCGTGGAGTCTTCATGTTCGTGTCCCCCTCGCCGGCCACCCTGGCCCTCCAGGACGAAATTCCTCATCGTTTCTTCCATTGCTACGAGTCGCCCGATCGTGGCATCTTCCTGCGCACGTTTTGTCGGTTGGAGCGTCGCCATCGATTGCTCCTTGGCCATCTGCGTGCTCATTTCTTGGATCAGCTGTTCCAACTGAGCGACCCGTTGCCCTAGCGTGTCCCCGGTACCGGATCGCGCGTGCCCTTGCGAGGGATCGTCGGACTCTTTCCCCTCGTCCACGCGCTGGAGCGTGGGGAAAAGGGTCCGACGGGCCTTTTGGGCGGCCGGTTGGGCGAAGTTCGGTATCCCCTGGCCCGCTTCCTCTGCGGTCCTCTGTACTCCGTTCTCGATATCCCAGTTGGGAGCGTCCTGTCTGCGCTTCGCGCTCCGCATACGGTTAATCTCGTCGGTAACCATGGCCGGGGTAACTTCACCCTGCCTCGGCGCGAACACGCGTACGTCGACATCCTCCCATCCGGTTTCATTCCCGAAAGAGGATCCTCTCTGGGTGTTTACCCGGGCCATCGGGTTCGGGGTGTCCTCCCGTTGCCGTTCCCGTTGCAAGTCCCTGAGAGGGCTGTCGCTCGGTCCCCGTCGGGATTGGACCGCAATTTCCCCCAAGACCCGTTCGAGGCTTCCCGCGGCTCGCAGCGCGTCGGCCCCTGGATCCTGTTCCTGCCCTGGTTGGCCCTGTGGCGAGCTGTGCGTACTCATTTCGACCGGAGTGCGTGCTAAGTATTTTATTAAATTTTTCTGGGTGCTTGGTAGCGGGTGCTACTGGTTCCGACAAGGCTGCGCGTTTCTCGTTTGCTATGTGAGATAATGGAGGTCACTTACAGTGCGTTAACCTTCCACATTACGGGATGCCCTTTTGCTGTTGACGTCTAACCCTCCGGGGTTCTAGGCTCCCTTTTTTTTTTACATCCCAATGTCTGGCGACGCTCTCCGTGGATCCTGCAGTGATCCGCGGAAACTCTCTTCCGTTATCTCGCCTGAATAACGGGATGCCCACGTTGGCCCTGGTTGCGTACGTGGTCCGCCCGAACTCTTGTCGACGATGCTCGACCCTGGTTCGCGGAACTCTCTCTCTCGTGGAGAGTCTTAATTTACCGCACTACGCGGAGATTTCACAACTTGGTATTAGCGATTGTTTATTTTTTTCCGTGGGTTTAGTAATTTTTTTAAATAGTTCACTCTGGAAATCCCACCGCTGCCACCAATGTTATATCCGCAGAGACTCAGTTAGCTACTCTGAGTACTGCGGGAGCCGTTAGCTCAAAGGTTTCGGGATTTATCCAGTAAAGGGTTGAAACCCAAGTGAATTATAAAAGCACGATTTATTATATCAATATTAATTACAATAGTTTATTCAAGATTATTTACCAATAGTTGTGTAGTACACTCTGTACGCTTATCTTCCTTCCGAAGAGAGTATATGTTTTACGGTATAACTAACTGACCGTAACGTTGTTCAGATTAAAATCAGACTGTCGAGTGCCTGCTCGTGGTCCTTTATATAGGGGTGAGAGCAGGCATGTCAGCTTAATTTTGACAGTGTCAGCTGTTTCGTAATTGTTTAAACAATTACTGTTTCTGGATTGCCTGTCAGGTTCCCTGTTTCCCAATAGCTGACTCGACTAAATAATTATTCGGCTAACTTCTGAAATATTGTTTCGTCGATACTTCCGTATTTCGCAACGATGCGTCGCGCGCTCGTTGCATACCGCGATTATTGAGCAAGCGCATTCCTCAAATAATCGGGCGTTGACCCGGGGTACAACGCACTCACGCACTCACGCACTCACGCACTCACGCACTCACGCACTCACGCACTCACGCACTCACGCACTCACGCACTCACGCACTCACGCACTCACGCACTCACGCACTCACGCACTCACGCACTCACGCACTCACGCACTCACGCACTCACGCACTCACGCACTCACGCACTCACGCACTCACGCACTCACGCACTCACGCACTCACGCACTCACGCACTCACGCACTCACGCACTCACGCACTCACGCACTCACGCACTCACGCACTCACGCACTCACGCACTCACGCACTCACGCACACACGCACACACGCACTCACGCACTCACGCACTCACGCACTCACGCACTCACGCACTCACGCACTCACGCACTCACGCACTCACGCACTCACGCACTCACGCACTCACGCACTCACGCACTCACGCACTCACGCACTCACGCACTCACGCACTCACGCACTCACGCACTCACGCACTCACGCACTCACGCACTCACGCACTCACGCACTCACGCACTCACGCACTCACGCACTCACGCACTCACGCACTCACGCACTCACGCACTCACGCACTCACGCACTCACGCACTCACGCACTCACGCACTCACGCACTCACGCACTCACGCACTCACGCACTCACGCACTCACGCACTCACGCACTCACGCACTCACGCACTCACGCACTCACGCACTCACGCACTCACGCACTCACGCACTCACGCACTCACGCACTCACGCACTCACGCACTCACGCACTCACGCACTCACGCACTCACGCACTCACGCACTCACGCACTCACGCACTCACGCACTCACGCACTCACGCACTCACGCACTCACGCACTCACGCACTCACGCACTCACGCACTCACGCACTCACGCACTCACGCACTCACGCACTCACGCACTCACGCACTCACGCACTCACGCACTCACGCACTCACGCACTCACGCACTCACGCACTCACGCACTCACGCACTCACGCACTCACGCACTCACGCACTCACGCACTCACGCACTCACGCACTCACGCACTCACGCACTCACGCACTCACGCACTCACGCACTCACGCACTCACGCACTCACGCACTCACGCACTCACGCACTCACGCACTCACGCACTCACGCACTCACGCACACACGCACACACGCACACACGCACTCACGCACTCACGCACTCACGCACTCACGCACTCACGCACTCACGCACTCACGCACTCACGCACTCACGCACTCACGCACTCACGCACTCACGCACTCACGCACTCACGCACTCACGCACTCACGCACTCACGCACTCACGCACTCACGCACTCACGCACTCACGCACTCACGCACTCACGCACACACGCACACACGCACTCACGCACTCACGCACTCACGCACTCACGCACTCACGCACTCACGCACTCACGCACTCACGCACTCACGCACTCACGCACTCACGCACTCACGCACTCACGCACTCACGCACTCACGCACTCACGCACTCACGCACTCACGCACTCACGCACTCACGCACTCACGCACTCACGCACTCACGCACTCACGCACTCACGCACTCACGCACTCACGCACTCACGCACTCACGCACTCACGCACTCACGCACTCACGCACTCACGCACTCACGCACTCACGCACTCACGCACTCACGCACTCACGCACTCACGCACTCACGCACTCACGCACTCACGCACTCACGCACTCACGCACTCACGCACTCACGCACTCACGCACTCACGCACTCACGCACTCACGCACTCACGCACTCACGCACTCACGCACTCACGCACACACGCACTCACGCACTCACGCACTCACGCACTCACGCACTCACGCACTCACGCACTCACGCACTCACGCACTCACGCACTCACGCACTCACGCACTCACGCACTCACGCACTCACGCACTCACGCACTCACGCACTCACGCACTCACGCACTCACGCACTCACGCACTCACGCACTCACGCACTCACGCACTCACGCACTCACGCACTCACGCACTCACGCACTCACGCACTCACGCACTCACGCACTCACGCACTCACGCACTCACGCACTCACGCACTCACGCACTCACGCACTCACGCACTCACGCACTCACGCACTCACGCACTCACGCACTCACGCACTCACGCACTCACGCACTCACGCACTCACGCACTCACGCACTCACGCACTCACGCACTCACGCACTCACGCACTCACGCACTCACGCACTCACGCACTCACGCACTCACGCACTCACGCACTCACGCACTCACGCACTCACGCACTCACGCACTCACGCACTCACGCACTCACGCACTCACGCACTCACGCACTCACGCACTCACGCACTCACGCACTCACGCACTCACGCACTCACGCACTCACGCACTCACGCACTCACGCACTCACGCACTCACGCACTCACGCACTCACGCACTCACGCACTCACGCACTCACGCACTCACGCACTCACGCACTCACGCACTCACGCACTCACGCACTCACGCACTCACGCACTCACGCACTCACGCACTCACGCACTCACGCACTCACGCACTCACGCACTCACGCACTCACGCACTCACGCACTCACGCACTCACGCACTCACGCACTCACGCACTCACGCACTCACGCACTCACGCACTCACGCACTCACGCACTCACGCACTCACGCACTCACGCACTCACGCACTCACGCACTCACGCACTCACGCACTCACGCACTCACGCACTCACGCACTCACGCACTCACGCACTCACGCACTCACGCACTCACGCACTCACGCACTCACGCACTCACGCACTCACGCACTCACGCACTCACGCACTCACGCACTCACGCACTCACGCACTCACGCACTCACGCACTCACGCACTCACGCACTCACGCACTCACGCACTCACGCACTCACGCACTCACGCACTCACGCACTCACGCACTCACGCACTCACGCACTCACGCACTCACGCACTCACGCACTCACGCACTCACGCACTCACGCACTCACGCACTCACGCACTCACGCACTCACGCACTCACGCACTCACGCACTCACGCACTCACGCACTCACGCACTCACGCACTCACGCACTCACGCACTCACGCACTCACGCACTCACGCACTCACGCACTCACGCACTCACGCACTCACGCACTCACGCACTCACGCACTCACGCACTCACGCACTCACGCACTCACGCACTCACGCACTCACGCACTCACGCACTCACGCACTCACGCACTCACGCACTCACGCACTCACGCACTCACGCACTCACGCACTCACGCACTCACGCACTCACGCACTCACGCACTCACGCACTCACGCACTCACGCACTCACGCACTCACGCACTCACGCACTCACGCACTCACGCACTCACGCACTCACGCACTCACGCACTCACGCACTCACGCACTCACGCACTCACGCACTCACGCACTCACGCACTCACGCACTCACGCACTCACGCACTCACGCACTCACGCACTCACGCACTCACGCACTCACGCACTCACGCACTCACGCACTCACGCACTCACGCACTCACGCACTCACGCACTCACGCACTCACGCACTCACGCACTCACGCACTCACGCACTCACGCACTCACGCACTCACGCACTCACGCACTCACGCACTCACGCACTCACGCACTCACGCACTCACGCACTCACGCACTCACGCACTCACGCACTCACGCACTCACGCACTCACGCACTCACGCACTCACGCACTCACGCACTCACGCACTCACGCACTCACGCACTCACGCACTCACGCACTCACGCACTCACGCACTCACGCACTCACGCACTCACGCACTCACGCACTCACGCACTCACGCACTCACGCACTCACGCACTCACGCACTCACGCACTCACGCACTCACGCACTCACGCACTCACGCACTCACGCACTCACGCACTCACGCACTCACGCACTCACGCACTCACGCACTCACGCACTCACGCACTCACGCACTCACGCACTCACGCACTCACGCACTCACGCACACACGCACTCACGCACTCACGCACTCACGCACTCACGCACTCACGCACTCACGCACTCACGCACTCACGCACTCACGCACTCACGCACTCACGCACTCACGCACTCACGCACTCACGCACTCACGCACTCACGCACTCACGCACTCACGCACTCACGCACTCACGCACTCACGCACTCACGCACTCACGCACTCACGCACTCACGCACTCACGCACTCACGCACTCACGCACTCACGCACTCACGCACTCACGCACTCACGCACTCACGCACTCACGCACTCACGCACTCACGCACTCACGCACTCACGCACTCACGCACTCACGCACTCACGCACTCACGCACTCACGCACTCACGCACTCACGCACTCACGCACTCACGCACTCACGCACTCACGCACTCACGCACTCACGCACTCACGCACTCACGCACTCACGCACTCACGCACTCACGCACTCACGCACTCACGCACTCACGCACTCACGCACTCACGCACTCACGCACTCACGCACTCACGCACTCACGCACTCACGCACTCACGCACTCACGCACTCACGCACTCACGCACTCACGCACTCACGCACTCACGCACTCACGCACTCACGCACTCACGCACTCACGCACTCACGCACTCACGCACTCACGCACTCACGCACTCACGCACTCACGCACTCACGCACTCACGCACTCACGCACTCACGCACTCACGCACTCACGCACTCACGCACTCACGCACTCACGCACACGCACACGCACTCACGCACACGCACACGCACACGCACACGCACACGCACACGCACACGCACACGCACACGCACACGCACACGCACACGCACACGCACACGCACACGCACACGCACACGCACACGCACACGCACACGCACACGCACACGCACACGCACACGCACACGCACACGCACACGCACACGCACACGCACACGCACACGCACACGCACACGCACACGCACACGCACACGCACACGCACACGCACACGCACACGCACACGCACACGCACACGCACACGCACACGCACACGCACACGCACACGCACACGCACACGCACACGCACACGCACACGCACACGCACACGCACACGCACACGCACACGCACACGCACACGCACACGCACACGCACACGCACACGCACACGCACACGCACACGCACACGCACACGCACACGCACACGCACACGCACACGCACACGCACACGCACACGCACACGCACACGCACACGCACACGCACACGCACACGCACACGCACACGCACACGCACACGCACACGCACACGCACACGCACACGCACACGCACACGCACACGCACACGCACACGCACACGCACACGCACACGCACACGCACACGCACACGCACACGCACACGCACACGCACACGCACACGCACACGCACACGCACACGCACACGCACACGCACACGCACACGCACACGCACACGCACACGCACACGCACACGCACACGCACACGCACACGCACACGCACACGCACACGCACACGCACACGCACACGCACACGCACACGCACACGCACACGCACACGCACACGCACACGCACACGCACACGCACACGCACACGCACACGCACACGCACACGCACACGCACACGCACACGCACACGCACACGCACACGCACACGCACACGCACACGCACACGCACACGCACACGCACACGCACACGCACACGCACACGCACACGCACACGCACACGCACACGCACACGCACACGCACACGCACACGCACACGCACACGCACACGCACACGCACACGCACACGCACACGCACACGCACACGCACACGCACACGCACACGCACACGCACACGCACACGCACACGCACACGCACACGCACACGCACACGCACACGCACACGCACACGCACACGCACACGCACACGCACACGCACACGCACACGCACACGCACACGCACACGCACACGCACACGCACACGCACACGCACACGCACACGCACACGCACACGCACACGCACACGCACACGCACACGCACACGCACACGCACACGCACACGCACACGCACACGCACACGCACACGCACACGCACACGCACACGCACACGCACACGCACACGCACACGCACACGCACACGCACACGCACACGCACACGCACACGCACACGCACACGCACACGCACACGCACACGCACACGCACACGCACACGCACACGCACACGCACACGCACACGCACACGCACACGCACACGCACACGCACACGCACACGCACACGCACACGCACACGCACACGCACACGCACACGCACACGCACACGCACACGCACACGCACACGCACACGCACACGCACACGCACACGCACACGCACACGCACACGCACACGCACACGCACACGCACACGCACACGCACACGCACACGCACACGCACACGCACACGCACACGCACACGCACACGCACACGCACACGCACACGCACACGCACACGCACACGCACACGCACACGCACACGCACACGCACACGCACACGCACACGCACACGCACACGCACACGCACACGCACACGCACACGCACACGCACACGCACACGCACACGCACACGCACACGCACACGCACACGCACACGCACACGCACACGCACACGCACACGCACACGCACACGCACACGCACACGCACACGCACACGCACACGCACACGCACACGCACACGCACACGCACACGCACACGCACACGCACACGCACACGCACACGCACACGCACACGCACACGCACACGCACACGCACACGCACACGCACACGCACACGCACACGCACACGCACACGCACACGCACACGCACACGCACACGCACACGCACACGCACACGCACACGCACACGCACACGCACACGCACACGCACACGCACACGCACACGCACACGCACACGCACACGCACACGCACACGCACACGCACACGCACACGCACACGCACACGCACACGCACACGCACACGCACACGCACACGCACACGCACACGCACACGCACACGCACACGCACACGCACACGCACACGCACACGCACACGCACACGCACACGCACACGCACACGCACACGCACACGCACACGCACACGCACACGCACACGCACACGCACACGCACACGCACACGCACACGCACACGCACACGCACACGCACACGCACACGCACACGCACACGCACACGCACACGCACACGCACACGCACACGCACACGCACACGCACACGCACACGCACACGCACACGCACACGCACACGCACACGCACACGCACACGCACACGCACACGCACACGCACACGCACACGCACACGCACACGCACACGCACACGCACACGCACACGCACACGCACACGCACACGCACACGCACACGCACACGCACACGCACACGCACACGCACACGCACACGCACACGCACACGCACACGCACACGCACACGCACACGCACACGCACACGCACACGCACACGCACACGCACACGCACACGCACACGCACACGCACACGCACACGCACACGCACACGCACACGCACACGCACACGCACACGCACACGCACACGCACACGCACACGCACACGCACACGCACACGCACACGCACACGCACACGCACACGCACACGCACACGCACACGCACACGCACACGCACACGCACACGCACACGCACACGCACACGCACACGCACACGCACACGCACACGCACACGCACACGCACACGCACACGCACACGCACACGCACACGCACACGCACACGCACACGCACACGCACACGCACACGCACACGCACACGCACACGCACACGCACACGCACACGCACACGCACACGCACACGCACACGCACACGCACACGCACACGCACACGCACACGCACACGCACACGCACACGCACACGCACACGCACACGCACACGCACACGCACACGCACACGCACACGCACACGCACACGCACACGCACACGCACACGCACACGCACACGCACACGCACACGCACACGCACACGCACACGCACACGCACACGCACACGCACACGCACACGCACACGCACACGCACACGCACACGCACACGCACACGCACACGCACACGCACACGCACACGCACACGCACACGCACACGCACACGCACACGCACACGCACACGCACACGCACACGCACACGCACACGCACACGCACACGCACACGCACACGCACACGCACACGCACACGCACACGCACACGCACACGCACACGCACACGCACACGCACACGCACACGCACACGCACACGCACACGCACACGCACACGCACACGCACACGCACACGCACACGCACACGCACACGCACACGCACACGCACACGCACACGCACACGCACACGCACACGCACACGCACACGCACACGCACACGCACACGCACACGCACACGCACACGCACACGCACACGCACACGCACACGCACACGCACACGCACACGCACACGCACACGCACACGCACACGCACACGCACACGCACACGCACACGCACACGCACACGCACACGCACACGCACACGCACACGCACACGCACACGCACACGCACACGCACACGCACACGCACACGCACACGCACACGCACACGCACACGCACACGCACACGCACACGCACACGCACACGCACACGCACACGCACACGCACACGCACACGCACACGCACACGCACACGCACACGCACACGCACACGCACACGCACACGCACACGCACACGCACACGCACACGCACACGCACACGCACACGCACACGCACACGCACACGCACACGCACACGCACACGCACACGCACACGCACACGCACACGCACACGCACACGCACACGCACACGCACACGCACACGCACACGCACACGCACACGCACACGCACACGCACACGCACACGCACACGCACACGCACACGCACACGCACACGCACACGCACACGCACACGCACACGCACACGCACACGCACACGCACACGCACACGCACACGCACACGCACACGCACACGCACACGCACACGCACACGCACACGCACACGCACACGCACACGCACACGCACACGCACACGCACACGCACACGCACACGCACACGCACACGCACACGCACACGCACACGCACACGCACACGCACACGCACACGCACACGCACACGCACACGCACACGCACACGCACACGCACACGCACACGCACACGCACACGCACACGCACACGCACACGCACACGCACACGCACACGCACACGCACACGCACACGCACACGCACACGCACACGCACACGCACACGCACACGCACACGCACACGCACACGCACACGCACACGCACACGCACACGCACACGCACACGCACACGCACACGCACACGCACACGCACACGCACACGCACACGCACACGCACACGCACACGCACACGCACACGCACACGCACACGCACACGCACACGCACACGCACACGCACACGCACACGCACACGCACACGCACACGCACACGCACACGCACACGCACACGCACACGCACACGCACACGCACACGCACACGCACACGCACACGCACACGCACACGCACACGCACACGCACACGCACACGCACACGCACACGCACACGCACACGCACACGCACACGCACACGCACACGCACACGCACACGCACACGCACACGCACACGCACACGCACACGCACACGCACACGCACACGCACACGCACACGCACACGCACACGCACACGCACACGCACACGCACACGCACACGCACACGCACACGCACACGCACACGCACACGCACACGCACACGCACACGCACACGCACACGCACACGCACACGCACACGCACACGCACACGCACACGCACACGCACACGCACACGCACACGCACACGCACACGCACACGCACACGCACACGCACACGCACACGCACACGCACACGCACACGCACACGCACACGCACACGCACACGCACACGCACACGCACACGCACACGCACACGCACACGCACACGCACACGCACACGCACACGCACACGCACACGCACACGCACACGCACACGCACACGCACACGCACACGCACACGCACACGCACACGCACACGCACACGCACACGCACACGCACACGCACACGCACACGCACACGCACACGCACACGCACACGCACACGCACACGCACACGCACACGCACACGCACACGCACACGCACACGCACACGCACACGCACACGCACACGCACACGCACACGCACACGCACACGCACACGCACACGCACACGCACACGCACACGCACACGCACACGCACACGCACACGCACACGCACACGCACACGCACACGCACACGCACACGCACACGCACACGCACACGCACACGCACACGCACACGCACACGCACACGCACACGCACACGCACACGCACACGCACACGCACACGCACACGCACACGCACACGCACACGCACACGCACACGCACACGCACACGCACACGCACACGCACACGCACACGCACACGCACACGCACACGCACACGCACACGCACACGCACACGCACACGCACACGCACACGCACACGCACACGCACACGCACACGCACACGCACACGCACACGCACACGCACACGCACACGCACACGCACACGCACACGCACACGCACACGCACACGCACACGCACACGCACACGCACACGCACACGCACACGCACACGCACACGCACACGCACACGCACACGCACACGCACACGCACACGCACACGCACACGCACACGCACACGCACACGCACACGCACACGCACACGCACACGCACACGCACACGCACACGCACACGCACACGCACACGCACACGCACACGCACACGCACACGCACACGCACACGCACACGCACACGCACACGCACACGCACACGCACACGCACACGCACACGCACACGCACACGCACACGCACACGCACACGCACACGCACACGCACACGCACACGCACACGCACACGCACACGCACACGCACACGCACACGCACACGCACACGCACACGCACACGCACACGCACACGCACACGCACACGCACACGCACACGCACACGCACACGCACACGCACACGCACACGCACACGCACACGCACACGCACACGCACACGCACACGCACACGCACACGCACACGCACACGCACACGCACACGCACACGCACACGCACACGCACACGCACACGCACACGCACACGCACACGCACACGCACACGCACACGCACACGCACACGCACACGCACACGCACACGCACACGCACACGCACACGCACACGCACACGCACACGCACACGCACACGCACACGCACACGCACACGCACACGCACACGCACACGCACACGCACACGCACACGCACACGCACACGCACACGCACACGCACACGCACACGCACACGCACACGCACACGCACACGCACACGCACACGCACACGCACACGCACACGCACACGCACACGCACACGCACACGCACACGCACACGCACACGCACACGCACACGCACACGCACACGCACACGCACACGCACACGCACACGCACACGCACACGCACACGCACACGCACACGCACACGCACACGCACACGCACACGCACACGCACACGCACACGCACACGCACACGCACACGCACACGCACACGCACACGCACACGCACACGCACACGCACACGCACACGCACACGCACACGCACACGCACACGCACACGCACACGCACACGCACACGCACACGCACACGCACACGCACACGCACACGCACACGCACACGCACACGCACACGCACACGCACACGCACACGCACACGCACACGCACACGCACACGCACACGCACACGCACACGCACACGCACACGCACACGCACACGCACACGCACACGCACACGCACACGCACACGCACACGCACACGCACACGCACACGCACACGCACACGCACACGCACACGCACACGCACACGCACACGCACACGCACACGCACACGCACACGCACACGCACACGCACACGCACACGCACACGCACACGCACACGCACACGCACACGCACACGCACACGCACACGCACACGCACACGCACACGCACACGCACACGCACACGCACACGCACACGCACACGCACACGCACACGCACACGCACACGCACACGCACACGCACACGCACACGCACACGCACACGCACACGCACACGCACACGCACACGCACACGCACACGCACACGCACACGCACACGCACACGCACACGCACACGCACACGCACACGCACACGCACACGCACACGCACACGCACACGCACACGCACACGCACACGCACACGCACACGCACACGCACACGCACACGCACACGCACACGCACACGCACACGCACACGCACACGCACACGCACACGCACACGCACACGCACACGCACACGCACACGCACACGCACACGCACACGCACACGCACACGCACACGCACACGCACACGCACACGCACACGCACACGCACACGCACACGCACACGCACACGCACACGCACACGCACACGCACACGCACACGCACACGCACACGCACACGCACACGCACACGCACACGCACACGCACACGCACACGCACACGCACACGCACACGCACACGCACACGCACACGCACACGCACACGCACACGCACACGCACACGCACACGCACACGCACACGCACACGCACACGCACACGCACACGCACACGCACACGCACACGCACACGCACACGCACACGCACACGCACACGCACACGCACACGCACACGCACACGCACACGCACACGCACACGCACACGCACACGCACACGCACACGCACACGCACACGCACACGCACACGCACACGCACACACACACCCACACCCACACGCACACGCACACGCACACGCACACGCACACGCACACGCACACGCACACGCACACGCACACGCACACGCACACGCACACGCACACGCACACGCACACGCACACGCACACGCACACGCACACGCACATATTCATACATACACACGCACGTACATACATTTTTTCTAAATGTGTTTTTTGGATGTGTCTGAACATTCTGAACGACGAAAACAAAGCTTCCTTTATGAGGAATCAAAACCAAAGAAAAGATAGCAGAACATACAGAAAAGTCGAGCCGTAGAGAGAGATAGCGAAACAGAAAGAGAGCTCGCGTCGTAGAGAGAGATAGCGCGCAAACAAACGCGCAGGCTACGATGTAGCCAAACACGCCGCCGAATTCCTTAGCTCAAACCATGAAAGAAAAAGAAAACTAATATGTGGTTTGTCCAAATTAACGTTCAATATTTCATATAGTTCGTAGGAATATTTCTGCATCCGCCTCCAATACTACCCGCAAACCGAAGGTAGCATAAGATGAAATATGGCAAATTAATCCAACACAGAAAAGGTAACTCGCAAAATCGTGTTTTGCACTTCAACACGCGTATTCTATTTTCCGCATAGCTTGAATTAATAACTGCTTAATTATTGAGAAATAAACTCCAAAATTCACGGACAATGCGAAAATAATAAAAGAAAAACACAAGAAATCAAAGCGCGGAATGATCTCGACAGAAATACACTTAATACAGATACCAGAGCGACTAGAATTCGTCGCACAGATATCTTCCCAGCTAAAGCAAAACTCTATGAAACGGGTTGATATTTGCGCAAAAGCTGATTCTCGTGCATACCAAATTAATCAAGAGCCGGCATCTCACCTAAATATTCTTAGATGAATTTCAAATGAAGCTGCGGTGTCGTCTTCGGATCGGGAACGAAATCGGAGCACTCAAGTAGCCTTCGTCTTCGAGGGCAGTCCGGTAGAGAAAAAGGAAGCTCGTGCGCGCACTACACTCCGGCGGTCGGTGACCCCCACTCTCTATTGATTCTATCGATCGCGCGCGCTCCAAATCCTTATGACGCGTGCTATAGCATATCCGGCGGAATTGGGAAACTCTCGACGCGAGCAGCCGCGCAGTCTCGCGCAAATTCGAATCGAATTACAATGCTTGTGACTCTCAAGTTATTTTGAGAGCGCGCTTCCGGCTTATATTGATGTTTGCCGGAAGTGCATTTTGAAACAAAATTTGGAAGCCGGAATTGCATTTGAATGGATAATGTTACAAAGTTCCATTGTGCATTGTTCTCGTAATGACTAATGGAGCAGAGTGCCATCATCCATTATTTTCTTAATAGACAATGGAACCGAGTTCCATTATGCATTATTCTCGTAATGCAAAATGAATCAGAGTTCCATTGTCCATTGTTTTCGTAATTCATAATGGAACCGAGTTCCACTATCCATTGCTTCTGTAATGGTGCATGGAAGGCAGGCCCATTATCAATTTTCAAAAATATGGATAATGAATTCAAGACTCATTGTCGATATTCAAAGTAATGGATAATGAATGGTTTCTCCCATTACTCGTTATCAAGATAATGGGCAAAGAGCGCACTATCGATGACCCATTTTTTATGTAATGAGAAATGGATGGCAGTCTAATTACCGATTTTAGATGTGATGAACAATGCAGGATAGTTCCATTGTCGATTTAAAATAAAATGATGTACGGAAAATAATCCCATTGCCGACTTCTAAAGAAATGGATAATGGAAGTGATTCACATTCGAAATTTAAAAAAAAATGCGCAATGAAAGTGAAAAATCAATATGAAAATAATGCATTATTTGCAACTCTGCTACTGAATTGGGCTCATTGGGATTATATTCATGCAGCGCTGGTTAAAAATTATTATTATTAAATTCTGCATATTATTATTGGTCTCCCGTGCTACTAATAATCTAGTATAATATCATATCTATATTTAAAGACACTGTCAATAACCAATTGTTTGGCGGTGTGTTTGCGGTCTGATGGTGCGGTCCGGACCGGTGAATTCCTCCCCCGAGTGGGATGGTATAAATTGGGTCCTTCAGGCCCCGCAATTGGAAGGTGGTTCGGGCAATTTTCTCGTGGATCTCGGTTACGAGTTAAACATCGTAAAATTGCTCTCGCGGAAGGGGTGGTAATTAACGTAAGCCATAGAATTACGATCGAGGCTTCTCCCGGGGTTTTTATCCAATCCCTTGGTACCATCACCCTGTGGCACACTCCTACTCCCTTCCACGTCGTTGAACAGTTCCCGATCATCCAGGACGGAGTTATCGGCGCGTTTTGAGAACCAGCTTAATTGAGGAATAAGTTTCATGGTCCGGCGCGAGGTGTTAGGCAGGTATTTCAATAGCTGTACCCTGTATGGAATTCAAGCTAAATCCGGGAGCTGGTTTAAATCTGATTAAATCAAGCGCGCTTGCGATTGCCAACTATTCCGCCAGCACAGCGGGTGCGGGACTGGCCTCAGGATCGGTAACGCCGATCTCGGGAACCATTTCGATTAATCTTCCGGGAACTTCGCTATCCTGCCTTTTTCACGTTGTAACGGATTTATCCATTGATTACGACGGAGTTATCGACCCGCTTGTTACTCAAGTTAATTGATCAAGCTTTTATTTTTATTTTTATTTTTATTTTTATTTTTATTTTTCCTTTTCCCATAAATTATTTCACAAACCATGCCGGACCCAGTGGCGGGAGCGGTCGATGTATCTGTCACCTTGTGGAGGGGCTTTCGCTGCGAGATCAACGGGATATAGTCCCGGCGTTTGACGGGCGGAATATCCCGCTTAACGATTTTGTCCAGGACGTTCGTAACGCGGCAGCCCTTATCCCCGAGGGGAGAGAAGCCGATTTTGTCGCCGCAGTGATCGCTAAGCTTAGCGGCGACGCGCGCAGATGCATTGTCGGGCTAACAATCGGAACTATCGCGGACCTGATAGAGATTTTGCGAAAAAAGACTAACACGCGGTAAAGATTGCAATTATTACACCACTCGGCTCGCGAATTTGCGCATGCGGCAAGAGGAATCGATCGGACAATTCTATGACCGGGTTCGCATTTTGTATTACGGTAGCCGATCTGCCTGGAAAGCCGAAAAGGGAAGAGATCCTCCGGCGGAAGCCGATGGTTGCGACCCTCTAGCCGGGGTCGCGCGTCAAGGATTCATCAACGCCCTACCCACCCGCGTAAAGGAGGTGGTTTACATCAAGGGCGCCGCCGATCTTGATGAAGCCTTTGACGTCGCCGAAAAATATGCGTTAGAAAGCTCGGGCGATCTTCACGGGTCCGAGCGGCGAAGAGGCGACGATACCTTTGTCGGTCACACGCGTGTCGATTTTTACGATCCACGATCGCGGTCCCCGTCGCCCTCATACTTCCAACCGGCGAGACCGAGGGAGCGATTAGCATCCCCCGGTCCGCCGGGTAAACCGCGAACGGGAATATTAAAGCCGGGCAGGCCGGAATCTCTCAGACTGCCCAGCCCGAACGGGTCACGAGGAGCCGTAGCTGGGTATTGTTATGCCTGCGGAGCCGAGTCCAGCTGCTTCCCTCGAAGTGATGGTGCCACGACGAGCTATTGCTACGCGTGCAGCGCGAAATCCATTTGTTATCGCCGCGATGACTGGGCACCGCGTCAAGCCCCCGAGCAGCAAGATAATGCCCCCCGAGATACGCGCGGGAATCGCGAATCGCGTTCTCCAGTGAGACATTTAAACTCCCCGCAGGCTCGTCGCGCCGAAGCAACGGCGAGCCTAGCCAACGACACGAACGCGAACGCGAAACAAGCGTCAATACGCATACTCAAATCCCTCAAGTAATCTTGACGTTAGATCCGGAGGGTAAGATCGAAGAGGAATCCCCTGTAATAAGGCTGTCTGCTCCGGAGCTTATACACGGCACCGATAATTTCTTTTGCGACACGGGCTCCGACTTAAATCTGATAAAAATAGACGCGCTTAATGAAGATCTCACCGTCGACACGACGCGAGCTGTTCCATACCGCGGGACTACCGAGGAACGGTCGATGACTCTCGGCACTATAGAAATTCATTTTCGAGACGTGCCAACAATATTTCATGTTGTTTACGAATTCCCAACGGAGAGCAACGGCGTGCTCGGAAAGCCATACATGCGGCAGGAACAGGCGGAAATTTCTTTCTACCATAATACGCTGGTAACCGCGAACGATCCGATTCGCCCGAAGCCGTTCGTGGAGGGCGCGATTGTCCCCGAGAACCGCGTGCTCACTACTAGCGCTCTCGCCGAGGTGAAAATATTCCGGATAAGAGCCCGTACGCGAGAGCAGATTCCCATTCAGGTATCAAACCCCGGGGCTGAAGAAGGATATCTTCCCAGAATAGATACGATCGAAGGGTTGTTTATAGGAGAAGCTATAGTTTCACAAAAGTACGGAATTCGTCATGTTCTCGCCGTAAACACTCTCGATGAGGATGTAAATATCGAGGTTCTTCCGCAAGAACTGATTCCCTTCGACATTCGCGAATCGGATTTCAATGCGAGCTCGGGGGAGGAACGTACGACTGATGAGGACGTGCCCCCTCCTGCAGACCGGGTATCGGCAATATTGGAAGCCCTCAGATTATCGGATCTGACAAAACTCGAACGACAGGAGGTTACCCGCCTCGTGGAGGAATTTCCCGCACGTTTCAAGTTACCGGGAGATAAATTGCCGTGTACCGATAGAGTCGCGCATACCATCCCCACGGTGGACGAACTCCCGATTCATACGCGACAGTACCGATTTCCCGTCGTGCATCGCGACGAAGTTGAGAATCAAGTCCAGAAAAAAATTGAAAATCGCGTAATCGTGCCATCGCAGTCCCCGTATAATTCCCAAGTGTGGATTGTACCAAAAAAACCCGATTCGCAGGGTAGGCCGCGGATGCGCATGGTAATTGATTTCCGCAAACTTAACGAAAAGACTATCTCAGACGCTTACCCTCTGCCCAATATAGTCGATATATTGGATCAGCTAGGGCGTGCGCAATATTTCTCCACCTTCGATTTGGCGAGCGGTTTTCAACAAATTCCGATGGATCCCAAAGATCGCGCGAAAACAGCGTTTTCTACTCCCAACGGGCACTACGAGTACGTACGTATGCCCGAGGGATTGAAAAACGCTCCCGCAACGTTCCAACGTTTAATGGACAATGTTCTACGGGGTCTCCAGGGAACAGAAATGTTCATATACCTGGACGACATCGTTGTGTTTGCGAAGACGCTCGAGGAGCACCGAACGAAGGTGCGACGTCTCATGGCGCGCCTCGAGGCGGCCAATCTCGTTTTGGAACCCGACAAATGCGAATTTTTGCGGAAAGAAGTCGCGTACCTGGGCCATGTTATCGGGCGAGACGGAGTCCGACCCGACCCTCGAAAACTCGAGGCCGTAAAAAAGTTCCCAACTCCGAAAAATCAGAAAAATGTGCGACAATTCCTGGGACTATTATAGGCGATTTATCGCACATTTTTCCGCACGCGCGAAACCGCTGTCCGACCTTCTCAAGAAAGGAACTTGTTTTGAGTGGGGACGGACAGAAAATCGAAGCTTCCGGGATCTACGCAGGGCTCTCTGTAGAGAACCAATTTTGCAATATCCCAATTTTTCCAAACCATTTGTTTTGACAACGGACGCCTCCGATATAGCGATCGGAGCCGTGCTGAGTCAAGAACACGACGGTCACGACTTGCCAATTGCATATTATTCACGCGTACTAAATAAGGCAGAAGCAAATTATAGTACGACCGAGAAAGAATGCCTGGCTGTCATCAATGCCATAGAACAATTTTAACCGTATCTATATGGTCGAAAATTCAAACTAGTTTCCGACCACGAGCCTCTAAAATGGATCGAGTCTACGAACGATCCGGGGAAGAGACTCGTACGTTGGCGAATGAGACTCCGTAATTATGATTACGAATTCGTCTACAAACCCGGGCGACTGAACGCGAACGCAGATGCATTGTCGCGTAATCCGATCATCTCGGGAAGTTCTACTTCAAGCGACTCGGACTCAGACGTTCCGACTCCCAAGGTTCTTCCATTAACAACCGGCCCAAAAAGGGGTACAAAGCCCCCTCGGGCCGCAGGGAGACCGAGGTTGGCGTCGGCTCCTCAGCTGGACGCATCATATTTGCCGGCAACGCTGGCACGCGGTTCTACGCGCGCAGTTCGAAAACCTTCGCCGCTAGATATGAGCGCGATTGCGACTCGGACTAGAGCAAGGGCGGTGACGTCATCCGCCGTCGCTGGCGACAAGGAAGGCGCGGGCACGAGCTCCGGCGAGGTGTCGGCTCCGCCTATACAGTGGTTAGGTTATAGTATGCTGCCGACACACTTGCTACCACCCAAGGGGCCAATTCTCAGTAGGAACCCCCCCCCCCCCCCCCCCCCGGTGGTAAAGAAGCCGGCGACTGAGGCCCCTGAACATCTCACATCGGGAGACGAGGGCCCGCCGCAAGGCGACAATATTGCAGTAATCGCGAGTCCGGGAATTAGCGACTCCGAAGACGATAAGTCTGAAAATGAAACGTCTGCTTTACCTGCAATATTGCCAAAATCTCTGCAGGACTCCTTCGCGAAATTCGATGAGTCAATAGCTAAGCTCGAGGAAAAATTCCAAAGTGATCTGGAGACTTCCAATCTAACACCCGAAATAATATTGCCTGCTTCCATATCCGACGGCGAGGAAATCGACGAGCAAACTAGAGAAGTGCTCGACGAACTCGACCCGTACGACGATGATACTCAAGATTTGGAATTATCGCGACGAATACAGGAGCTGGCCGAGCGGGTCGAAAAAGCGACGGAAAAGCAGCTCCGATTTGAACAAGGGAAATCGCCCGGCATCGAGGCTAGCGCCGCAGAAAAGGAACGTGATGCAGACGATGAGAGCGAGGAGCCGCAGGAGAAAGAGAAAGAGAAAGAGCGAGAGGCTCCCGACGCACACGAGACGATCGTCTCCAAGCCTCGCTATTCATTCTCCACACCAGCGCCGGGCTCAAGGCCTATGGCACGCTCAACCCCGAGTCATCATCGGCCGTCTCTCTCCCACATTCCGGAGGAAGATAACGCGTCCTTGCCGCAGGCAGCATGGCTGCCAGCAGCACGCGTTGAACCTCCAGCCGTGCCCCCTTGTGCCCCCTCAGGGCCTCGAGAGCAAGATATCTCGAGAGCGGCCCGGGAACAGCGTTGCGTCATCGACGCGGTGGATGACGTAGCCACGTGCGACTACCCGGCAACGAGAACAAGGGCGCGCGAGAGAAAGAAGATGATTTCGGCCGCTCCAGATGTAAACAAAGATGAAAAAAAATTCTCCATAACCGGGACCCGGGAAAACCTGACCTACGTGCGGGATAATTACGTCCATTTTATTTCGGCGGACGGAGAGTTAACCACTGTAATCGGAAAATTACTATCCGATCTAGGAATGGTTGATTCTTCATCGATAAAGGAAAAAAATGTACGCGTAGGTCAGATCGCGGTTACCCCCCACGGGAAATTTAATATATACAGCGTGGTCGTGAAAGAAAAATACTTCCACGACACGTGTATAGAAAATATTGACCTAGGATTAATTAATCTGAGGGATGTACTGCGACAAACCGAGATTAAGACACTTCGAATTTCACGCGTCGGGGACCTAACGGATATAATGCAAAAGGATGAATGTTCACTCCGATTGCAAAAATTATTTTCCGAAGAAAACATAACCATCGTCCTGTGCTATGGAAAAATCATAGTACCGGCACCGGAAAACAGGAATGAAATTATCGCCGAGTACCATGAAAGCCTCGCTGGAGGCAATAAAGGGGTCACAAAAACGTACCGAAAAATTCGGGAACGTTTTTATTGGCCCCACCTGAAGAACGAGGTTCAGGATTTTATTCGACGCTGCAAGTCTTGCCAGGAACAAAAACTTGTTCGTGCGAAAACACGGGAGCCGATGCTCATTACGGATACGCCGGTCGACACGTTCGACAAAGTATCATTGGATACAGTAGGGCCCCTTCCAACCTCCCCGCACGGCAATCGACACATTTTAACGATGCAAGATAACCTGTCAAAATATTGCCTGGCCGAACCCATACCCGACCTGAAAGCGACCACGATAGCCGAAGCCATAGCGAGACGATTATTTAATCAGTTCGGCGCCCCTCGATCAATATTAACGGATCGAGGCGCGGCATTTACGAGTAATCTGCTACGTGAGCTATCGAAAATTTTTAAAGTCAAGCAAGAAACAACTTCCGGCTACCGTCCACAAACGAATGGCGCCCTCGAGAGGAGTCATATCGTGCTGACGGAATACGTCAAACACTATGCCGATACATATGATGACTGGGATCGGTTACTGCCTTTCGCGGAATTCTCGTATAATACGAGCGTTCACGAGGGGACAAATTTCACGCCTTTCGAGCTTGTTTACGGGAAGTTAGCGCGTATGCCGAGTCAATTCCCTAACGATGACAAACTCCCGTCCTATAATTCCTTTTTATCCGAACTAATTAAACGTCTAGCCGAGATACGGGAGATCGCGGGGGAAAATTTAAATAAAGCAAAGGCACGCTCGAAAATTTATTATGACCGAGCAGTCCAACCTTTCGGCGGGAAGGTAGGAGACAAAGCTTATGTGGAAAAGGAAATTCGGGACGGAAAATTTGATAATCGTTGGGAAGGACCGCTTCCGATAATAGAGTTATCGGACCGGAAGAACGCCGTTTTAGAAGCGGAATCGGGAAAATTAATCCGCAAGCACACCGATAAACTCAAGGTCGCTGTAGAATAATAATAATAAAAAAAGGGGGAAAAATAATTCAAAAGGGAAAAACGGGTGCTCATGAGCGTGTGTCGGTATATATGCATATGTATATGCATGTGTGTACGTGTGCGGGTATGTGAGTGGAAGAGTGAATATAGCATTGTCCATCAGCGGCATGATATTGTAATGGGCTTGTCAAGGACGAATGAATCAGGGAAAGGATGGATGCTAGTGAAGAAGTGAAGTGACCGGTTGTTACTTGCAGGAAGAATAACAGCGGACATGATGCGACTTCGCTGTCTGCTACTCGTGGCGTTTTGGTGCGGCGAGGGAATGACCACGGCCGACCCTTCGTACTACGTCACAGCGATGAACGGCACCTCAGGAATTTATTACGAGCGAACATCGTCCCTCCGTCTCCAACACGCCGATTGGCGGGTCACCGTTTTCGTGGATGTGGGCCGGTTCCTTCGGGATTTCCCAGCTGAGGAGCCTTACATTGAGGAAACCTTCGCGGTCTGCCAAAGAATAGCGCCGCCGACATCCTGCCCCGAATTATTGCAGATTAATACTCTTCGGGAGTTATTTTCCCAAGCGCGTAAAAAAGCAACGGATCTCCGAAAAATTTCGGAGGACTCGCCGTTGGAACAAGAACCCCAAGAGCAATTACCACGCACCCTGACCAAACGCGCGGCCCCGTTTGGAATAATCGGCACGCTCAGCAAGTCATTATTCGGCACTCTTGACGGGGACGATGCGGAGGTCATGAACAAAGAAATAGATCAGGTGTTCATGGACCAGGCAAATATCACACACTTGATTGGCCGTCAGATGCATATAACCCATTCAAAGCTGCAGGACCTCCATAAGGAACATTTAGAGGCGTCCTGCAGAATGTCGGCCATACAAAACGCCATGGAAGAAATAGAGGGAGAAATGCGCCGTTTCGACGTCGATGCAATTACAGCAAAATATAACCAATCACTGATAAATTACTCGTTTCAAGTGGAACGAAAGGTTGAGCGTTATACACGAATATGCGAGAAGTATATACGGGCGAGCGCTGCCGCTCGCAGCGGGCGTCTCGACCCTTCAATTCTTACCACGGAACAGCTGTCCTTCGTCGCGCGGGAAGTGCAGCGGGCAGCGGGACCATACGAGTTCCCCATCCCTGCGAAACATCTCCGAGCAGAGGCATTGGCCGAAATCACCCGAACGGATTTAGTGTATCATGGGGGACGAACCATGATATTAATTCATATACCGCTGCTGGATCGTAGTACAGCGTATCATCTGTACAGGATGCACTCGAGGCCCGTCGCCCAGAATATCAACAACGGTACGGGCTCGGCGCACGTGACCCCGGCCGAACCATATATCGCTGTCTCCGCGGACCATCGTGCGTATTTCCTCGCGGACAGTATGTATGTGGGCGCGTGCAAGAAAACTGACAATAGGCACATATGTGATATGGAGATTCCGGTGAACGAGGTATCCACTTCGGAAGAATGTGAGATACGAATGCTGACGTCACCAACGGCCGAGGCTTTACGACGGTGCAACGTGCGTCTCCGTCCCGAGCACACCCCATTTTGGGGTCAT
Source organism: Ichneumon xanthorius (assembly GCA_917499995.1). Taxonomy (NCBI): domain Eukaryota; kingdom Metazoa; phylum Arthropoda; class Insecta; order Hymenoptera; family Ichneumonidae; genus Ichneumon; species Ichneumon xanthorius. The sequence continues at coordinate 256,169 of CAKJTD010000008.1, forward strand.
TTGCCGACCCAGGGCGGATGGCTGTTTTCGTTCATACGAAAGGAGACAATACATATATTGTGCCCCGATCAACCCGAGGCTCACGTGCATCTCAACGGAGCAGGAATTTCGTACATCAACCCAAACTGCATCGGGAGGACGCGCGGCACAACTCTAACGGGATTACGCACCTACAAAGGCCGGGAGGAATATTATTATAGACCAGGAATTTACCTGAACCTAACAATAGTCGCCCGACGAACGTTAACCACGAATGACCGAACAGTCAAATAAAGTGACAGTGAAACAGTTAGGCAGTAGTGAGTATTGACAGGACACACACACACACACACACTCACATATATATATATATTGTGACGCGGTATTTTTCGGTCGCGTCCCAGATCCTCGTGAACTACGAGTTTTGGGCGAGCACACGGGGCCTATCGTGTCGCTGAGAGTCTCAGGCGATCTCTAGGGCGAAAAATTATTGTGGAAACAAAATATTAATTCCCCAGGATTTTATTTTTATTGTTTTTCGGGACCATCTGGAGCGGAGCTGACCACTGTCGACGGCATGGCTTAACCCTTTTCGCACGCTTGCACGCTTACGCTTGGCCTTCTGTCTACGCTGCACTGTCTTGGGCGCAGGATTTCCGTGAGTCGCAGCCTGATGGATGCAGCCAATGGGCACCAGCGGTACCGCCGATCCGACGGAAGACACCGAGCTTCGATGCGCGACCCATATAGCCGATAAGCAGCGAGTTCGAATATAGGTCGCGCGCGTCAAATTAGTTACGCGAGGTAGGCATTGTCGGGAGAGGCGCCAGGTACCGGACGCCCGGCAGAAATCGGGAAAAGTGGGGAGCGAGAGAGAACGCGAGCGAGGCGGCGAGCACGGCTCCGAAAATTATGTCGAGACTCTCTTCTGTGAAGCGACGGTGATAAGTTGCGTGTGCTCGCCGTGCGATCTGGTGCAATTGACAATTCCGTGGGGATTATCGAGGCGGAGAATCACTCGTACCGAGCCGTTCGACGGACCATCTCTTGACCCGGTTACCTTGGGAGGACGGAGGAATAATCGGTACCGGCAAGGAGTAATCCGAGACGGTCTTTTCCATCTTTTGCGGTAAGCCTTTTGACTTCGGTGTAAAATTGTCGGACACGCGTTCTATCACCGGTTTGCGCGCATTTTATCGAGCGTGCCCGCGACTCGATCGCGGCGTGGAGTTCCGTCCCGGGCAAAACTCATGCTTATGTTTCCGTCGAACCTCTATTTATTTTCTTGTTTAATTTTTATTATTTCTTTTCTTGTTTAATTTTTCTTGGGGAAATTTTCTATCTTTCTTTTGGCTGAATTTCGGGGATCATAAGTGCCGGGAATTGGACGGCCTCTCGTCGTACGGGTACCGTAACATCGGAGAGATCGCTTGCGCGAAATTTGTGAAGAGCGGAGGAGAGTGTGTGTGCGTGTGTGTCGCGGCGTGTGGGTTTCGAGCTCGCGCGGGTAATTAAACGTAGGCTTTTCTTCGCGGCCGAGGACGTCGAAAAAGCATCGCGATAAAAAGAGACACTGGTCTCGAGGCCGCCGCCGTCATTTGTTCATTGTTCGGGGTTTACTTCGTTGTGTGTTTCCGAATTTTCGCCCGGTACCGCTCCAAAAATCGTTCGCGAGGCGCAGCCTGCACGCCGGGATTGTGTGTGTGAGTGTGCGCGGCAGAAGATCGCCTTTCGCGCGACGACGACGAGCGTTCGGCGGTACAGTCCGGCCGATACTTGCGGGTTAGTAGGGAAATTAGGCCTGGCCCGTTATCTTTCTCGTAAACTTTTCCTTGGTATTACGTTATAATTTATTTCCCCATTATTTGTGTTCATATTATTTCTTTTAGTTTTTCCGAATTTATTGAGGTACGTTCTTTTCATTATTTAACCTTTCATTATTTTTCTCTTTTATCGGGCCAGTTTCTTTTTTTCTGTAACGCGTAGCAATTCAAACCGGTGAACTGAGTAGCTGGGGCGAATTTAGCAGGGACGATTTTGTACGCGGGTTTGTTGTGGCGATTATAATAAATCGAGTGGCTTCGGCCGGACATTTTCAAGCGATTTATGTAGCATTTTGTGTTCGGTTTTTGGGTGCAAATTTTCACCGCCCTCACCCCTCTACCCTCGCCTAGCTGTAGCTGCCGAAGGAGTGAGAGCGCGTGTTTTTATCCAAGGACATCGGTACCGACCGTGCCGATTAAGCAGGTAATCGGCTGGTGCCCTATCAAATAATAAAAACGGTCGAGAGACACGCCGTTGGTGGCCAAGTACGATCTTTGGGAGTTCGGGAAAAGTTGGCGGTCACAAGTGGCGCCCAACGTGGGGCCCGAGGTGAAAATTTTGCGATAGTTTGTTTAGTTTATCTATTTCGATTTTTTTTTGGTGTAATTTATCTATTTTATTTTCTATTGACTCTTTAATTTAATTTCTCTATTTAATTTTCTTGACTCTTTAATTTAATTGACTTATTTTATAACTTCTTGACTCCTTGATTTGATGTGTTTGTTTTATCCTCTTGACTTTTTAATTTAATTTAGTTATTTTTATTCTGTTGACTTTTCGATTTAATGTAATTAGTTTATTTTCTCGACTTCTTAATTTAATTCATTTATTTTACTTTCTTGACTTTTAATTTAACTTAATAATTTTATTTAATTGACTATTTGCGGTTAGTTATAAATTTGTTTATTGGTATTTTAATTGTTGACTGTTTATTTAATGATCTTTTGAGTGTTGAGCCATTTATTTATTGACATTTCGATGGTTGATTTTTTTATTGCCGATGTGATTGACTCGTTTCGTTAATTGAGGATTTTGCGCTCCGGTACCGTTTGCCGTGAGGTGTTATGCCGTGCGTGGAATTTTGGCACGGACTGTACCGCTTCGCGTCTTCGTTCGCCGGGCGGGTGTTTACATTTTTTGCGTGTTTGCGCTGATCGGTTGCTCGGCTGGGGCTCGGATTTTGGACACTTTGCGCGAGTTCCAGCATCGTTCCGATTTAGCTTTGTCGCGTGAATATTACACCGGAATATTTCGGGTGGTCAAGGCCGCGGACAAATCGGGTCAGCGGACTTGGTGCTCGGAGGTCTACGCGGTTCGCGCACGACGTGTCGGGCGCGTGGACTGATTGGAAGTTTTTTATAATTTATTGTTTTTCCCTTGCGCTTTTGATTTTTACTCAGTTTTATATTTGCTGTTATTTTTGACTTTTTGCTCATTTTCTTTTTTTATCATCTTTGTTTTCCCGTTTAATTTCGATTTTATTATTTTCGATTTTCCGTTTAATTTAATTTTTCTATTATTTTCGTTATTCTTCCTAATTTCCACTATTCGGTTATTTTTTTTACTTTGCGTGCATCTTATTTTTTTGTTTTCTTCTGTTATTATTCTTTTCTCCTATTATCGATTTTCTCTTTTATCTTTATTTTTATTTTCCTGCCTATTTTCCGTTCGACTTTTTTATTATTTTCTGGGTTTTTTTTCCATTTTGCTTCCTCTTCGGTCGACGCTGTCCGCGAATCGGTGCGTGCCCCGGTGGGCTAATTGTTTTTTATTTTGATTTTGGGTCTACCGCGGAGTTCGTCGCTGCCGGGTTCACCCCAGCCGAGCGGCTCTGCGGCTTCCGATAGCATCTAAGGCTTGTTTGTGGAAATCGTTATGCGTCATTTATGATTATTTTGTTTATGGTTATTTATTGTTTCTGACTATTTTGTGAATTTTGCTTGGCTCGTCCGAGGATCGAGTTTTTTCCCGTGGCGCGGATTTGCTGCCTGGGGAAACATCGGGATTTTCGGCGGGTTTCTTTCGCTTTCGTGTTTTGTTTCAGGTGCGCTGACACATCCTGCTCGGACATCCACCGGTAGGTGTAAGCTTAAGCCGTGACCTCGGTGTTTCCGCGTCGAGTGGGCGGTCAGCGCAGTGTTTCACGTTTGGGTTTTATTTCTGTTTGTATTTATTTATCTATTTATTTATTTTTCGGTACATTTTCTTGATATCGTCTTTTATTCTATCGATTCTTGTTGTTTTACATTATTGACCCCTATTGACATTTTATTTATTGACTCCCTAGATTAAGTTTATTCATTGATTACTATTTTTACTTTTATTTACTGACTAATTATTTTTTTTACTTTTATTTTCTGACTGATCATTTTAGTTTTACTTAATGACTAATTAGTTGATTTTATTTGCTGACTAATTATTGATGTTGGGACGTATTGTTTTTTTTCCCTCACTTATTAACGTTTTTTTTATTATTTTTCTTTCTGGGTATTTTTATTTGCTAAACATTTCTTGACTGTTCCCTTACGGATTTTATCGATTTATTTTTAATTGTGTTATTTTTATTCGCAAACTCGTTATCCCAATTATTTTATTCCAACTTGACGATATTGTCTGGGATTTCTTTCCGATACTGCGCTGATCCGCTGCTCTTCTACCACCGGTAATAATTTATCGTTTCGCTTTTTCTATTGCTTTATTTTATTTTTGCGCTTACGCTTCGTGGCTTTCTCTCACTTTCGCTTTCGCTTCTGCCACGCTTAATTTCAACGGCATGGAGACTTATCGGCATGGAGCTCGGCTCTTAAGAGAATTGGAGCAACTTACGGACGAACATCTGCGCTTTGAGCTCGAGACCCGCGGATTGTCCCTGGAAGGGACGCGACAGTTGCTAGTCGCACGCCTGTATGAGTCTATGCTCCCCATAGCTCACATGGACGTCAATCAAACGATGTTCGGCAACGGACGGTCGCAAGGGACATCAGGGATCGGTACCGGAAATGGGAGCGTGGCCATCTCGATTTCCCCGGAACGCGAGTGGCCCAGTGGCCAGAGGCCTGCCCGTTCCGAGGCCGCTCGCAGCCTCGAATTAGGATCTTCTCGTGATCGCCCGGAGGATGGCTCAGCGGAAGGACGTCCGACGGTAGGGCATGCGTCTTGCCGCCGCCCGTCATCAGTGAACCCAATAGACAACCGTGGGGAAGAAGCTTCCGCGAACAATCACGCCGGTGTGAACGCGTCGAATCACCGCGCTTCGAGTCACGAGACCAACGGACGACCTCACATCGACGATATGGAGGCACCGCGTCGTTTCGAAAATTTTAACCGTCCGGTACCGGGTTATACGACGGGTCGGCCGCCGATTAACGTCGCTCATTTTAATCGAACCGTGCCGGTATTCGCACAGCCTTCGGGTCGGTTTGTAAATCCATCTCCACCCGAGCCGATGTACCCGGTGGAGTATCAGTGGCCGAGTCCGGCACCGGAAGTACCACCATTTCGGCCTCCGCAATTTACAAGCGGCGCTCCGCGCTTCCCGGGAGGCGCTCGCCCGGACCGTGTACCGTCGGGAGGGCGAACCGTGAGTTTTGCCGCCGAATCAAGGATGCCACACCGATCTTCGCCGATCCCGCGAGAGGCATCGGAGGCTTGGAGACACGGCCGACCTGACCCGAGGGGAAATCATTCGGGTTACGGTCGCGACATTGACGACTCTCGGTACGGCATTGCGGGGAGCAATCGCGATCTCGACGAATCCCGACAAGGTCCATCGGGTTACAGCCGTTTTTCCGCCGATTCGCGATCGGGATCCGCGGGTTACGGCCGCGGCAGTCAAGAATCCCTGAATACCGGGATGAACGCTTACAATACCATGCGATAGTGGGACTTGAAATTTTCGGGAGCGCGCGGCGAAGACGTCGAGGAATTCCTGTCTCGTATCGAGGAAGGGCGTCGATTGGTACCGGTTTCCGACGCCGATTTATTAAGCTGTATTCCGTTCTTTTTGTCGGGCATCGCACGTATCTGGTTCCGAAGCGGGAGGATGCGTTACCCCACCTGGTCGGAGTGTGAGGCGGCCTTTCGCACGAGATTCTGCGACCCGACCCTGCAGTTCTCGCTACGCGAAGAAATCTTACGACGCACGCAGGGCGCTGAAGAGCCTGTATCCGATTTTCTCACGTGCTTAAGGGCGATGTTCGAACGGGTGGTACCGCCGATGCGAGAGTCGGAGCAGCTCGACTATGCACATCGTAATATGTTGCCTCGATTACAGATAGCTATCATGCGAGCGGACGTCACCACCTTTGAGTCGCTGGAGAGGATGGCGACCATGGCGGAGAGGAGTTATCGGGCTGGCCAATATTATCACGCTCCCCCCACGCCGGAGAGCTCTCTGTATCCCGATTTGGCCTACCATCCGCCGACACAGAAGCCGAGGGCCAGAGCGGTTGGGTTTACGATTGCAGACGCGGATTCGGGAAAGTCAAGGCACGGCGAATGCCTTTGCCATGAGTGTGAGCAGCCTGCGCGCGAGGACAACTATCCCCGCGTTCAGAGCTCGCACCCCTGCTATTACGTGCAGCCCGCCGCAGGTACCAGAGTCAACCCGGTACCGACGACTCCACCGAGATCTGCATTAGCCCCGAGACCGGCCACACCCGCACGGGCTCGAACTCCGACAAGACCTCAGGAGGCGACTCGCACTGCCGCCCGGTCACCTGGTGCGCCTGCGACGGCGTCGGCCACGGCTCTTCCCTTTACACCTGGACCTGGAGTGGCGAAGGGACCATCGGATGCACCGACGGCGCGACCACCAATTATTTGCTGAAATTGCAGCCAACAAGGACATTTGTCGCGTGGATGTACGGCACCGAGGCGTCTTCGATGCTATAATTGTGGCAAGGAGGGAGAGACGACACGCACCCCTCATGAGTGCAAGGGAAACGCGGACGGGAATCGTCGTTAGAGGCCGCTACGATTCCTTCGACCTCGGAAAAGGCCCCTGCCGCGGTACCGATAATTTCTCCGAGCCTTTGGAACGACTTATGCCACGTTGTGAGGGACCCTGACGCACCGCGAACTGTGCTCGTGGTCTTACTCGATTTTTTCGGGGAAGTACTTCCCGCCGTCGTCGACAGTGGCGCAACGAGCACCTATATTGGTCCCGAAGGACTCGTGTTAACCGCGCGAAAGGGATTTCTTCGGGAAAGAACACCGGACCGTCCGTGTATCATCGCGAACGGCGCAGAAATAATTTGCAACGAATCGGTCGAGTTTCCGGTTAAGCTTCAAGAGCGCGAGCAAACCCTTGTGGCTCGAGTTAGTGAAGTCTTGCCGGTACCGTTGCTACTTGGTTTAGATTCACTCGCACGTTTGCAAATTGTCGTAGACCATGTCCGACGCGTATGGTATTTTAGCGGAGAACCCACGAACCAATTCCGTTTCGCGACGGTAGACGGTCCCGACCGCGTCGATTTTTGCGCTCCTATCTCGGATTTGACGACAGACGAGGCGAAGAGGCTCGAGAGCTTTCTTCAGGAACACATCCCCCGACTTCGAAAAGCACCTGGAGTAACCGCGCTTATCGAGCATCGATTGGAGGTGGGGAATCATGCTCCCATTAAACAACGTTATTATCCGGTCACGCCGATTATTATGCGGGCTATGTACGACGAGGTGGACCGAATGCTGGCCGCTGGCGTGATCGAGCCTTCCCAGAGTGATTGGAGCAGCCCCGTCCTCATGGTAAAACAGGGAGAGAAATACCGATTTTGTCTAGACCTCCGGAAGGTGAATGATGTGACGAAAAAGGATGCATATCCTTTACCCCGGATGGACTATATCCTGGATCGACTTCGCACCGCCCGGTATATTTCGACGATCGATCTAAGCAAGGCCTTTCATCAGATTCCGCTGGCCGAAGACTCTCGCGAAATTACTGCTTTTACGGTACCAGGGAAAGGGCTATTTCAGTTCCGACGCATGCCGTTCGGGCTCACGAATGCGCCGGCGACATTTCAGCGTTTGCTGGACCGACTCATCGGTCCCGCAATGGAGCCGCACGCATTCGCCTACCTGGACGATGTAATCGTTATTTCGGAAACCTTCGCCGACCATCTGAAAATCTTAGCCGACGTTTTCGATCGCATTCTGTCGGCAGGATTATTAATTAACCCGGAGAAATGCGATTTTTGCTGTCGCGAGGTTAAATATCAGGGCTTCGTGGTGAACCGCGAGGGGTTGCGAGTGGATGCCGACAAGACTGTCGCGATAAAAGATTATCCCGCGCCGAAGAGCATCGCACAGATCCGACGGTTTCTGGGGATGACATCATGGTACCGGAGATTTATACCGAATTTTGCGACCGTGGCGGAGCCACTGACACGACTGACCCGGAAGAAACAGGCATGGGTCTGGGGCGAGGAGCAACAGACGAGTTTTGGTGCCCTGAAGGAAGCGTTGACATCTCCACCGACCCTTGCAAGACCCGATTTTTCGAGGCAGTTTACGCTGCAGACCGACGCCAGCAGCATAGGGCTCGGGGCTGTCTTAACGCAAGAAACCGACGGCGTCGAGCATCCGATCGCCTTTGCCAGTCGAACCTTGTCGAGCGCCGAGAGAAACTACACCGTGACTGAGCAGGAGTGCTTGGCGATTCTCTGGGCGGTCGATAAATTTCGGATGTACTTGGACGGGTACCGATTTCGAGTCATTACTGACCACGCTAGCCTGCAGTGGCTTCGGAATTTAAAAGATACCACGGGTCGACTCTCGAGATGGGCGCTTAGCATGATGCGGTACGATTTTGAAGTCGTTCACCGTAAGGGTGCTTTGAATCATGTACCTGATGCGCTTTCGCGGATGTTTGAGTCGACACCGTCTGAGGAACCGGACGCCATTGCTGAGCCTCGGGTCTGCGAAGAAATTTGGGTGATGATGGACGAGACGGTACCGGAATTAACGCAAGAAGAACTAGAGGATCCCTGGTTCGTCCGACGACATCGGGAGATTACCGAAAACCCAGAACGATTGCCGGATTGGAGAATTGACGGGACGAGGATGTACGTGCGCCGTCAGTAGTAAGGGGTGCACTATGGAGACCCCCCACTCCCATCCCCACTCCTATCCCCACTCCTCCGGCCCGGTCGGACCGCGCCCGGTCGGACCGCGCCCGGAGGTGTGTGTGTGATAGAGAGGTGGGGATGGGAGCGCGAAGTGTCGTCATAGTGCACCCCTGGTTATTATTATTTTCATAACCGAAATTATAAAAATAATAATATTTATTTTTTTATTTTTATTGTTTACAATTGTACAGAATTGTGGCCAATAATTGGGGTGGCCAAGGACTGGGGGGATTGTCAATAACTGTGTGACAGGTGTAACTTTAGGGCACAGTGATGGGTACACCGATATTATTTTTTCCCAAAATTTAAGACGTTAAGGTAATGTTGGAGTTTTTTAACGTTCCGTAGAGCGCACTGAGCGCCTCGGGACTCCGTCTGTAGGAAACAATGCCACGAGCACACTTTTGCTGTCTTCGGCCACGGAGCATCGAGTGATGGACAATCTTCGAGTTCGAGCAGCAGGTTTATGATTTTGTGTCCTGTGACTTTTTCTAAAATTTTTACAGTCTGCTCACCCATTGCGTATAGTCGAGATTGAGCACCAACACTGTCCACAATTTCACGTAATTCCTGGTACAGTTCAGCGAGCGCGATACCGTCCTGGTCCCAGTGTATACCATGACTGTACCTAGTCACCCAATTATTTCTGTTTTGTATTGGCGGCGGTAGTTCGTAGACATCGTAAGGCAGAGCGACAACCCACAACATTCGACGTTGTGGTTTATTCAGCGAGCCCACCGCCACCTCTTTCGGCAATAATTCCCCATGCTTATCTTTTAAATACAGAATATCAAACACCAGATCTGTACCGGGTACATCAAACACTCGATGTGGACAGCGCATATTGTCGCTGAAACCTGAACACGTTTTACGCTCTCAACAGGCGGCAGAAGACTGAGCTGTGTCGAACCCCTTGTAACAGAATAGCATTCGTCAACAGTATTTTAACATGCTTGAGTGGGGGAATGATCGCGTCACCGCGGAGCTTGTCATAATTCGTTTTATGGATTAACGAGAAGTTCTAAGAATAGTTCTAAGAATAAGGAGGCGCGACGACCCACACAAAACGACGTCGCGGTTTATCCACCGAACCAACAGCCGCCACTTTCGGCAAAAATCTGTACTGAATATTTCGCTTTATGATTTAATGATAATTTCGAAGGGGAACTCGTGAAGGTAACACTTCTACTGCCTCCGGCGGCGGTGGAAAACGGAATGATGGAAATCGACATTGCTGATAATGTAATTATGGGAATGCAGGGGTGGGGGGGCTTTTGCTGATTGTAAAAAAAAATTTTATCGATAACATGTTTTTATTTCTTTGTACATGATCCAAGAGCGATAACATTTTTAACTACATGATCTTGGTGACGTGTCAATAGTTCATTGATTACTGTGACTTTAGCACTTGCTGATAGCCCACAGAGGGGACCCGACATTTTTACTTTCTGGCTAACAGTCTCGCGTATGTTTTTACGCTTCGTTCGAATATTACGACGCACACATTGAGTCGTAAAATTCGAAACTTTCGGCGCTATTGTGGTAATAAGCAAGGCCTTGCACGCTTCTGCTTTGCTGCAAACACGGCAAAGCCACGATAAATAATTATTTATTGGGGTCTGCAACATTGTTAATTTAATGAAACGTCTTTTTACAAAGCGGAATAATGGTTTCGAGCGTTGCACAGAATTACTGTCAATTTTAATGGAACTTTGAATAACTACAGACGGTTGATTATAATATTCTTCATACTCCAAAATATTCTCGTAGATATTATGATTGTTGGGAAGGGATTCTTCTTCTTCTTCTTCTCCCTGGAGGTACGTTGCAATGGTGGTGAAATGTTTTTGGAAATCAACCCACGAATCCTTGTCCATAGATAACCGTTCGCCGAAAATGCTTATGAACTTGATTACAGGCTGTAGTTGGCCATTTTTATGGATATCAAGTCCTAGCCACACACATGCTGCTGAATTATCCAAGTCGAACGAGCCAGGCAGCAGCAACGACCACACCTCTTCACACCTCATTATACTTCCAATGACTGTCAGCCCTCGGTTTGACTGGCGGATTTGAACTTCAGATTATTATAGCGTGTTCCATAGTATCGCATGAGCAGATTCTTGTTATGAGCAGCCGTTATCATTTGCTGCAAGAGATCGACGTCTTCCTCGAAAACCTTAACGAATCTTGTAGGTAGGTAGCAGGTAAACGCCTCTTCGATATTAATGGTGAACCGCGCGCCGAATGTTGTCTTCACACTTCTTATGTCGGTGATTAAATTTATCCTTTAGACCCTGTATATCAATTACAACAGCCATGATTCCAACCGGTCGTCTCAAGTTCTCGGCGAATACTGAAGAGCCAGTCGACAGAGCTTAGCGTGTCCTACCCGCTGAAATCTACAATTACTTGTCGGGACGAGTCAATCTCCAACACATTATCATATTCCGCATACACAATACAGTTAACCGTTGAGTTTAGAGCTTCTTCGAAACGGACTTCTATTCTGACGCTGCCGTGTTTCACCAAATTCCAATGAGTATTACTATTTGCCAAAAGATCGGGTGTTAGATCAAATGCGAATAGACAATAGCCATTAGGGTAATCCGTACGTGAAATACAATTACCCTGGTTGAGAAAGTGAATACCCGTGTCGGAGAATAATGTGTGATATGCATCCACGTATTGCTCTCTCGCACCCAAGTCGGGCTGCAGAGGCTTTGACGGTATCTGCACACCGTCAGCACAAAGATAGATCATTTATTTTATAATTTTGAAAGTTAAAGGCGTTCAGCATGCGATCACCATTAAAGGCTCTATTATCGACAAATCCGATAATTATACGCTTAGGCAGTTGTCCTGGTATGATATTATCCAGAGTATCACCGCGAACGCCCGCATGCAGTGATACTGCTTTAACTTCCACACGAGTCATTGGATACTTGGCCCTAGATTTGGAGAGAGCCGTCCGTCCGTCCGTCCGTCCGTCCGTCCGCCCGCCCGTCCGTCCGGCCGTCCGTCCGTTCGTCCGTTCGTTCATTTGTTTTGCATAGAATAATTTTTTGATAGAATAATTCTTTGGATAGTATAATTTTTTGGATAAAATAATTTTTGGATAGAATAATTTTTTGGATAGAATAATTTTTTTAGATAGAATAATTTTTTGCATAGAATTATTTTTTGCATAGAATTATTTTTTGCATAGAATTATTTTTTGCATAGAATTATTTTTTGCATAGAATTATTTTTTGCGTAGAATTATTTTTTGCATAGACTTATTTTTTGGATAGAATTATTTTTTGCATCAAAGAATTTTTTGCATCAAAGAATTTTTTGCATCAAAGAATTTTTTGCATCAAAGAATTTTTTGCATCAAAGAATTTTTTGCATCAAAGAATTTTTTGCATCAAAGAATTTTTTGCATCAAAGAATTTTTTGCATCAAAGAATTTTTTGCATCAAAGAATTTTTTGCAGCAAAGAATTTTTTGCAGCAAAGAATTTTTTGCATCAAAGAATTTTTTGCAATTATCGGCAATTTCTGCAGCAAAGGGTATTCCAGCGTTTCCTGATCAACGATGGTTGGCGATGATGATGATGATGACGCATCCATAAACTTTGTCAGCCATCTTGTTTCATCCATACCTTTCACGTAGATTCGCTGTACGGATTAAAGAAAGGCTCTAAGAAGTCGTACCGATTAAGTGTTAATTCAGCCGTTTCACAATCACAGCCACGAAGACTCGATCTACCAAGGAGTGTGCACAAGATAGGGGACTTTTTCTAAATTCAAGCTGGCATTAATACACAGTAAGAGATGGAGGACGTTGCGGAGCCGTCTTCACGAGTATCACCGACAAGTAGAATCCCCCTAAGATAGAATGGCCGGTTGGCCGAGCGGTCTAAGGCGCCGGACTTAAGTTCCGGTTTCCCAATGAGGAATCGTGGGTTCGAATCCCACACCGGGCAAAATAATTTTTATTATAAATCAGACTCATTGAAAAATAATTCTATGCAAAAAATAATTCTATGCAAAAAATAATTCTATGCAGAAAATAATTCTATGCAAAAAATAATTCTATACAAAAATAATTCTATACAAAAAATAATTCTTTACAAAAATAATTCTATACAAAAAATAATTCTATACAAAAAATAATTCTATACAAAAAATAATTCTATACAAAAAATAATTCTATACAAAAAATAATTCTATACAAAAAATAATTCTATACAAAAAATAATTCTATACAAAAAATAATTCTATACAAAAAATAATTCTATACAAAAAATAATTCTATACAAAAAATAATTCTATACAAAAAATAATTCTATACAAAAAATAATTCTATACAAAAAATAATTCTATACAAAAAATAATTCTATACAAAAAATAATTCTATACAAAAAATAATTCTATACAAAAAATAATTCTATACAAAAAATAATTCTATACAAAAAATAATTCTATACAAAAAATAATTCTATACAAAAAATAATTCTATACAAAAAATAATTCTATACAAAAAATAATTCTATACAAAAAATAATTCTATACAAAAAATAATTCTATACAAAAAATAATTCTATACAAAAAATAATTCTATACAAAAAATAATTCTATACAAAAAATAATTCTATACAAAAAATAATTCTATACAAAAAATAATTCTATACAAAAAATAATTCTATACAAAAAATAATTCTATACAAAAAATAATTCTATACAAAAAATAATTCTATACAAAAAATAATTCTATACAAAAAATAATTCTATACAAAAAATAATTCTATACAAAAAATAATTCTATACAAAAAATAATTCTATACAAAAAATAATTCTATACAAAAAATAATTCTATACAAAAAATAATTCTATACAAAAAATAATTCTATACAAAAAATAATTCTATACAAAAAATAATTCTATATAAAAAATAATTTTCGTTCGTTCATTCGTTCGTTCGTTCGTTCGTTCGTTCGTTCGTTCGTTCGTTGGTTCGTTGGTTCGTTCGTTTTTTTCATCGAAAAATTCTTTGATGCAAAAAATTCTTTGATGCAAAAAATTTTTTGACGCAAAAAATTCTTTGACGCAAAAAATTCTTTGACGCAAAAAATTCTTTGACGCAAAAAATTCTTTGACGCAAAAAATTCTTTGACGCAAAAAATTCTTTGACGCAAAAAATTCTTTGACGCAAAAAATTCTTTGACGCAAAAAATTCTTTGACGCAAAAAATTCTTTGACGCAAAAAATTCTTTGATGCAAAACATTCTTTGATGCAAAAAATTCTTTGATGCAAAAAATTTTTTGACGCAAAAAATTCTTTGACGCAAAAAATTCTTTGACGCAAAAAATTCTTTGACGCAAAAAATTCTTTGACGCAAAAAATTCTTTGACGCAAAAAATTCTTTGACGCAAAAAATTCTTTGACGCAAAAAATTCTTTGACGCAAAAAATTCTTTGACGCAAAAAATTCTTTGATGCAAAACATTCTTTGATGCAAAACATTCTTTGATGCAAAAATAATTCTATGCAAAAAATAATTCTATGCAAAAAATAATTCTATGCAAAAAATAATTCTATGCAAAAAATAATTCTATACAAAAAAATAATTCTATACAAAAAAATAATTCTATGCAAAAAATAATTCGATACAAAAAATAATTCTATGCAAAAAATAATTTTCGTTCGTTCGTTTTTCATCGAAAAATTCTTTGATGCAAAAAATTCTTTGATGCAAAAAATTCTTTGATGCAAAAAATTCTTTGATGCAAAAAATTCTTTGATGCAAAAAATTCTTTGATGCAAAAAATTCTTTGATGCAAAAAATTCTTTGATGCAAAAAATTCTTTGATGCAAAAAATTCTTTGATGCAAAAAATTCTTTGATGCAAAAAATTCTTTGATGCAAAAAATTCTTTGATGCAAAAAATTCTTTGATGCAAAAAATTCTTTGATGCAAAAAATTCTTTGATGCAAAAAATTCTTTGATGCAAAAAATTCTTTGATGCAAAAAATTCTTTGATGCAAAAAATTCTTTGATGCAAAAAATTCTTTGATGCAAAAAATTCTTTGATGCAAAAAATTCTTTGATGCAAAAAATTCTTTGATGCAAAAAATTCTTTGATGCAAAAAATTCTTTGATGCAAAAAATTCTTTGATGCAAAAAATTCTTTGATGCAAAAAATTCTTTGATGCAAAAAATTCTTTGATGCAAAAAATTCTTTGATGCAAAAAATTCTTTGATGCAAAAAATTCTTTGATGCAAAAAATTCTTTGATGCAAAAAATTCTTTGATGCAAAAAATTCTTTGATGCAAAAAATTCTTTGATGCAAAAAATTCTTTGATGCAAAAAATTCTTTGATGCAAAAAATTCTTTGATGCAAAAAATTCTTTGATGCAAAAAATTCTTTGATGCAAAAAATTCTTTGATGCAAAAAATTCTTTGATGCAAAAAATTCTTTGATGCAAAAAATTCTTTGATGCAAAAAATTCTTTGATGCAAAAAATTCTTTGATGCAAAAAATTCTTTGATGCAAAAAATTCTTTGATGCAAAAAATTCTTTGATGCAAAAAATTCTTTGATGCAAAAAATTCTTTGATGCAAAAAATTCTTTGATGCAAAAAATTCTTTGATGCAAAAAATTCTTTGATGCAAAAAATTCTTTGATGCAAAAAATTCTTTGATGCAAAAAATTCTTTGATGCAAAAAATTCTTTGATGCAAAAAATTCTTTGATGCAAAAAATTCTTTGATGCAAAAAATTCTTTGATGCAAAAAATTCTTTGATGCAAAAAATTCTTTGATGCAAAAAATTCTTTGATGCAAAAAATTCTTTGATGCAAAAAATTCTTTGATGCAAAAAATTCTTTGATGCAAAAAATTCTTTGATGCAAAAAATTCTTTGATGCAAAAAATTCTTTGATGCAAAAAATTCTTTGATGCAAAAAATTCTTTGATGCAAAAAATTCTTTGATGCAAAAAATTCTTTGATGCAAAAAATTCTTTGATGCAAAAAATTCTTTGATGCAAAAAATTCTTTGATGCAAAAAATTCTTTGATGCAAAAAATTCTTTGATGCAAAAAATTCTTTGATGCAAAAAATTCTTTGATGCAAAAAATTCTTTGATGCAAAAAATTCTTTGATGCAAAAAATTCTTTGATGCAAAAAATTCTTTGATGCAAAAAATTCTTTGATGCAAAAAATTCTTTGATGCAAAAAATTCTTTGATGCAAAAAATTCTTTGATGCAAAAAATTCTTTGATGCAAAAAATTCTTTGATGCAAAAAATTCTTTGATGCAAAAAATTCTTTGATGCAAAAAATTCTTTGATGCAAAAAATTCTTTGATGCAAAAAATTCTTTGATGCAAAAAATTCTTTGATGCAAAAAATTCTTTGATGCAAAAAATTCTTTGATGCAAAAAATTCTTTGATGCAAAAAATTCTTTGATGCAAAAAATTCTTTGATGCAAAAAATTCTTTGATGCAAAAAATTCTTTGATGCAAAAAATTCTTTGATGCAAAAAATTCTTTGATGCAAAAAATTCTTTGATGCAAAAAATTCTTTGATGCAAAAAATTCTTTGATGCAAAAAATTCTTTGATGCAAAAAATTCTTTGATGCAAAAAATTCTTTGATGCAAAAAATTCTTTGATGCAAAAAATTCTTTGATGCAAAAAATTCTTTGATGCAAAAAATTCTTTGATGCAAAAAATTCTTTGATGCAAAAAATTCTTTGATGCAAAAAATTCTTTGATGCAAAAAATTCTTTGATGCAAAAAATTCTTTGATGCAAAAAATTCTTTGATGCAAAAAATTCTTTGATGCAAAAAATTCTTTGATGCAAAAAATTCTTTGATGCAAAAAATTCTTTGATGCAAAAAATTCTTTGATGCAAAAAATTCTTTGATGCAAAAAATTCTTTGATGCAAAAAATTCTTTGATGCAAAAAATTCTTTGATGCAAAAAATTCTTTGATGCAAAAAATTCTTTGATGCAAAAAATTCTTTGATGCAAAAAATTCTTTGATGCAAAAAATTCTTTGATGCAAAAAATTCTTTGATGCAAAAAATTCTTTGATGCAAAAAATTCTTTGATGCAAAAAATTCTTTGATGCAAAAAATTCTTTGATGCAAAAAATTCTTTGATGCAAAAAATTCTTTGATGCAAAAAATTCTTTGATGCAAAAAATTCTTTGATGCAAAAAATTCTTTGATGCAAAAAATTCTTTGATGCAAAAAATTCTTTGATGCAAAAAATTCTTTGATGCAAAAAATTCTTTGATGCAAAAAATTCTTTGATGCAAAAAATTCTTTGATGCAAAAAATTCTTTGATGCAAAAAATTCTTTGATGCAAAAAATTCTTTGATGCAAAAAATTCTTTGATGCAAAAAATTCTTTGATGCAAAAAATTCTTTGATGCAAAAAATTCTTTGATGCAAAAAATTCTTTGATGCAAAAAATTCTTTGATGCAAAAAATTCTTTGATGCAAAAAATTCTTTGATGCAAAAAATTCTTTGATGCAAAAAATTCTTTGATGCAAAAAATTCTTTGATGCAAAAAATTCTTTGATGCAAAAAATTCTTTGATGCAAAAATTCTTTGATGCAAAAAATTCTTTGATGCAAAAAATTCTTTGATGCAAAAAATTCTTTGATGCAAAAAATTCTTTGATGCAAAAAATTCTTTGATGCAAAAATTCTTTGATGCAAAAAATTCTTTGATGCAAAAAATTCTTTGATGCAAAAAATTCTTTGATGCAAAAAATTCTTTGATGCAAAAATTCTTTGATGCAAAAAATTCTTTGATGCAAAAAATTCTTTGATGCAAAAAATTCTTTGATACAAAAAATTCTTTGACGCAAAAAATTCTTTGGTGCAAACAATTCTTTGACGCAAAAAATTCTTCGACGCAAAAAATTCTTTGACGCAAAAAAATCTTTGACGCAAAAAATTCTTTGATGCAAACAATTCTTTGACGCAAAAAATTCTTTGACGCAAAAAATTCTTTGGTGCAAACAATTCTTTGATGCAAAAAATTCTTTGACGCAAAAAATTCTTTGACGCAAAAAATAATTCTATGCAAAAATAATTCTATGCAAAAAATAATTCTATGCAAAAAATAATTCTATGCAAAAAATAATTCTATGCAAAAAATAATTCTATGCAAAAAATAATTCTATGCAAAAAATAATTCTATGCAAAAAATAATTCTATGCAAAAAATAATTCTATGCAAAAAATAATTCTATGCTAAAAATAATTCTATGCTAAAAATAATTCTATGCTAAAAATAATTCTATGCTAAAAATAATTCTATGCTAAAAATAATTCTATGCTAAAAATAATTCTATGCTAAAAATAATTATATGCTAAAAATAATTCTATGCTAAAAATAATTCTATGCTAAAAATAATTCTATGCTAAAAATAATTCTATGCTAAAAATAATTCTATGCTAAAAATAATTCTATGCTAAAAATAATTCTATGCTAAAAATAATTCTATGCTAAAAATAATTCTATGCTAAAAATAATTCTATGCTAAAAATAATTCTATGCTAAAAATAATTCTATGCTAAAAATAATTCTATGCTAAAAATAATTGTATGCTAAAAATAATTGTATGCTAAAAATAATTGTATGCTAAAAATAATTGTATGCTAAAAATAATTGTATGCTAAAAATAATTGTATGCTAAAAATAATTGTATGCTAAAAATAATTGTATGCTAAAAATAATTGTATGCTAAAAATAATTGTATGCTAAAAATAATTGTATGCTAAAAATAATTGTATGCTAAAAATAATTGTATGCTAAAAATAATTGTATGCTAAAAATAATTCTATGCTAAAAATAATTCTATGCTAAAAATAATTCTATGCTAAAAATAATTCTATGCTAAAAATAATTCTATGCTAAAAATAATTCTATGCTAAAAATAATTCTATGCTAAAAATAATTCTATGCTAAAAATAATTCTATGCTAAAAATAATTCTATGCTAAAAATAATTCTATGCTAAAAATAATTCTATGCTAAAAATAATTCTATGCTAAAAATAATTCTATGCTAAAAATAATTCTATGCTAAAAATAATTCTATGCTAAAAATAATTCTATGCTAAAAATAATTCTATGCTAAAAATAATTCTATGCTAAAAATAATTCTATGCTAAAAATAATTCTATGCTAAAAATAATTCTATGCTAAAAATAATTCTATGCTAAAAATAATTCTATGCTAAAAATAATTCTATGCTAAAAATAATTCTATGCTAAAAATAATTTTCGTTCGTTCGTTCGTTCGTTCGCCCGTTCGTTCGGTCGTTCGTTAGCCTAAATGATCTTTATTTCACGACCGATAAAATTGCATCATTCTGTTCTCCGAATTCGTTCATGGTCAATGCCACATGCATTCCATCACGTTCGGCAGTGAGCCTGGAGAACACCTGGAATATTGCTGACGATGCATTGACAGACTCGCGGCGTGCGACTCTGTGGCGTGTGCCGCCGCGCTCACAGCATGCATGTCCCCGTGCGTTCAGGCGGGTGAGCGGCTCGCGCTCAGGGCACGTGCCGCGGAGCTCGCTCCATACAATACAACGAGCGACTCATCGTTATTTAATTTCCGTATATTAAATATTTCAAGTGAGGTTAAAATAATAGTTCGTTTAAAATTCTATTAAATATTGTAAGTGAAGTTGAAATAATAATTTTTTTCATCGACCACGCCGGACCTCGAGGAACACCTGCAATAGTGCTGACGGTGCATTCGCAGATCTACGCTCGGCAATTAGACGGATCTTCCTCGCGAGCATGTATTTAATATTCAGTTCGTCTTGAGACGTCGTACCATGTGTTTCGTCGCGTTTATTTTTATAATTTTATAACGAACCATGGATGTGCGAATATTCACGACGACCCATATGGATAAGTGCGTCGTATGTGAATGGTCAACGCGAGTGTGCAACAGTTGGGAGCGATGCTTGGAGGAGAGCATTTTTGAAGAACAGCCTGCAGTGCTGCGCTGCCCTCTGTGTAGCGTTATACTTCGCAGCAGTGATTATCCGCGACATACGGGAGGCTGCA
Source organism: Ichneumon xanthorius (assembly GCA_917499995.1). Lineage (NCBI taxonomy): Eukaryota > Metazoa > Arthropoda > Insecta > Hymenoptera > Ichneumonidae > Ichneumon > Ichneumon xanthorius. The sequence continues at coordinate 276,184 of CAKJTD010000008.1, forward strand.
TGGTGCAGTATACACGACGGCTGCGTCAACTCGCTCGTGCTGCGGGCTTTGTATAAAACAGGAGTGATAAAAATAAAATAAAAATAAAATAAAAATAAAATAAAAATAAAATAAAAATAAAATAAAAATAAAATAAAAATAAAATAAAAATAAAAATAAAATAAAAATAAAATAAAAATAAAATAAAAATAAAATAAAAATAAAATAAAAATAAAATAAAAATAAAATAAAAATAAAATAAAAATAAAATAAAAATAAAATAAAAATAAAATAAAAATAAAATAAAAATAAAATAAAAATAAAATAAAAATAAAATAAAAATAAAATAAAAATAAAATAAAAATAAAATAAAAATAAAATAAAAATAAAATAAAAATAAAATAAAAATAAAATAAAAATAAAATAAAAATAAAATAAAAATAAAATAAAAATAAAAATAAAAATAAAATAAAAATAAAATAAAAATAAAATAAAAATAAAATAAAAATAAAAATAAAATAAAAATAATTGTAGGCCGTGGCAACAGCGGTGACGGGTGCGTGTGTGTGTGCATATCTGTGACAGCCTCCAGATTTTGCAGAATCAGCACGAGACTGGGCGGCGGCTATGATCTCATAAGAGCGGCCGTCAGTACACAGCGGGAACGTGCCGGCGACACATCGCTTCGTAAAAATCTTTTTAAAAAATCTTATAAAAAAATTTAAAAATGTGTTATAATAGTGCACCGAACGAGGATGTATCGGCCGTACCCCTTTCGGGGCCTTTGGAACAGGAGCCCGAGGAGGAACGGCGTCCACGTCCGGCACGGAACAATATCCGTAAGTTTTATTTATTTTATTTATTTTATTTATTTTATTTATTTTATTTATTTTATTTATTTTATTTATTTTATTTATTTTATTTATTTTATTTATTTTATTTATTTTATTTATTTTATTTATTTTATTTATTTTATTTATTTTATTTATTTTATTTATTTTATTTATTTTATTTATTTTATTTATTTTATTTATTTTATTTATTTTATTTCAGAACGCGTGAGATACGCGGGAGAGGGGGAGAGGAGGCGCCGACGTCCGCAGCTTCGGTACGAGGATTACGTGAGCACGCAGGAGCCGGAGGCTCCTATACAATATGCTGTGCGGGAGCGGGAAGGGCAGGCGCCACTCCGCGTCCCGATATTTGACGATCGGCCCTTTATAAGACGCGCAATAGTACAGCGGGAACGGCAGGAGCAGGATCGGCGCTTTATCCGGATGCTATTAAATCGCACTCCTGAATGAAGAGCAACAGGTAAATATTATTAAATATTAATAAAATTAATATTTATATTGTGATGATACTCTATTCTCTTTAATTTGAAAATCGGGGCAATCCGGGAAATCTAGGGCGAGGGAAAAGGGGGAAATAACACACCAAAATTTTGTGTAGAAAACGTGGAAAAATAACTTTTAATAATAACTTGTTCGGTGAATGATAAACAACAAAATACAATGAACAATCTCAATAATAATCCAAACGAAAGAAAAGGGGTCGCAATAACAATTATAATAACCAATGAAAAATAAGAGAGAACGGGGCGAAAAGTTCAAAAATAACAAAAAAAGAAATAATCAATACGCGGGAGCAATAAGAAAATAGAAAAATAATTAATACGCAAGGAAAAATACGGAGGTCGAAGAAGTAATAAATGCGCAGGGAAAAATAAGAGAATCAAAAATAATAACAAAACGTACGGAAATGCCAAATTCCTTAATAATCGTTGGGACGAGAATTCGTACGGGTCAATCGCCGGGAGGAAGGGGGGGGGCTGGCCGGTGAATATTCTACACAATATTGGTCTTACTTTGCCAAAACTCAGAAAAAATATCAAAAAGAGAGAAATAAATCAAAACGTTAACTATTTTATTGGGCGCCAGCTACTGTAACGGTGTAGCACCGGAACTCTCGATTTGTTTAATCGGACACAAAAAAAGAAATATATTGTCTTTCACAGCACTCGGCTAGCGGGAATGGGGGAGGGAGGGGGATGAGACTTCTCAGGCCGTAGGCACTGTCCAGGGCTTCTTTATAATATTACCTCGACACAAAAAAAATAATAGCAAAACTCCAATGATTACAAAAAAAAAATAGAGAAAATGAGCAATTTATGAGTCTCTTGGATGTGGGGTTATTAACTGTACGGGATCGCACGCTGTAAATTTCCGCGATCGCCACCACTCACGCGCACAACGAGAAATCGAGAAAAATGCCGGCGCACGTGGCAGCCGGTGATCGACGGTCAAAAAAAAAGTACAAGCAAAAATCAATACAATTGTAAAAAGGGGGTGACAATGAATTTTCAGGGGGGATCTGGGAAATGGGGCAATCAATTTGGGGGTAAATGGGGGGAAGGGAAACTCAAGACGTACTCACTCAACCGGTCTTTCGCACTTTTTGTCGGTTACAATTATTTCCTCCGAACAAAATCCTTTCCAATATTCCTTCGGTATTCCGAGTCGTTATATAATCCAATATTTGGTCCAATTCGTGTCCGTCTTATCGCCTCGGGTCGGTACTCTCCGGGAGTGGAGTCTGATTATAACGTGGGCTTTTCGGGTCGATATAAATTCCAAGGATTTCGCTCGTACAATTTTTCTGATATCACACACACGTTCGCTCAATCGCTCCTCGTGGCTCGAAGTGAAGACGGCCTCGCCGCTTCCGGCTTCTTCTCCGACCTAAGGGTCGGTCTTGCAATTTGCGAATTATTTGGCGGTGATTGATTGGTCGGTCTCGGGACTAGCTGACGGTGGGCGTTGTAATTGGCTGCGGCCGATTGCGAATATTCGTCGCGACGGAAGGCCTGTCGCGACGCTCGGCGCGCGCATCCATCGACATCGATTCTTCTATCGATTGCCGAGCAATTCTCGACGCCGAGAGATGCTGATCCCTCGCGGTGGGCTGGGGAACTATCGCATCTGACAGTTCAGGTGTAATTTCACGGTGTTTGCCCGCACGACACAGCTCGTCGGTTTACACTCGTAATTTCGAGCCGAGAGTGTGTCGTCGGGTTTCGGACTGTCCAGGACGGGTCAGTCGAGTGGAATCTTCGTCGCTGCGGCCTTCAAGGGACGGACGGCGATGTTTTGGCAGTGCAGCGGTTTGTCGGATATTTTTGTAGGTTAGTGCCGGAATGCCGTATCAGGATTTTTGTTGCTGACGGTTGTCAATTCTTGTAGAATCGTTCTGGGCCTGACAGGGTCAATCTGGTCGGCGATGAGGTCTTCGGTGGTCTGCGGTGGTCTGTGATGGGCTTCGACGATCTTCGACGGTCTGCGATGGTTCTTGGTGGTCTGCGGTGAGTCTGCGACGGGTCTTTCGGTGGGTGCCGAGGGCTTCGGCGAGTGAGCGGAGGGTCTGACAGGGTGGCAGGGAATGAGGGTAAGTCGGGGGAGAGGGTTAACAATATTGAAGTCGTTGCTTAAATTGTAGATGCTAATTCTAGTGTATTTCCCTAGGTGAGTGGTGGGACGTCGAGCCACGTTGGGGAAGACTTGTGACGCACCACGTCACAATATAATCAAAATAATAATTTTTTGTTTTTGCAGGGTACTTCAACGTGCATCGAGCACCGACGAATATTAAATATAATCAAAAATATAAAAATATAATATAATAAAAATAATAAAGTATAATATAAAAATATTTTTTAAGTAAAAAATTTATTTCTTCTGGGGTGCACTGTGGAGACCTCCGCACGCGCTCCCATCCCCCCTCTCTATCACACACACCTCCGGGCGCGGTCCGACCGGGCGCGGTCCGACCGGGCCGGAGGAGTGGGGATGGGAGTGGGGGGTCTCCATAGTGCACCCCTTACTACTGCCGTCGTACCGAGTGCCGACTTCCGGCGGGGTTGGAAGACTCGGAGTGGAAGCTAGTGGTGCCCAAAGCGGCACGAGAGCGAGTGCTGCGAGAGAGTCACGATGCGCCGCAAGCGGGCCATCTCGGTACCGATAAAACTTTTCGTCGGGTCGTTTATTCATATTATTGGCCGCGATTATATGCCGAGGTCACGCGTTATGTACAGCGTTGCGAGGTGTGTCAGCGCACGAAATCCGTGCAGCGTCCGCCTCTGGGTATGATGGGCCGACGAGTGGTTGAGGGGCCGTGGACAGTCGTGGCCGCGGACATTATGGGACCTTTTCCCCCCTAGCCGCTCGGGCTACGCATACGTGTTGGTCATTCAAGACTTATTTAGCAAATGGGTGGAGTGCTGTCCCCTCCGGAAGGCTACAGGTGTAAAAATTAAAGAGGCGCTCGAGGAGCTCGTTTTTTCGCGTTGGGGAACACCGGAAGTCCTTCTGACTGATAACGGTACCGAATTTGTTAATCGGAGTTTGTTGGCTTTAGCCGAGGAGTATGGCATTTGTCACGCCACGACCCCTCCCTATCACCCGCAAGCGAACCCTGTCGAGCGAGTAAATCGGGTGTTAAAGACGATGATAGTAGCCTTTATTAAAAACGATCATAGAACCTGGGACGCACATCTATCTGAATTTCGGTTTGCTTTTAACACCGCGCATCACTCCTCTATCGATAATAGTCCGGCCTATTTGAATTTGGGTAGAATGCCTCGTCCTCATCATTTTTACCGACGTGAGGGTGGGGATAGAGTCTTGGTTCCGTTGGTTCGCGATGATTGGTCCGTTCACATGCGTGAATTGGAAGCGTTACGCGAGCAGGTACGTTACGACCTCGAGGAGGCCTATCAGAGGCAATCTGCTCAATATAACAAACATCGCTCGGTACCGAATTTTGCGCTCGGCGATAAAGTATGGCGACGTCAGCGTGTACTGTCCTCGGCCGCTCAACACATCGCCGCGAAGCTCGCGAGTAAACATTTCGGACCGTTTATTGTATCCCGGATAATATCTCCCGTGGTTCTCGAGCTTTCGGACGAAACAGGTAAAATCATCGGTAAGACGTCCGTCGAGGATCTAAAGGTTTATCATGCCCCGCTCTATAGACATGACACCGGAGGAGGCGGCGCGGCTGATTGCCCTACTGGGGCCGATGCTCCACCGGGCCCTGTCGGCGAGGAGGGCGACACCCGAGAGAGCTCTCGCGGCGGAGATCCACCGACTCCTCGCAGACGCCTACGACGCCGCTGATTTTTCGCAGCCCATACGGGGGGTGCGCTACGCCGGCCCCATTGTGCGGGGAATCCTGGAGCGATGGGAAGAGGAGGTCGACGAGCCGGAGTCGGAGGAGACATCGGGCGAATTGTGCGAGGCAGATGAGATCTCGTGTGAACGGGGTGAATCGGAGGGGACCGTGTCCGATGGACCTGGAGCGGACGGAGCAGTTGGCGGTACCGAGGGGGAAATGGTGGCCATTTCCGGCGTCTCCGGCGCGGCACCGGAAGCCGTTTTGCCACCCCTGCTGCCGTTCTTCGGGCACCTTTGGAGCCCGTACGGACCGGACGAGCCTCGTGGACGGTCCCGGCTGTCTTCGGCTGAACGGACCCAGCTCCATCCGGCTGGACGGGGAAGGGGACGCTCGGTGAGACGCGTTCAGGAAAGTCCCCGGCCAACTCCGCCGGGGCGAGCAGGAGCTTTCCCGATCGGCCGAGGGGCCGGACGACGACCTGGGCCACCTGCTAATCAAGGAGTGGCACGTCCACCGGCGGGAGTCATTCCCCGACCGCGTTCCGGGACAACATCGGCCCGCTGTTTTAACTGCGGCGAGATCGGGCACCGTCGCCGCAAATGCAAAATTCCACTACGTGAAGATCTGTTCTGCTTTAATTGCGGACGGGACGGCTACACAATGTCCGATTGCCCGAGATGTAGCTCCTGGTGGCATGCCGCGGGCGGAACCTTCAACGCTGCGACGCGAGATCCGAGCTGTTGGAGCAGCAGCGACGAGAAGCGGAGAGGGCCGAGCTCGAGGACCAGACCGAGCTGGAGGTTGCCCGGAGGGAAACTTCGGAATCGAGCGAAGAAGACTGAGTCGACGGGGTCGAATCATTCTTCAGTGTTTCATTTTATTTTTATTATTTTTTTTCCCGTCTCCTTGATTTATCGCGCGCTTCGTCACAAGGAAAAGCGACCCGCATATTTCCGTTTTTTTTGTTCTGTAAATAATTTCGTTCTTGGGCGCCCTCGATTTATCACCGGTTTCGACACGAGGAAGATTGCCGAATCTGACGGGCTTTGTCGCCTCAATAAAAGTATTGCTAATGCATCCATGTTCGTTTTTTGCTCGCATGCCATCTCTCCACGCTATTCTGTGTTTTTTGTTTACCGACGCCTTGAGATCCCCTGGGACTGAGCTGACATCGCCCGTCGAATTTTGTTTTTTTTTTTGTCCGACCCCGAGTCAGAGGTTTTACGGCCGAGGACGGCCTTGCCGGAGGGGGGGGGGGGAATCGTTGTGACGCGGTATTTTTCGGTCGCGTCCCAGATCCTCGTGAACTACGAGTTTTGGGCGAGCACACGGGGCCTATCGTGTCGCTGAGAGTCTCAGGCGATCTCTAGGGCGAAAAATTATTGTGGAAACAAAATATTAATTCCCCAGGATTTTATTTTTATTGTTTTTCGGGACCATCTGGAGCGGAGCTGACCACTGTCGACGGCATGGCTTAACCCTTTTCGCACGCTTGCACGCTTACGCTTGGCCTTCTGTCTACGCTGCACTGTCTTGGGCGCAGGATTTCCGTGAGTCGCAGCCTGATGGATGCAGCCAATGGGCACCAGCGGTACCGCCGATCCGACGGAAGACACCGAGCTTCGATGCGCGACCCATATAGCCGATAAGCAGCGAGTTCGAATATAGGTCGCGCGCGTCAAATTAGTTACGCGAGGTAGGCATTGTCGGGAGAGGCGCCAGGTACCGGACGCCCGGCAGAAATCGGGAAAAATGGGGAGCGAGAGAGAACGCGAGCGAGGCGGCGAGCACGGCTCCGAAAATTATGTCGAGACTCTCTTCTGTGAAGCGACGGTGATAAGTTGCGTGGGCTCGCCGTGCGATCTGGTGCAATTGACAATTCCGTGGGGATTATCGAGGCGGAGAATCACTCGTACCGAGCCGTTCGACGGACCATCTCTTGACCCGGTTACCTTGGGAGGACGGAGGAATAATCGGTACCGGCAAGGAGTAATCCGAGACGGTCTTTTCCATCTTTTGCGGTAAGCCTTTTGACTTCAGTGTAAAATTGTCGGACACGCGTTCTATCACCGGTTTGCGCGCATTTTATCGAGCGTGCCCGCGACTCGATCGCGGCGTGGAGTTCCGTCCCGGGCAAAACTCATGCTTATGTTTCCGTCGAACCTCTATTTATTTTCTTGTTTAATTTTTATTATTTCTTTTCTTGTTTAATTTTTATTATTTCTTTTCTTGTTTAATTTTTCTTGGGGAAATTTTCTATCTTTCTTTTGGCTGAATTTCGGGGATCATAAGTGCCGGGAATTGGACGGCCTCTCGTCGTACGGGTACCGTAACATCGGAGAGATCGCTTGCGCGAAATTTGTGAAGAGCGGAGGAGAGTGTATGTGCGTGTGTGTCGCGGCGTGTGGGTTTCGAGCTCGCGCGGGTAATTAAACGTAGGCTTTTCTTCGCGGCCGAGGACGTCGAAAAAGCATCGCGATAAAAAGAGACACGGGTCTCGAGGCCGCCGCCGTCATTTGTTCATTGTTCGGGGTTTACTTCGTTGTGTGTTTCCGAATTTTCGCCCGGTACCGCTCCAAAAATCGTTCGCGAGGCGCAGCCTGCACGCCGGGATTGTGTGTGTGAGTGTGCGCGGCGGAAGATCGCCTTTCGCGCGACGACGACGAGCGTTCGGCGGTACAGTCCGGCCGATACTTGCGGGTTAGTAGGGAAATTAGGCCTGGCCCGTTATCTTTCTCGTAAACTTTTCCTTGGTATTATTTTATAATTTATTTCCCCATTATTTGTGTTCATATTATTTCTTTTAGTTTTTCCGAATTTATTGAGGTACGATCTTTTCATTATTTAACCTTTCATTATTTTTCTCTTTTATCGGGCCAGTTTCTTTTTTTCTGTAACGCGTAGCAATTCAAACCGGTGAACTGAGTAGCTGGGGCGAATTTAGCAGGGACGATTTTGTACGCGGGTTTGTTGTGGCGATTATAATAAATCGAGTGGCTTCGGCCGGACATTTTCAAGCGATTTATATAGCATTTTGTGTTCGGTTTTTGGGTGCAAATTTTCACCGCCCTCACCCCTCTACCCTCGCCTAGCTGTAGCTGCCGGAGCAGTGAGAGCGCGTGTTTTTTTCCAAGGACATCGGTACCGACCGTGCCGATTAAGCAGGTAATCGGCTGGCGCCCTATCAAATAATAAAAACGGTCGAGAGACACGCCGTTGGTGGCCAAGTACGATCTTTGGGAGTTCGGGAAAAGTTGGCGGTCACAATATATATATATATATATATATATATAAAACCTATAAAACAAATAATAAAAATAAAGGAATAAAAATAAAAACTCATCGAAAAATTGATAAAAATAAAAATAACAAATTTTTTTAAGTGAGTGCGAGTTGAAAAAGACAATACGGACGTATAATCAAGTGCAGTGCCGCGATAGTCATATATAAAAAAATAATAATAAAGGAAAAGGGGATTGTTACGTCCAAACAGCGAGTGCCCCGTGCATGAATCGGACGCCAGAGATGAACGAAATCCAAAGGCTCGGAAACAATGTTACGACAATCAGGGGCAACTGGGATGCCACCGGCCTGATTTGTGCGTCAGTAACACTGCTTACGTTAGGCCTAAGGTCGAACACATAACGCCGAACGTGCACCGGCAATAGATAGCCTCTGTCCCGTTTGGATTATGCCACAGATCGGAACGCTTTTTGATTTAACACGCTCTAGTCAAGTCGATGAAATCGACCTATACTACACCAGATGTCAATCGCGTTCACGATAGCCCCTTTTCTAGTCTAATCCTTGCGGAAAGTTACTAAGGACGGGGCAGGGAATGCTTGCTGTGCAGGAACGATGAAATCGAGGAAGTGAGAAGAGTTCTTTCCGTTTAACTATGGGGAATAAAAATTTGTTGAAATTCTTCGATTAATTCGGTGGGTTTTTACAGGAGGGAGTACACTGGGTAATTGTTTCGTTGAAAACACATTTTAAAACTTCGGGGAGCAGAATCGCTCGGTGCATAATGGAAATATTATCGACGTATTATCTTAAACTAATTTTGAAGAATAATGAAAATGTACTTACGTTGAATTCGTTGTTGCTGAAGGATCAGGAAGATGTTATTTCGATGGAAAAAGATGTTGGTCCAATTTAAATGATTTATTGAACAGAAGGAATAATTATCGCGAATGAAAATATGGTTCTACAAAGTTCGAATAAAATAATACTTAGTGAGTCGGCAAAGAATATCTCAACTGATCGAAAAATTTACTTAGTACGAATCGCAAATTTAGACGCTACTTCTGATATTTCTTCTACTTCTGCTCTTCCTTCTACTCTGTCCGTTCTTGTGTCTCGTCGTCTCTTGGTTCTCGGCCTTTTATCAGTTTGCCCCTTTCGCTTCCCATCCCAAATAGGGGAATAGTGGGTGGGCCTTAAGGGTCGTTACTTTTTGGAGGTGTTATTTGCCTGCAGTTCCATTACGCGCCCGGTTGCCGGTATGTGCGAATCTCGGGCCGGCGATTGGTTCAAGAAGAGGCCCCGTATTAGCGAATCATGATCGGAGATGGGAGTTCATTCATGGATGGTATTCCGAGAAGTGCGCGGGGGAGGGGGTTTTCTTTGAACACGAACCAGTCTTCGAAATTTTTTCCAATAGCGCGGGGTAACATGGCATAGTTGAAGTGACCTGGGTTTTCTTAATTTTAATTATTTTATAATTAATTAATACGTTGATTGAGGCTTAACATACCCCTTTCTTTGCGAGTGATTTAAATTATTTTTCTCGGGCTATATTCCTATAGAAATGTGGTTTTAACCTGAATGTCAAGACTTATTTCCTTCTGTTCGCGTGTGTATAAAACAATTATTTCCCAATTAGGGCGGATTCTGTTAATCAATATTTGTTTCTGATTTGAATGAATGTTTATGAAATATGAAAGTTTAATAAAGGAAGTCCTGTCCCGAGAAAGTTCGAGAAGTTAGTGAATATCCCAAAAGGTGTGGCGTGATCCATTTTGCCCCGGTTTTATAAAATCTCTTGGCAACAGCGAGGAGGCGGTATTGCTCTCGTCGCTTGACCAGGAGTTACCCCTTGAAATTCTTTTCTCGTTCTTTCACTACTTATTACTTCCTCTCTCTTGTGCTTGAACGCTTCCTAAATAGTTTAATGCACTACCGTGGACTCGTGTCATCATAGTGACCTCGCTCTCGTACAGTGTGCGTATATGCGAAGAATCCCGGTTTTATGTTTCTCGGTAAATGTCGGCCATCTTGCCGGTGGTAGAGATTTGCAAGGTTCGATACTTCCGGATTATTATCAATAATCCGGGTAACAATTCAATCTTCAAAATTGGTATTAAACGAGTCTTGTTTAGGAAACGTTCTTGCGGTAATCGTAATATTAATTGTTTAAATTACTTATTAGTTATTCGGATTATCCGCTAAATAGATCTTTTCCGGGAAAAGAGATTCTTTGACCTCGTCATTTTCCTTTAAATGATGGTTTTCTCTAATTTTGGTGAACTCGTTATTGGTAAATTATTTACTCTTTCCATTTGCTTTATGGAAGCAAAAACGGAAAAAGGGCGGGGTCCGTTTGTCACTTCAATCCCAGTATCATGTGTCGATAAGGTAGACTTTCAACGGCTGCGCTCTATAGTTATCTCGCAATTCTCGCAACGGTTAGCGGGTAAGTTAGGTCGTTACTCTGCCGCGGGTCCGGTAAGGCCCACTGCCTACCGTACCATGAGGCAAGGCCGGGAAGTGAGGGCTTAGCGGTCCCGTCCGCCAGTTGGAGCGGCAGTCGGATTCCCGGCCCTCTTGTGACTCAAATGCCTCCTAATCTATGTGGAGCTTATGGTAAGACGGTTTCGGTCCCCTTCGGGATCCATAAGCGTGGGTCGATAATTGCCCCGAATGGATTCCCGCGGGTAAAGTAGGAATTCTATAATTCCATGAACATCTTTCCTGAAAGGAAACTGTGTCTACGTCTTTCCGAAACTATTTTGTCGTCTGGTTATTTTAACTGGCTCACACATGATTTCTGACAGTGGCAATTTTAGTTTGTAATTCCGGCTAAATTAAGTCAAACCATCTCTCGTTGAGAATTGCGAGTTAAACAATGTGTCAAGATTTTAGTTAATTCTTGTAACGAAATAAACTTGGGATTAAAGTTACGACAGGACGTAACAGGATCATGTCGAACATAAACGAGCTCCATCGAGCAATCCTGGAATACACGAGAAACGGGAAGTGCGCCGTTTGCAAAAAAGAGACCCGTCGATGCCCGGATGTCGGTGCGTGCGCGCAGCGCTCAATTCCGTCATCGTCAAGGAGGACTGAAGTGTTGGCGTGTGGGTTGTGCGGTCTTCGGGTGCGTGGCGGCGATTATTCCGGCCACATTGGAGCGTGTCTGGTGGAGTACCAGAAAGTTTTTGGTGACATAGTCGCTGGGCGGAGACTGACAGAAACACCTCACGCAGGGGAGTCTTCGGGCGCGGCCGCAAGGCTCGTTGCCGCGCGCGCTTTGGCAGCGACGGCACCGGCTCGCCCGGTCGCCGTCGGGCTGAGCGTTTCAAAGGCAGCGGATGGCGGGGTTACGGCGACAACGGGTTCCATCGCGGGACGTACCCGGGCACCGGTCTCGGTCGATCCAACAGTGAGCTACTGGAGCGCTCTGGAGAAGTCCACACCCGCGGTCTTCAGGCAGTCCGGACTCCAGAAAAGAAAAAGGACATCCGCAATCTCGGTGGGCACGCAAACAACTAAAACGACGTGCAACGCGAGCAGCCAAACGAAAAAACTGTGCCTCGTTCCGGGAGCTCCTCTGAATTTCGTCAAGTGGGAGGATCCACATACGGTGGAAAATCTGATGGACGAATGGATCCTCGACGACGGCCCGCCGACGGAGCCTCTCATCGCGCTCCCCAAAATAAGCAGGGACCTTATGTTCCTGGATGTTGACGACGGGGCATCAACGTCGCAGCTACCGGCACAGGTGGATGAGGAGCCAAGCGGGGGGGGACGACGTGCTGGCCGAGCTCGACCCGTTGCACGCTGCACGGCAGCATGAGGAGGCCGAGTCTCGGGCTACCCTCGAAACATCCTCCGATAGTAGTACCGAGCTAGGCCCAGCGGGAGAGGGAACAGACATTGTCAGGAATGACGATGGCAAGAAGAACGCCAGCACCGACTCCGACGGAGACAAGGAGGATGACATGGACATCGACGAGGTCGAGTCGCAGGCCATCGTCGGCGACATTTCCGACGCTGGTTCTGGACTCGACCCGACGGACGAGCCGCAGAATGAACAGACATCGGAGGAAGCCGTCGACGAGGTCGCAGGCGAAAAAGATGCCGGGGAGGACGTCAGCGACGACATGGACATGGACGAGCCCGGCGACGACTCGAGTATTTCGTATTCTCCGGGTCGTTCACGTCCGACGGAAGCAACGGAACCTCCGAGGACACCAAGGAACAGGAGAAAGCAGTGTCTGCAGGGGCAGACATCGCGGGACAGGAGCGAGCACCGATGCACGGCGTCTCGCCGTATCTCCGGCACATACGCCGAAGCGCCGGCCGAGGTCGGCCTGCTCGATGACCATACACCGGAAGTGAGTGGAAAAAAAAGGAAAAAAAGTGCTTGTGCGTATTACATTTAAGGGGATGGGAAATGCACGAGTGAGTAAGTAGATTAATTAGTTATAAGCAAACTTATATGTAGCGCCGACGGGGGCGTCGACGAAAGTAAGGGGGGGGGGGGGGTGTTACGTCCCGATTTCGTGCCATCTTCGCGAATATCTCGGGATCGGGACGTGATGCGCCGAGTGTCGGGTTGCGCCGCTGAGCTCATCCGCGGTGTGATTTCACACCTCGGGTGTGCTCACGCGGTGCACCCTCAGCATAACCCGATAAATATATTTTTCATTATAATATTAAGTGTCGCGGCCGAGCTCGAGTTTTTTTGCTAACCAGCGGGTCCGAAGTTCGCGACACGCGCACCGATTTTGAATCGCTGTACGTGCCGAGAAATTCACGCCCTGGAGTTGCTGAATTGCGGAAACTGAGCTTCGCTGCGACCGCTCATAGATCCACGAGGATCCCTGAGCGGCGCAGAGAAATTAGTCTCCCGACAGCAACGATCAAAGACAGATCGGTCCGGAGGATCTCCGCAAATCGTAGCTCGCGTAGGTCTGTAAATCTCGAGAGTGAAAGTGCGTGATTTAGCCTCAAAGATAGAGTGCAGAGAGGTCACGGCGAAACTCCCGAGAGTAGACAGCAGTACCTATACGGATTTTTTCAAGATGGCGGCTTTGAGGAGTGGGGATGGTGTGTAGCGTGCTCGGCCGGGCCGTCAGGCCCGCCGGCTCGCTGCTGGGGTGGTTTTCCCCCTCCCCCCTTCTCCCCGCGGGCCCTGTCGGGAGGTTGTGGGTGTCCAGGGTGAGGAGCTGGAGGAGATGTTGCTTCTTCGGCTGCCAAGTCCCGACCACCCACCCCTTGTCGATCACTTGAGTAGCTCGACTTGAGCTGCGGGCGGAGGGGATGATGGAGAGAGGGTAGTGAAGGGAGGGAGTGAGCGTGTAGTGGAAGGGCGTGAGAGCGTGGTGGGGGGTGTTTGGTGTAGCGGGGGTGAGTTGGCTGGAGCGCGCGCGGGGGCCAGCTGGTGACGGCGTAGCGACGAGTCGCGCCATGTTGGATTTTTGGGGTACGCTGGCGGCCGAGCGGCGGCGGGCCCATCGGTTCGAGTGCGTGAGAGGGGATGTCAGGCGGTATAGCGCGTAGACGGTATAGCGGTGGATGGCTGAAGTACACGGAGCGCACGGAGAGTCCGTGACGATGCAGCAGCGAGTCGCGCCATCTTGGATTCCGCCAGGCGCTGGCTTGCTGGGGGAAGCAGGGCTCTCGCTGTTGCGCGTAGGGTGTTTCTCGAGGGTAGCTGAATGCTTTGCGTAAGCTAGCTTGGCCGAGCGGCATAAGGCGTTGAATTCAAGCGCCGTTTTTCCTTGGCAGCGCGGGTTCGGTTCCAATATGTAGCAATGTTTTTTTTTTATTTTTAGCTTATGTAAAAAAAGTTATATGAAACGGATGAGGGAAAGGTAAGTAAAAATAGTTTTGGTATATATTTTTATAAAGTTTGCATATTTTTATTCTTAAATCTAGATTTACATATTTTTAAATGTATACAATTTTAGAAATTATTCTGTCTAGCGCAGCACTGTTGAACAAATTTTTTAACATAGACTCCATTACCCGTTAACGAGTTCGAAGAGTATTTATTAATGTTTTTCGCAGCCGTAGGCAGCTTACTCATTATACGTTTATGAAATCTTGCGGCGATTCGATCGTTTTGTTTGAGATCGGCGGTGAAAAGATTCCGGAATTGTAGTAGAGATCCCCCGCCACACATATGATAAAGGAACATAATACAAAACTGGCCACACACATTTGAAGAGAGGCTTTGAATTTGCTTGGTATTCCATCGATAGAGGGTGCAGTTCTTGCGTAGGCGATGGATATGGCTTGGTACAAGCGGCGGAATGCCGTAGCTGTCGAAGTACGATCCACGTCCTCGGCCATCGATGTAGATTGCGACCCAGTGTGTTCCAGGGCGCGTGTGGTCGTCAGTGTTCACAACAAGGGCTGTCGGTCTCGTTAACAGAGTTGGAATTTGATCCGCTGCATGAACACTTCGCGAGACTTTAGAGTGTAAGCCCTGCAATGCCTGGCCAATCTGGATCGTATTCATCACTTGTTACGACAGGAGAGTAACAGTCGCGTGGCTTCTTCAGATTCATAGGTTCAGGTGAGAAGTCAAACTGTTGTATCCGCGTGGCTGTAGGAGGTACGTCGCGAAGAATCCACTCCTTTAATTTTACAGCGTTGTTTAAAGCACAAGATAGCTCTGGCCTGTTTAAGAGCCCGTGATGCAGACAGACTTGCGCCGAGGAAGGCAGATCGTTGAATGATGGACAGTCCGTTTCCTCAAGGTTTTTTTATTTCACGTGCCGTAACATTTTGCAGATATTTTGCCTTCTCATGCCCACGAGTGTAAATGGTTCCAGCAGCTCGTGTGATCTGTCGGAGATTTGCGTGTAGTGTTCTGAGTCCTACGTCTCCTTCAAACCACTCTAGACCGTGATGATGGCGAGTCGTCCAATTATTCTTCGCGCGCACTGATCTCGGGAGATCTGTGAAAACGTATGTTGGAGCGGTGATCCAATGGCCGAAATACTCTTTATCAAGAGTGACGACAGCTACTTCTTTAGCAATAAAGCAGTCATCCTTGTCGTAAAACCCTTGAATATCGATGACGTAGTCCATTTTGGTGAAAAATGTTATTGTCCAGTAAGTACAACCGCTACTGTCGAAGGATCGTTATGTACTACCGACGAGCAGTGCAGATGCATCTGCAAGATTTTAGCGATGGAGGGGATGAGCGGGGGTGTGCCTCTAATTCGTCAGTTTGACTTTTTTTTTTGGTCCTGTAAAGGCCCAACCCCTTTGAGACGCCTGCTTACAAATAGTTGAGAAGAAAAGTGACGTAAACAATCCCTTCTATCACCCCCACTATTTTACTACACCTTGCACGAGTCCTGCTAGGTGACGTAACGCAGTGGAAGTTCAGTTACAAAATAATTCTCTTACGGTATACATCTAAAAATGGTCCATCCAAGAGTAAAATCTGTGGTGTTCACGAGGCGTAACCACGCGTCTCAACAGAGAGGAGCGCGTGCGGAAGAACGGACTAGGCACGGCGGGGTACAACACCCGAGGACGAAATCGACACCCCGATGGAACAACCGGAATCAGTATCCGAAACAGCCTCCAAAAATATGGTTTATTCGGAGACGCCAGTATTTCGCTCGTGAAAGGCGGAGGCAACTGCGGGCATCGGTGAGTAACACTTAGCTTAATAATTAAAGCTTGGAGTCGTAAAAAAGAAAAAAACTGATTCATTAAATATGTATATACATTCGTTTTGTTACAGCAAGCCTGTGAATGTATCCATGAGGACAATCCACGGCGCAGAGAAAAGATCGACACTGAAAAACGAAAAAGGCCAGAAGAAGCAGAGGAGCCGAAGAAGAAGAAAAAAGTAGTACAAGAGACGAAAGCAGCGGAAAAAGTATATGATAGTGTGAAAAATGATGATGATGATGATGATGATGATGATGTTGAGATGCTGGAGTTAGTGGAGGCTTTCGAGAGATTAAAAATCGAATAAAAACATAAATCAGCTCAATTCTGTGTTTATATATTTTTATTTATAAAAACCTTACATTCGCTATAATATAATAACAATATTTATTAGTCTTAACCAATTATTTTAAGCACGCAGGCTTACCCCGAAAAGTCTACCATGACCTGTCGGGAAGCGTCGATCTCAACGACATTATCGAATTCCGAGTACACAATACAATTTACAGTACTCGTTAAAGCAGTCTTGAAACGTATTTCTACACGCACGCTACCATGTCGCACAAGATTCCAGTGGCCGGCCCGCCCAGCAGAAAGATCGGGCGTTAAATCGAAGCAGTATAGACAGTTGCCAAACGGATACGCATCTTTTGTTACACCACAACTATCGACATCCCAAAGGATTCCCGTACCAGAAACTAGAGTATGATATGACTCGGTGTAAAGGCTTTCATCATAATCAGGTTGTAAAGGCTTACTAGGCACCTGTACTCCGTCTACGTACAGGGATAAGAAATTTAATGAGTAGTGATGAAAATTAAACGGATTCATAGTTCTATCTCCATTGAAGGCTCGATTATCGACCAAGCCCAGTACGATTCGTCTCGGAAGCTGGCCAAGCACAACATTATCGAGTGTTTCGCCATGAACACCTGCATGAATAGTAAATGGTTTCACTTCAACTCGAGTAAACGGATATTTAGCCGTTCCTCTACTCAAAGCCTTAGCATGGGCTAGCAAAACACCCGGACTAATTTTAACACGTCGGACAATGAGACTAGCATCGACTATATGCACCGTATAATCCTTCCCAGACGCGTCCATAAGACAAAAAGCATCTCTCGAACGTATAAGACGAAGGCGTAGTTCAACACCGTTGAGTAAAAACTTTTCCTGATTGAAGATATCAGAATGTAGATATCCAGTAAGATCTACCGTTTTACCATTCGCCATTATAGCCTGCCTCGCGGCTAAACCTTTGTTCGCTTGCACGGGTGCTTGTCTACCCTCAGCCGGCGGAGCCGTCGAAACCGGTAGAGCGTTTAAAAATGACGGTGTATCATCTATCCACATACTGGCACCGAGTTGACAGGCTTTTGTTGAAGCCTTGTAAGTCAGTAGTGATTCAATGTATGCTCGGTACGCATAGGCATTATTCGAGGGTGATACAAGTTTCTGGTTGAATGATACATCTAGTTGATTGAATAATGAATGCAGTAGATTGTTAACAGGTGCTACTTTATCATGAGCGTCAACGGCGCCGTTCCTGGGTTGTAACTTAATACGTAAGTTTAGCATTGTATGGGCTAGATCAATGTATTCATCACCATGACCGGGGACAACAAATTCAATAGGAGCCTCATCTGTCAGTGAAGAAATGGGCTTATAATGAATTCCTTGAGAACCTTCTATACTTGTCTGCGTTGGTGGGAGAGTGAATAAATCCAGCTCTGATTTTAAGCACTCGCAAGAGTGCGCGTGTAAGAAAGACATTTTATTTAGTTAATTAGCCAAATATATCTGCAACGGTGCGTTTTTTACGCTTAACAATTTTTGTTTTTTTTAGTTTTTCTGGTAGGTTTTTTCTTAGGTTTTGCTGATTTACGGCCCTTTTTCTTACTACGTTTATCGGTTGAAACTTTTTTCTTTTTCTTTGTAGCTTTTCTAGGCTTACGAGTTTTAGTATATTTTAGAGCTCTAAGTGTAGGAGTACCGATGTGAGGACTAGCGTGACCAAACAACGAATGATGCTGTGCCGAGCGGTCCTGTATTTTATATCCTGAACCCTGCATGAGACTCTCAAATGTTTCGTCGGCCTTGCGCTTCAAATTTCTCCCACTCTCGGTCATACGGGCTCTGAATGAATCTTTGAAGGGAGTGTTGTGCGCAACATCACCCAATATATTCATACCAGCATGTAGCGCTTCTTTTCCGACAGCGCGAGCGCCACGAGTGAGCAATGGTAATGCACGTCGAAATAAACCACTGAGAAAGCTTCCTAGACCATGGCCTCGTTGATAGGGAGCCCCAATGAAAACACGATCAACACCGCCGCCGACCTGGCTCTCGTAATGATCAATATATCGATCCATAGCGAAATATTTTATCGTATACGCTTAAAATGTTATGTAGCGGTCAACGTTCCACTCTGGAATGGTACAGGTTTACCAGTGTCGGTCCTTATATCTATCTCGATCGTGCCGAATTCAGTCCGTAATAAAGGTATGTAAATTGGCGGGGAGAATGATTTAGTTTGCGTAGACCCATAAATATAATTTGTATTATCTACAGGTACGATGCGTAACAGAGGTGTCTGAGCATCGCCGGTTATATAATTTTCACATATATCTGAATATACGAATAGTTTATCAGGAAGCGATAGCGATAAGTTAGCAGGATAATTTGCGATAAATTTCCACTGGGCATGGATATCCTTAATTTTTCCGGGTTCAAAGCCTAAAGCTTTAGAGATTTTATCGCCCAAACATATAAGATGTGGTCGAGCACATTCATCTATAATACAGCTATCAGGTATTCGTTTCAGGCTTACAATCCCTCCAATATCCTCATTATATTCGAGACGAATATGGTCTTTGAATATATCCGTTTCATTGATGGTGTCGATTAGGGCTTTAACACTAGCGTAGAGTCCAGCAGGAATTATAACCTCGTGAGTTTTTGGGGGATTAATATATTTTCGCTTGCGGGTGTTAACAGCATCATCTGATGTAACCTCTTTACGGACCGGGTGTGTGGGAGGGTTGCTGCTACCCCATGATACGAGAGTCTTTTTGGGTTTAAGTTTACTGTAAACCCACTCATGAGTACTACAAGCGGTAATCGGGGATGCCGTACCGTGTGGTTCATTTGTTTCATCTACATGCAGAAATGTACGGGGAAATTGAATTTCTGTTAAGGCTACGACCCATTCTCCAGGCATCTTCAATTGCTTTGGAAGCTGTGTTATATAGTGTGTTACCGTATTATTCGGGTAGTACTTCATACTACTGTTACTTAGTAGCACGAGGTAAAATTGATCTCTCATTTTTATTTTTTATTTTGCTACTACTTGTTCACTATATCTGTTGCGGGAATCCAGGAATTAAATTTTTCGGGGTATCCTCTCCAGCTAACAAAATATTGTTTATTACGGCCTTTGCCTTTAGTCTTGAGAATTTTTTCAATTAAAAATTCTTCCGTTTCAATCTCTTTCTTTACGATACTCAATTCTTCTTCATAGAAAAATCCGTCAATTTCCTCATCGTTCAGATCAACCAGTTCATATATGGGCGGCTGTCTGTTCGTAAGAATCTTGTGAATCCTGAATATTTCTTCACTCCAGCGAGCTTCGTAACCTTTCTCGAACGCAGACTTTGCTTTACTGATACGTACAAGCTCACCGACCTTGTATTTAGGCACTTTGTGACACAGCTTGTATTGTTTCACCATATTCGCACGCGCGACCGACGCATTGTACAGAGTCACGGCCGCCGGTTGCATCTTGATAGTAGAGTGTTTTGTGTCGTTGTAAGCTTGGACTATAGATTGTAATACATCGATATAGCGTCGTGTATTTTTATGTGTAAAATATCGCCACATCCGCTCCTTTAATGTTCTGTTGAAACGTTCTACAATAGCGGCTTTGATATCGGGGTTTCGGGCCACTCGGAAATTTATTCCACGACTCTTCAAAAATCGCTGCAAAACGCTACCGACAAATTCTTTGTCTCGATCTGTCTGTAGCCATACAGGCGCTCGACCACTGCTTCGAGAGAGTATTCGTTTGAACCCTTCTGTAGTTTCTGCACAAGTTTTATCACGCAGCGTCTCAACCCATGCATACTTGCTGAGAACATCAATAACCACTAAAAGATAAACAGAGCCGTCATTTTCATCTTTAAGAGAGCGTAGATCAACGAGATCAGCTTCCCACACGTCATCGATATTATCGACGGCGTAGTGTCGCCGCGGAAATCGTCGTCGTATAGGTCTGTGTAGTGTGTAAGCATCCTGTGTTCTTAACCAGTTAGTGACGTCTTCACGAGGAATTTTCTCGTTATCAGCCGCATTAATTAGGTTTGGCGCGCCGGCGTATCCAGCGTGATGCGTAGGATCATAATAAAACTTTAATAAATCCATTCTATTTTTTTTTATTTCAGTTTTAATGTTTTCCACGATCGTATTGAGTCACTAGTAGGAGTTCGACGCCTGTTGCCTGATAAATTTAAGCTATTCTGAGTTGTATCCGGTGTATTAGGATTTGACTTTGCCAAGTTTCGTCTAGAATTTAGAGGTGTGTTGAGATTCCGACTCTCATACAACAGGCTTGTATTACCAATAAATTCACGAGGGATCCCTAAACGCCTGAGTTCATTTCCAAATTGCTCACGACCAATGGCACGCACAGTTTTTCTATGGCGCATAGTATCATTTACAAGATCTATAATATTCGATTCTTTTATTGGTTCACCGTTGATATGGACCACTCCCGATTTATCCCACGTTAGAGTGGTGTTGGAGCTGGCATGCAAATGATTCAATAACTGCTCCGCTTGTCTTCTATATGTTTTTGGTACACTAACCAGAATAACTTCGTCAGATATTTGCTCAGCTTCAGTAGTTGTCTGGACCGTTTCCTCAGATGCTTGCTCGGCAGGTTTGGCACTTACCGAAGAGGTTGTGTTAATTTTAGGTCGCCTTTCCTCGTCGACAAAAAATTGGTGGCGTTGTAAAACTTGCTGGTAAAGTTTCCATTTCTCTCGTTGGTTCGCAGGAGTCACTGAGCGCAGTATATCATCCATTTCGGTATCGAGTCTACTGAGTGTCGTGCCTGGTGTTTGAACGGAGCGCGTCTGCTCTATCTGTTCGCGCGATGGCATGGCAGCATCTTGAGGCACTAAAACCATTTTCTTTGCGTGCTGCATCTTGTCAATTACGTGTGAAAATATTAGACAGCACAGTGCCTATGATTGGGAGAAGAAGAGGTAGTAAGAATCCACTTCCCTTTTGCACAATTACACGTTTTTTCGTCTTCCAACTACCAGTTTTATTTACGAGACGGCGCAAAATTTTTTTATATTTAGATAGTTTTATTCGTTCACTCTTTTTCAACGGGACTGCACCGTTTAAGGTATTTAACGCGCACTCACAAATACATCGAACCCCGTTTCGATCTATCTTGTGCAATAATGAATCGCGCTGATGTTTCTCCAGATGGCATAGAGCATGCAGTAAGATTATATTCTTCCCAAGCGAAGCTTTAGCCGTTGTTGTTGGAGCCATAGCAGAGACTCGAATGATGTTCGTAAATTCGTTACGGCCTATTTATACTTTACAAATCACCGAGAACCGGATCCTCGTTTTGGTACATATACAAAATTATGAGCATCATCCGGAAAAATGCAGGTGCGGAATCGACAATTATCCGGAGTAGACTGTTTCAAATCTAGAAGCAAATAACCGTGCGGTTTTGATGTTGCATCGTGGTAAGCTTCTTGTAAAAATTTTGGGTCTTCAGGATAAATTTGACGCGCCAGATGCGAAATCTGCGCTCGATCGCGAGGATTTTTAAATGCTACGATATAATTCGTGTTTAAAGAAATATCGCGCTGTCCACGACCCTGGTGAAAAATATTTTGCGTTATAAAAATAACGCTAATATTCTTATGATGACTGCCTTTTGTGAATAAATCTACTATCTCCCCATTTGAGGACTCGCGCATTAGATCGTCGATTATTATGAGTTTTGGTCTTCGATCAGCAATATCTGAATTTTGAGGTAGACCTTCTAAAAATTCGATATTTTTACCATAATCGGTATACCCCTCCTGCCATTCCGAATAATAAAAAAATAATTGACGTCCAGGGGTGTTTCCACCGCGGGTCCATATTAAATAATGAGGAGCGATAGGATTTGGAAGTATTAATATACATCGATTACAAGCCAACATTTATTTGATATATACAACAAAAAAAAAATACATTTATAAATTTCATTAGAAAGAATCAGTTCGGTACCCCGAGTCTCCAATGTAGTCTTCGACAACAAAACCTGGGACATTGTTGTCGAAGAGACGTAGCGATAGGTCGATGTCTGAAACCAAATACAAACAAAATTAATAAAATAGAATATTATAATAATAAATGATGCTCACAATACCGCGTATTGTGATTGCCTCCATTACCCCAACTAAATCATCCCTGTCGCCCCGTGCGTTGAGTTACATGCAGAACAAGTTTGGACCGTTTACACTGTGAATAAACTAATCATCGTAGTGTATTATCGCGGTTATACATACATACATACGTCAGAGAAACGTGTCTAGATGTATCATAGGAAAAAGGGGTAAAAATAGTACAATTAAGATCTATCATGTTTTATAAAATAAAAAAAACCATTTTTTTTTATTCGTGTAAAAATATACAATGCCGTATGTATAATGCTAGTATATAATATACACTTAATGTATCATTAATTCATATATATGGGGTGTACAATTCACAAGTCTGGGAACAAATCGTACATATTCGCTGCCCCTAAAATTAAAAAAAAGCTATGTTATTTACAACTACTTTAACGTACTTATTCTATGTAGCCATACGGTAGTGAGTCGTACTCGCCCCATCGTCGTCTCTTGATGAGCACGGGTTTACAGGTTTTTGACTCCCTCCGCGTGACTACACGATGCATTGCATCCCGTCTTATGGCACTGAACTCTACGGATATATTCGTACCAGGCTCTTTTATTAATCGACAAATGGAGTCAAAAATTAATTTTCTCAGCGTTTTTGTAATTAAGCCCAATTCCTTTGACTTTACAGGTGGCTATTTCGCGACCATCAGAGCCTTGCACTAAATATCCGTAAAATTTAGGCCCTCCCGAGACAAAACGTTTAATAAAACTCCCTTCGCCGTAATCAGTCAATTCATTTGTCATATCACCGAGGAGGTTTCCTAGAGGCGGATTGTATTCCCCGGCGATACCGCTACTTATGTATCGCGGATTCTTACAGTTAATACGGTTCCTGTAGCCTTAAATCTATCGAACCACTGTCGGGATTCAACGCGGTGCGTGATCTTCGACTCACCGGATAGCGATGGCGCCGACTGCGGGCTTGCTGACGGTCCTGCGACGGGTTCATCTCCGAGGTCTCGATCTACTACCTGGGATGGTGGTGGTGGTGATGGCGATTCAGTCGCGAGGTTTTCGGGACTGGAATCCTCCATCAAGTCGCCCCCGAAATGTGCGGAGTTCGCCAAAGCCCCGGCGAACTCGCTGGCCCCGCCATTTTGAAGTGGCGAAGGTGTCCTCCGTCGCGAAGGTCCTGCGATAGGCTCGAAGGTCGAGCATTCTAGAGGTGCCTGCGCTGCTTGCTGAGACTCCGAAGCCGCGGAAATGTCGACAATTGACACGTCGCGCAATCCCCGTCCTCCTCCTCCTCCACCGATCTGCGCGGAGTTCGCTGCAGGGTGGACGAGCGACCCATCCCTGGAGGACAGCTCAGCCAACGAGTTATCCAACTCGCCGCCATGTCCAAGTATGGAGGAGTCATTAAGATTCCGCGTCAGGTCCGTGGCCACTTCATCCCCCTCGACGTCGTCAGACTCCAGTATCGATAAGTTCGCCGTGATGTTAGCGAGTTCGTCATCTTCCAGAGTCATAGAAACTGAAAAATAAAAACTTTTAACTTTTAACTTTTAACTTTTAACTTTTAACTTTTAACTTTTAACTTTTAACTTTTAACTTTTAACTTTTAACTTTTAACTTTTAACTTTTAACTTTTAACTTTTAACTTTTAACTTTTAACTTTTAACTTTTAACTTTTAACTTTTAACTTTTAACTTTTAACTTTTAACTTTTAACTTTTAACTTTTAACTTTTAACTTTTAACTTTTAACTTTTAACTTTTAACTTTTAACTTTTAACTTTTAACTTTTAACTTTTAACTTTTAACTTTTAACTTTTAACTTTTAACTTTTAACTTTTAACTTTTAACTTTTAACTTTTAACTTTTAACTTTTAACTTTTAACTTTTAACTTTTAACTTTTAACTTTTAACTTTTAACTTTTAACTTTTAACTTTTAACTTTTAACTTTTAACTTTTAACTTTTAACTTTTAACTTTTAACTTTTAACTTTTAACTTTTAACTTTTAACTTTTAACTTTTAACTTTTAACTTTTAACTTTTAACTTTTAACTTTTAACTTTTAACTTTTAACTTTTAACTTTTAACTTTTAACTTTTAACTTTTAACTTTTAACTTTTAACTTTTAACTTTTAACTTTTAACTTTTAACTTTTAACTTTTAACTTTTAACTTTTAACTTTTAACTTTTAACTTTTAACTTTTAACTTTTAACTTTTAACTTTTAACTTTTAACTTTTAACTTTTAACTTTTAACTTTTAACTTTTAACTTTTAACTTTTAACTTTTAACTTTTAACTTTTAACTTTTAACTTTTAACTTTTAACTTTTAACTTTTAACTTTTAACTTTTAACTTTTAACTTTTAACTTTAAACTTTTAACTTTTAACTTTTAACTTTTAACTTTTAACTTTTAACTTTTAACTTTTAACTTTTAACTTTTAACTTTAACTTTTAACTTTCAACTTTTAACTTTCAACTTTTCAACTTTCAACTTTCAACTTTCAACTTTCAACTTTCAACTTTCAACTTTCAACTTTCAACTTTCAACTTTCAACTTTCAACTTTCAACTTTCAACTTTCAACTTTCAACTTTCAACTTTCAACTTTCAACTTTCAACTTTCAACTTTCAACTTTCAACTTTCAACTTTCAACTTTCAACTTTCAACTTTCAACTTTCAACTTTCAACTTTCAACTTTCAACTTTCAACTTTCAACTTTCAACTTTCAACTTTCAACTTTCAACTTTCAACTTTCAACTTTCAACTTTCAACTTTCAACTTTCAACTTTCAACTTTCAACTTTCAACTTTCAACTTTCAACTTTCAACTTTCAACTTTCAACTTTCAACTTTCAACTTTCAACTTTCAACTTTCAACTTTCAACTTTCAACTTTCAACTTTCAACTTTCAACTTTCAACTTTCAACTTTCAACTTTCAACTTTCAACTTTCAACTTTCAACTTTCAACTTTCAACTTTCAACTTTCAACTTTCAACTTTCAACTTTCAACTTTCAACTTTCAACTTTCAACTTTCAACTTTCAACTTTCAACTTTCAACTTTCAACTTTCAACTTTCAACTTTCAACTTTCAACTTTCAACTTTCAACTTTCAACTTTCAACTTTCAACTTTCAACTTTCAACTTTCAACTTTCAACTTTCAACTTTCAACTTTCAACTTTCAACTTTCAACTTTCAACTTTCAACTTTCAACTTTCAACTTTCAACTTTCAACTTTCAACTTTCAACTTTCAACTTTCAACTTTCAACTTTCAACTTTCAACTTTCAACTTTCAACTTTCAACTTTCAACTTTCAACTTTCAACTTTCAACTTTCAACTTTCAACTTTCAACTTCAACTTTCAACTTTCAACTTTCAACTTTCAACTTTCAACTTTCAACTTTCAACTTTCAACTTTCAACTTTCAACTTTCAACTTTCAACTTTCAACTTTCAACTTTCAACTTTCAACTTTCAACTTTCAACTTTCAACTTTCAACTTTCAACTTTCAACTTTCAACTTTCAACTTTCAACTTTCAACTTTCAACTTTCAACTTTCAACTTTCAACTTTCAACTTTCAACTTTCAACTTTCAACTTTCAACTTTCAACTTTCAACTTTCAACTTTCAACTTTCAACTTTCAACTTTCAACTTTCAACTTTCAACTTTCAACTTTCAACTTTCAACTTTCAACTTTCAACTTTCAACTTTCAACTTTCAACTTTCAACTTTCAACTTTCAACTTTCAACTTTCAACTTTCAACTTTCAACTTTCAACTTTCAACTTTCAACTTTCAACTTTCAACTTTCAACTTTCAACTTTCAACTTTCAACTTTCAACTTTCAACTTTCAACTTTCAACTTTCAACTTTCAACTTTCAACTTTCAACTTTCAACTTTCAACTTTCAACTTTCAACTTTCAACTTTCAACTTTCAACTTTCAACTTTCAACTTTCAACTTTCAACTTTCAACTTTCAACTTTCAACTTTCAACTTTCAACTTTCAACTTTCAACTTTCAACTTTCAACTTTCAACTTTCAACTTTCAACTTTCAACTTTCAACTTTCAACTTTCAACTTTCAACTTTCAACTTTCTACTTTCAACTTTCAACTTTCAACTTTCAACTTTCAACTTTCAACTTTCAACTTTCAACTTTCAACTTTCAACTTTCAACTTTCAACTTTCAACTTTCAACTTTCAACTTTCAACTTTCAACTTTCAACTTTCAACTTTCAACTTTCAACTTTCAACTTTCAACTTTCAACTTTCAACTTTCAACTTTCAACTTTCAACTTTCAACTTTCAACTTTCAACTTTCAACTTTCAACTTTCAACTTTCAACTTTCAACTTTCAACTTTCAACTTTCAACTTTCAACTTTCAACTTTCAACTTTCAACTTTCAACTTTCAACTTTCAACTTTCAACTTTCAACTTTCAACTTTCAACTTTCAACTTTCAACTTTCAACTTTCAACTTTCAACTTTCAACTTTCAACTTTCAACTTTCAACTTTCAACTTTCAACTTTCAACTTTCAACTTTCAACTTTCAACTTTCAACTTTCAACTTTCAACTTTCAACTTTCAACTTTCAACTTTCAACTTTCAACTTTCAACTTTCAACTTTCAACTTTCAACTTTCAACTTTCAACTTTCAACTTTCAACTTTCAACTTTCAACTTTCAACTTTCAACTTTCAACTTTCAACTTTCAACTTTCAACTTTCAACTTTCAACTTTCAACTTTCAACTTTCAACTTTCAACTTTCAACTTTCAACTTTCAACTTTCAACTTTCAACTTTCAACTTTCAACTTTCAACTTTCAACTTTCAACTTTCAACTTTCAACTTTCAACTTTCAACTTTCAACTTTCAACTTTCAACTTTCAACTTTCAACTTTCAACTTTCAACTTTCAACTTTCAACTTTCAACTTTCAACTTTCAACTTTCAACTTTCAACTTTCAACTTTCAACTTTCAACTTTCAACTTTCAACTTTCAACTTTCAACTTTCAACTTTCAACTTTCAACTTTCAACTTTCAACTTTCAACTTTCAACTTTCAACTTTCAACTTTCAACTTTCAACTTTCAACTTTCAACTTTCAACTTTCAACTTTCAACTTTCAACTTTCAACTTTCAACTTTCAACTTTCAACTTTCAACTTTCAACTTTCAACTTTCAACTTTCAACTTTCAACTTTCAACTTTCAACTTTCAACTTTCAACTTTCAACTTTCAACTTTCAACTTTCAACTTTCAACTTTCAACTTTCAACTTTCAACTTTCAACTTTCAACTTTCAACTTTCAACTTTCAACTTTCAACTTTCAACTTTCAACTTTCAACTTTCAACTTTCAACTTTCAACTTTCAACTTTCAACTTTCAACTTTCAACTTTCAACTTTCAACTTTCAACTTTCAACTTTCAACTTTCAACTTTCAACTTTCAACTTTCAACTTTCAACTTTCAACTTTCAACTTTCAACTTTCAACTTTCAACTTTCAACTTTCAACTTTCAACTTTCAACTTTCAACTTTCAACTTTCAACTTTCAACTTTCAACTTTCAACTTTCAACTTTCAACTTTCAACTTTCAACTTTCAACTTTCAACTTTCAACTTTCAACTTTCAACTTTCAACTTTCAACTTTCAACTTTCAACTTTCAACTTTCAACTTTCAACTTTCAACTTTCAACTTTCAACTTTCAACTTTCAACTTTCAACTTTCAACTTTCAACTTTCAACTTTCAACTTTCAACTTTCAACTTTCAACTTTCAACTTTCAACTTTCAACTTTCAACTTTCAACTTTCAACTTTCAACTTTCAACTTTCAACTTTCAACTTTCAACTTTCAACTTTCAACTTTCAACTTTCAACTTTCAACTTTCAACTTTCAACTTTCAACTTTCAACTTTCAACTTTCAACTTTCAACTTTCAACTTTCAACTTTCAACTTTCAACTTTCAACTTTCAACTTTCAACTTTCAACTTTCAACTTTCAACTTTCAACTTTCAACTTTCAACTTTCAACTTTCAACTTTCAACTTTCAACTTTCAACTTTCAACTTTCAACTTTCAACTTTCAACTTTCAACTTTCAACTTTCAACTTTCAACTTTCAACTTTCAACTTTCAACTTTCAACTTTCAACTTTCAACTTTCAACTTTCAACTTTCAACTTTCAACTTTCAACTTTCAACTTTCAACTTTCAACTTTCAACTTTCAACTTTCAACTTTCAACTTTCAACTTTCAACTTTCAACTTTCAACTTTCAACTTTCAACTTTCAACTTTCAACTTTCAACTTTCAACTTTCAACTTTCAACTTTCAACTTTCAACTTTCAACTTTCAACTTTCAACTTTCAACTTTCAACTTTCAACTTTCAACTTTCAACTTTCAACTTTCAACTTTCAACTTTCAACTTTCAACTTTCAACTTTCAACTTTCAACTTTCAACTTTCAACTTTCAACTTTCAACTTTCAACTTTCAACTTTCAACTTTCAACTTTCAACTTTCAACTTTCAACTTTCAACTTTCAACTTTCAACTTTCAACTTTCAACTTTCAACTTTCAACTTTCAACTTTCAACTTTCAACTTTCAACTTTCAACTTTCAACTTTCAACTTTCAACTTTCAACTTTCAACTTTCAACTTTCAACTTTCAACTTTCAACTTTCAACTTTCAACTTTCAACTTTCAACTTTCAACTTTCAACTTTCAACTTTCAACTTTCAACTTTCAACTTTCAACTTTCAACTTTCAACTTTCAACTTTCAACTTTCAACTTTCAACTTTCAACTTTCAACTTTCAACTTTCAACTTTCAACTTTCAACTTTCAACTTTCAACTTTCAACTTTCAACTTTCAACTTTCAACTTTCAACTTTCAACTTTCAACTTTCAACTTTCAACTTTCAACTTTCAACTTTCAACTTTCAACTTTCAACTTTCAACTTTCAACTTTCAACTTTCAACTTTCAACTTTCAACTTTCAACTTTCAACTTTCAACTTTCAACTTTCAACTTTCAACTTTCAACTTTCAACTTTCAACTTTCAACTTTCAACTTTCAACTTTCAACTTTCAACTTTCAACTTTCAACTTTCAACTTTCAACTTTCAACTTTCAACTTTCAACTTTCAACTTTCAACTTTCAACTTTCAACTTTCAACTTTCAACTTTCAACTTTCAACTTTCAACTTTCAACTTTCAACTTTCAACTTTCAACTTTCAACTTTCAACTTTCAACTTTCAACTTTCAACTTTCAACTTTCAACTTTCAACTTTCAACTTTCAACTTTCAACTTTCAACTTTCAACTTTCAACTTTCAACTTTCAACTTTCAACTTTCAACTTTCAACTTTCAACTTTCAACTTTCAACTTTCAACTTTCAACTTTCAACTTTCAACTTTCAACTTTCAACTTTCAACTTTCAACTTTCAACTTTCAACTTTCAACTTTCAACTTTCAACTTTCAACTTTCAACTTTCAACTTTCAACTTTCAACTTTCAACTTTCAACTTTCAACTTTCAACTTTCAACTTTCAACTTTCAACTTTCAACTTTCAACTTTCAACTTTCAACTTTCAACTTTCAACTTTCAACTTTCAACTTTCAACTTTCAACTTTCAACTTTCAACTTTCAACTTTCAACTTTCAACTTTCAACTTTCAACTTTCAACTTTCAACTTTCAACTTTCAACTTTCAACTTTCAACTTTCAACTTTCAACTTTCAACTTTCAACTTTCAACTTTCAACTTTCAACTTTCAACTTTCAACTTTCAACTTTCAACTTTCAACTTTCAACTTTCAACTTTCAACTTTCAACTTTCAACTTTCAACTTTCAACTTTCAACTTTCAACTTTCAACTTTCAACTTTCAACTTTCAACTTTCAACTTTCAACTTTCAACTTTCAACTTTCAACTTTCAACTTTCAACTTTCAACTTTCAACTTTCAACTTTCAACTTTCAACTTTCAACTTTCAACTTTCAACTTTCAACTTTCAACTTTCAACTTTCAACTTTCAACTTTCAACTTTCAACTTTCAACTTTCAACTTTCAACTTTCAACTTTCAACTTTCAACTTTCAACTTTCAACTTTCAACTTTCAACTTTCAACTTTCAACTTTCAACTTTCAACTTTCAACTTTCAACTTTCAACTTTCAACTTTCAACTTTCAACTTTCAACTTTCAACTTTCAACTTTCAACTTTCAACTTTCAACTTTCAACTTTCAACTTTCAACTTTCAACTTTCAACTTTCAACTTTCAACTTTCAACTTTCAACTTTCAACTTTCAACTTTCAACTTTCAACTTTCAACTTTCAACTTTCAACTTTCAACTTTCAACTTTCAACTTTCAACTTTCAACTTTCAACTTTCAACTTTCAACTTTCAACTTTCAACTTTCAACTTTCAACTTTCAACTTTCAACTTTCAACTTTCAACTTTCAACTTTCAACTTTCAACTTTCAACTTTCAACTTTCAACTTTCAACTTTCAACTTTCAACTTTCAACTTTCAACTTTCAACTTTCAACTTTCAACTTTCAACTTTCAACTTTCAACTTTCAACTTTCAACTTTCAACTTTCAACTTTCAACTTTCAACTTTCAACTTTCAACTTTCAACTTTCAACTTTCAACTTTCAACTTTCAACTTTCAACTTTCAACTTTCAACTTTCAACTTTCAACTTTCAACTTTCAACTTTCAACTTTCAACTTTCAACTTTCAACTTTCAACTTTCAACTTTCAACTTTCAACTTTCAACTTTCAACTTTCAACTTTCAACTTTCAACTTTCAACTTTCAACTTTCAACTTTCAACTTTCAACTTTCAACTTTCAACTTTCAACTTTCAACTTTCAACTTTCAACTTTCAACTTTCAACTTTCAACTTTCAACTTTCAACTTTCAACTTTCAACTTTCAACTTTCAACTTTCAACTTTCAACTTTCAACTTTCAACTTTCAACTTTCAACTTTCAACTTTCAACTTTCAACTTTCAACTTTCAACTTTCAACTTTTAACTTTTAACTTTTAACTTTTAACTTTTAACTTTTAACTTTTAACTTTTAACTTTTAACTTTTAACTTTTAACTTTTAACTTTTAACTTTTAACTTTTAACTTTTAACTTTTAACTTTTAACTTTTAACTTTTAACTTTTAACTTTTAACTTTTAACTTTTAACTTTTAACTTTTAACTTTTAACTTTTAACTTTTAACTTTTAACTTTTAACTTTTAACTTTTAACTTTTAACTTTTAACTTTTAAAAAAGCCTGTCAACTCGGTGCCAGTATGTGGATAGATGATACACCGTCATTTTTCAACGCTCAACCAGTTTCGACGGCTCCGCCGGCTGAGGGTAGACAAGCCCCCGTGCAAGCGAACAAAGGTTTAGCCGCGAGGCAGGCTATAATGGCGAATGGTAAAACGGTAGATCTGACTGGATATCTACATTCTGATATCTTCAATCAGGAAAAGTTTTTACTCAACGGTGTTGAACTACGCCTTCGTCTTATACGGTCGAGAGATGCTTTTTGTCTTATGGACGCGTCTGGGAAGGATTATACGGTGCATATAGTCGATGCTAGTCTCATTGTCCAACGTGTTAAAATTAGTCCGGGTGTTTTGCTAGCCCATGCTAAGGCTTTGAGTAGAGAAACGGCTAAATATCCGTTTACTCGAGTTGAAGTGAAACCATTTACTATTCATGCAGGTGTTCATGGCGAAACACTCGATAATGTTGTGCTTGGCCAGCTTCCGAGACGAATCGTACTGGGCTTGGTCGATAATCGAGCCTTCAATGGAGATAGAACTATGAATCCGTTTAATTTTCATCACTACTCATTAAATTTCTTATCCCTGTACGTAGACGGAGTACAGGTGCCTAGTAAGCCTTTACAACCTGATTATGATGAAGGCCTTTACACCGAGTCATATCATACTCTAGTTTCTGGTACGGGAATCCTTTGGGATGACGATAGTTGTGGTGTAACAAAAGATGCGTATCCGTTTGGCAACTGTCTATACTGCTTCGATTTAACGCCCGATCTTTCTGCTGGGCGGGCCGGCCACTGGAATCTTGTGCGACATGGTAGCGTGCGTGTAGAAATACGTTTCAAGACTGCTTTAACGAGTACTGTAAATTGTATTGTGTACTCGGAATTCGATAATGTCGTTGAGATCGACGCTTCCCGACAGGTCATGGTAGACTTTTCGGGGTAAGCCTGCGTGCTTAAAATAATTGGTTAAGACTAATAAATATTGTTATTATATTATAGCGAATGTAAGGTTTTTATAAATAAAAATATATAAACACAGAATTGAGCTGATTTATGTTTTTATTCGATTTTTAATCTCTCGAAAGCCTCCACTAACTCCAGCATCTCAACATCATCATCATCATCATCATCATCATTTTTCACACTATCATATACTTTTTCCGCTGCTTTCGTCTCTTGTACTACTTTTTTCTTCTTCTTCGGCTCCTCTGCTTCTTCTGGCCTTTTTCGTTTTTCAGTGTCGATCTTTTCTCTGCGCCGTGGATTGTCCTCATGGATACATTCACAGGCTTGCTGTAACAAAACGAATGTATATACATATTTAATGAATCAGTTTTTTTTCTTTTTTTACGACTCCAAGCTTTAATTATTAAGCTAAGTGTTACTCACCGATGCCCGCAGTTGCCTCCGCCTTTCACGAGCGAAATACTGGCGTCTCCGAATAAACCATATTTTTGGAGGCTGTTTCGGATACTGATTCCGGTTGTTCCGTCGGGGTGTCGATTTCGTCCTCGGGTGTTGTACCCCGCCGTGCCTAGTCCGTTCTTCCGCACGCGCTCCTCTCTGTTGAGAGGCGTGGTTACGCCTCGTGAACACCACAGATTTTACTCTTGGATGGACCATTTTTAGATGTATACCGTAAGAGAATTATTTTGTAACCGAACTTCCACTGCGTTACGTCACCTAGCAGGACTCGTGCAAGGTATAGTAAAATAGTGGGGGTGATAGAAGGGATTGTTTACGTCACTTTTCTTCTCAACTATTTGTAAGCAGGCGTCTCAAAGGGGTTGGGCCTTTACAGGACCAAAAAAAAAGTCAAACTGACGAATTAGAGGCACACCCCCGCTCATCCCCTCCATCGCCAAAATCTTGCAGATGCATCTGCACTGCTCGTCGGTAGTACATAACGATCCTTCGACAGTAGCGGTTGTACTTACTGAACAATAACATTTTTCACCAAAATGGACTACGTCATCGATATTCAAGGGTTTTACGACAAGGATGACTGCTTTATTGCTAAAGAAGTAGCTGTCGTCACTCTTGATAAAGAGTATTTCGGCCATTGGATCACTGCTCCAACATACGTTTTCACAGATCTCCCGAGATCAGTGCGCGCGAAGAATAATTGGACGACTCGCCATCATCACGGTCTAGAGTGGTTTGAAGGAGACGTAGGACTCAGAACACTACACGCAAATCTCCGACAGATCACACGAGCTGCTGGAACCATTTACACTCGTGGGCATGAGAAGGCAAAATATCTGCAAAATGTTACGGCACGTGAAATAAAAAACCTTGAGGAAACGGACTGTCCATCATTAAACGATCTGCCTTCCTCGGCGCAAGTCTGTCTGCATCACGGGCTCTTAAACAGGCCAGAGCTATCTTGTGCTTTAAACAACGCTGTAAAATTAAAGGAGTGGATTCTTCGCGACGTACCTCCTACAGCCACGCGGATACAACAGTTTGACTTCTCACCTGAACCTATGAATCTGAAGAAGCCACGCGACTGTTACTCTCCTGTCGTAACAAGTGATGAATACGATCCAGATTGGCCAGGCATTGCAGGGCTTACACTCTAAAGTCTCGCGAAGTGTTCATGCAGCGGATCAAATTCCAACTCTGTTAACGAGACCGACAGCCCTTGTTGTGAACACTGACGACCACACGCGCCCTGGAACACACTGGGTCGCAATCTACATCGATGGCCGAGGACGTGGATCGTACTTCGACAGCTACGGCATTCCGCCGCTTGTACCAAGCCATATCCATCGCCTACGCAAGAACTGCACCCTCTATCGATGGAATACCAAGCAAATTCAAAGCCTCTCTTCAAATGTGTGTGGCCAGTTTTGTATTATGTTCCTTTATCATATGTGTGGCGGGGGATCTCTACTACAATTCCGGAATCTTTTCACCGCCGATCTCAAACAAAACGATCGAATCCCCGCAAGATTTCATAAACGTATAATGAGTAAGCTGCCTACGGCTGCGAAAAACATTAATAAATACTCTTCGAACTCGTTAACGGGTAATGGAGTCTATGTTAAAAAATTTGTTCAACAGTGCTGCGCTAGACAGAATAATTTCTAAAATTGTATACATTCAAAAATATGTAAATCTAGATTTAAGAATAAAAATATGCAAACTTTATAAAAATATATACCAAAACTATTTTTACTTACCTTTCCCTCATCCGTTTCATATAACTTTTTTTACATAAGCTAAAAATAAAAAAAAAACATTGCTACATATTGGAACCGAACCCGCGCTGCCAAGGAAAAACGGCGCTTGAATTCAACGCCTTATGCCGCTCGGCCAAGCTAGCTTATGCAAAGCATTCAGCTACCCTCGAGAAACACCCTACGCGCAACAGCGAGAGCCCTGCTTCCCCCAGCAAGCCAGCGCCTGGCGGAATCCAAGATGGCGCGACTCGCTGCTGCATCGTCACGGACTCTCCGTGCGCTCCGTGTACTTCAGCCATCCACCGCTATACCGTCTACGCGCTATACCGCCTGACATCCCCTCTCACGCACTCGAACCGATGGGCCCGCCGCCGCTCGGCCGCCAGCGTACCCCAAAAATCCAACATGGCGCGACTCGTCGCTACGCCGTCACCAGCTGGCCCCCGCGCGCGCTCCAGCCAACTCACCCCCGCTACACCAAACACCCCCCACCACGCTCTCACGCCCTTCCACTACACGCTCACTCCCTCCCTTCACTACCCTCTCTCCATCATCCCCTCCGCCCGCAGCTCAAGTCGAGCTACTCAAGTGATCGACAAGGGGTGGGTGGTCGGGACTTGGCAGCCGAAGAAGCAACATCTCCTCCAGCTCCTCACCCTGGACACCCACAACCTCCCTACAGGGCCCGCGGGGAGAAGGGGGGAGGGGGAAAACCACCCCAGCAGCGAGCCGGCGGGCCTGACGGCCCGGCCGAGCACGCTACACACCATCCCCACTCCTCAAAGCCGCCATCTTGAAAAAATCCGTATAGGTACTGCTGTCTACTCCCGAGTGAGTTCCGTAGCGGCGTTAATTTCGAATTGTGTTTAAATAGTATAGAGACTATTAGTGTTCGCGTAACGTAATATAGACCAGATAGTGGAAGACAATATAGAGACTCTATTTATCTACGACCCAAGGTAGTGTTAAGACGAAGAATCCCGCCAGGGAGATTGTCTCTGCTGCCAACACCGTAAAGAGTGAGTACGAGAGTGGACGAATGAGAGAGGCAATTAATTTAATCATCCGCGCTTGAGAAACCCAAATATATATAAAATATTCTCGCCTGTAATTAGTTCTAGCAATATAGTTGTTTGAGTTAACCCCTTTATCAAAGGATTTTTATTACTTGCACGAGGACCTTTCGTTTCTTCCCCTTTTCAGGTACTCGAGAGACGGGCCCGTACGGGACGCGGCGAAGCACCCCAAAAACAAAGAAATAAAATAAAAGATTTGCTACGCCCGAGAACGAGCCCTGCTCTACCTCGGACGTAACACGGTAGCATAATCTGAAAACTGCGACAAGCATAAAAACTTGATGCAAATTTTCATATCGCTTCTTTACAAAAGTTGAAAATTGACATTTTCATATGACTTCCTTATAAAAGTTGAAAATTGACATTTTCATATGACTTCCTTATAAAAGTTGAAAATTGACATTTTCATATGACTTCCTTATAAAAGTTGAAAATTGACATTTCCATATCACTACCGCATAATGTTCCTGTATTCGCAAAGCTTCTTCTATGAGGAAGCCAAAAATACAAAAAATGCTATCTCATAGAAGAAGCTTTGCGACTAAAGGATCATTAAGAGGAAGTGATATAGAAATTTTTATTTTGAAGTTTTTGCAGGAAAGGATATGAAAATTTCAGATTTCACCTTTTGTGAGGCAATAGTATGAGAAGTTCAATGATTTTTTTGCCTATACATTCGCAATCTTTATTAAGGCATTAGTATAAGCATTTGGTCCGAAAAACATCGATTTTCAATTTTTTTTTCTAACACGGATATTAAAAGGACGAGGTTGGGTTTTTTTTAATCGTCCGGTCATCAGATAGAAAATGATATAATCGAGGATCTGTCCTAATTTCAACTCATTTGGACGAATAGATTTTAAGATACAATGTCCGTTGTAATTGAGATTTTCCAATAAAAAAACCTAAACTTCATAACGCCTTCTACTAACTGTCTAAAAACCGGACCTTGTCCTTCTAATACTCGCGTGAAAAAAATGTTGAAAATGACCGAAAAGGAGTATTTTCTCATTTTTGTTTTAGTGTCTGTTCAATCATTTTTATTTTAGTGCCAATCTAATTGCGAATGGAGCGGAGGAACATCCAGCCCAGCAGCCAGAGGGTCCAGTCGAGCTTGAAGCAGACGGTCCAGTCGAGCTGGAAGCAGAGGGTCCAGTCCAGCTGGAAATAGAGGAAGCGGGAGAAGACGAGAGCGAAAGAGAGAGCGAAAGAAAGAGTGAAAGCGAGAGCGAAAGAGAGAGCGAAAGAGAGAGCGAAAGTGAGAGCGAAAGAGAGAGCGAAAGAGAGAGCGAAAGAGAGAGCGAAAGAGAGAGCGAAAGAGAGAGCGAAAGAGAGAGCGAAAGAGAGAGCGAAAGAGAGAGCGAAAGAGAGAGCGAAAGAGAGAGCGAAAGAGAGAGCGAAAGAGAGAGCGAAAGAGAGAGCGAAAGAGAGAGCGAAAGAGAGAGCGAAAGAGAGAGCGAAAGAGAGAGCGAAAGAGAGAGCGAAAGAGAGAGCGAAAGAGAGAGCGAAAGAGCGAACGAAAAAGAGAGCGATAGAGAGAACAAAAAAGACGGCGAAAGAGAAATAAAAAAAGAGACCGAAAGAGATATAAAAAAAAGAGCGTGAAAGTGAGTGCGAAACAGTAATTGGTTATGAGAGCGAAAGAGAGATTGATAGCGGGGCTGAGACTGAAATATTAAGTGAGGCTGAGACGGTAATTGCGAGCGACACCGAGCGAGAGATTGACATCGAAATGAAAGAAATAGAGGATTTGGCACAAGACAACATAGAGACAACGAGAAAGAGAAAAAGAGAAGTGGCGAAGCCAAATGACGACAACGAAAGTGAGATGTGTATTTATCGAAGAAGATAAAGCAACATTGTGAAACTAAAATAACTCCTTAAGTTGAACTTAAAATAAAATAAAAATAAGAAAGTCACGACAAAAAAAGCATTCAGTTTATTATATAGGTTCCTTATTAAAGCCCGGGGGGTAAAGAATTCCTTATAAAAGCCCGTGGAGCCTTTTTTCCCGGGAACATTCTGGTCAAAATATTGTCGAATCTTTCCCCAATACTAACTCGCTTCTTGCGTGAAATTTTCTCATTAAAACAAAGTATCCTCTACGAGGAAGCAAAAGCACAAAAAATACAACAAAAATAACTTGAAACTTTATTCTCTGAATTCCTGTGCAAACAAAATGTTTGCTATAATTTAGAAAATGTTTGCTATAATTTGCGATACCGAGGAAGGCAGCAGAAAATTTTATCCCAAACCCAGCGGGCGGCAAATACAATTATGAAATCGTATTTGCCGTCCGTTCGGTTTTTCTCCGCTATTATCTTGTTGCCGATAAATAAACACGGTTCAAATCGACGTGGAGCGCGGTGGGCTCACTCTGTTTTATCGACGGAGTGGGGCCCATGAAACGAAAGAAGAAAACAGAGCTGGGAAAAGTACCAAAAAAATACTTCGAGTACAAAGTACACGAATATTCCGAGTACAGGTATCGCAAGTACTTGAAGTATCAAGTACTTTTTGTACTTGGAGTATTATTCAAGTATTTTTTCCAAGTACTTTTCGCAATTAGATTCATAGCGTTAAGTGTTACGTAGACTTAAAATAATTATTTATTGATAATCTTCGCTACAGTCGGGAGACGTCTCCCCTCACAACGCGCTACTGGGAGACGTCTCCCGACTGTAGCGAAGATTATCAATGAATAATTACGATTAATTAATTATTATTAATTATCACTATTTATTGTTAATTACTGCTATTATTGTTTATCAACAATATTAGTTATTGTTGCAGCATTAATTATTTCATCCTTTTTGAAGTTACTTTTTTATTAACCGTTTTTTTATCGTTCATAATTTTTGTTTTTTTTTGTAAGATTTTTTTTTAGACGTTTTCATTTTTACTTGTACTTTTTTTCATTCACAAATTTTTCACAGTCGGGAGTTTAAAAATTTTTTTTTTTTTTTAATTTCATGCTTTTTTAAATGTTAAATTTAAAAAAAGTAAAAAGATTTAGAATACAGTTCATCAAAGCCAATCTTTTTCCATTTGTTACATGCCGTAGCTGTCGATTGTCCCATTGAACCAAAGTTACTGCGCAGCTCCTCATTCCTTTCGCAACATGATTTTTCATGGTCGATGCATAAAAAGTTTACTGAATTCTGTAACTTCTAATGGAAGTTCGTATAATTCGACCATAAAGAATTTTGTTACAAGGAGAATGAGACCTTGCGCAATTACTTTGGTGTCAGCGATGGAATCCACAGCAAAAACAAAATGGAACAATGTTGTCTTCAATGAACTTTGTCATAGAAGAATAATTGTTCATCGATCAAACTCTTTCACTTTTTTTTAGTAGTTTTCAAATCCTTTGAGTCATGTATTTTAGAGTTTTACAAAATGTTTCAACTTCTTTTTTTTAATGTTAAATTTAAAAAAAAAGTAAAAAAGTATCTTGAAACGTTTGAGAAACTCGAGGTCAATTCGTGAGATAGGTTACAGCCTTGAAACAGAGAATAATCGGTACCTCGAGTTTTATGTTTGTCTTTGTCTTCTCGCCACGATTCCGAGCGCGATCTGCTCCGTCTCGGCGAGACAGGGTTCGGGTGCTGGACTCGACGGATGGAGGAACGTACAAAAAATGTTGTTTTATTTTATTTTATAAATTTAATAGTTTTTCGGGATTGCCTCAGATTGGTTTTATCACACTCACGCGTTTCGTGCCGCTCGAGTGAGTTGACCCTTCATCATAGGCTTCAAAAAAAAGAAAGGTCTTATCGGCGATTAAATTGTCTATCCGTGAAGCGGGTGACACCAAAAGGAATATAATAAAAGGGGGTAGGTTTGATCGTTAAATGAGGAATCCCGAGTGTTAGTAAGGAGAGAAGCTCCCGTAAGTGGACATAAATTGATTAGCGAAATTTATTAGATTGTTAAAGGGTTGAAACACGAAGTATCCGTACGGCTTATGGCCTGGGATACTTGTTAAGAATGTTAGGAAAAGAATTGGAAATGAAAAGGACAATAGACCCGTGAGATATGATGCTTGGCGTCGAACGCCCCGTGGCCCCTCCGTGAGCGCCTGCTTGACCGGGCTATCGTCTACACCTATAACGCTCCGACGCTCGCCCGCGTGGGCCCTATACACGATAGCTGCCGCGATGGAGAGCAGGCTATAGGTTCTGTGCGTACGTCACGAGATTATTTCGGAGCCTATAGTCTCGACCGCTAGCGGGAAGACGCGCGACGGTGAAGGTGTTTACGCACGGCCTCTACGCAC
>CAKJTD010000009.1:0-77500 GCA_917499995.1 Ichneumon xanthorius
GTTAAAAGTTAAAAGTTAAAAGTTAAAAGTTAAAAGTTAAAAGTTAAAAGTTAAAAGTTAAAAGTTAAAAGTTAAAAGTTAAAAGTTAAAAGTTAAAAGTTAAAAGTTAAAAGTTAAAAGTTAAAAGTTAAAAGTTAAAAGTTAAAAGTTAAAAGTTAAAAGTTAAAAGTTAAAAGTTAAAAGTTAAAAGTTAAAAGTTAAAAGTTAAAAGTTAAAAGTTAAAAGTTAAAAGTTAAAAGTTAAAAGTTAAAAGTTAAAAGTTAAAAGTTAAAAGTTAAAAGTTAAAAGTTAAAAGTTAAAAGTTAAAAGTTAAAAGTTAAAAGTTAAAAGTTAAAAGTTAAAAGTTAAAAGTTAAAAGTTAAAAGTTAAAAGTTAAAAGTTAAAAGTTAAAAGTTAAAAGTTAAAAGTTAAAAGTTAAAAGTTAAAAGTTAAAAGTTAAAAGTTAAAAGTTAAAAGTTAAAAGTTAAAAGTTAAAAGTTAAAAGTTAAAAGTTAAAAGTTAAAAGTTAAAAGTTAAAAGTTAAAAGTTAAAAGTTAAAAGTTAAAAGTTAAAAGTTAAAAGTTAAAAGTTAAAAGTTAAAAGTTAAAAGTTAAAAGTTAAAAGTTAAAAGTTAAAAGTTAAAAGTTAAAAGTTAAAAGTTAAAAGTTAAAAGTTAAAAGTTAAAAGTTAAAAGTTAAAAGTTAAAAGTTAAAAGTTAAAAGTTAAAAGTTAAAAGTTAAAAGTTAAAAGTTAAAAGTTAAAAGTTAAAAGTTAAAAGTTAAAAGTTAAAAGTTAAAAGTTAAAAGTTAAAAGTTAAAAGTTAAAAGTTAAAAGTTAAAAGTTAAAAGTTAAAAGTTAAAAGTTAAAAGTTAAAAGTTAAAAGTTAAAAGTTAAAAGTTAAAAGTTAAAAGTTAAAAGTTAAAAGTTAAAAGTTAAAAGTTAAAAGTTAAAAGTTAAAAGTTAAAAGTTAAAAGTTAAAAGTTAAAAGTTAAAAGTTAAAAGTTAAAAGTTAAAAGTTAAAAGTTAAAAGTTAAAAGTTAAAAGTCGAAAGTCGAAAGTCGAAAGTTGACATTTTTATATCACTTTCTCATAATGTCCCTTTATTCGTGAAGCTTTGTCTATAAGGAAGCCAAAAATATAGTAAATGCTTTCTCATAGAAGAAGCTTCACGAATAAAGGGACATTATGAGAAAGTGATATCAAAATTTCAACTTTCAACTTCTATGAGGAAGCGTTATGAAAATTTCACTTTTCAACTTTTTTTTCTTTTTTCAACATCAACGTCGTATTTAACTTTTAGGCAACACTGCTGCCCGACTCAGGTTTAGCGTGAAAAAATACACCAAACTTGCACTTTTCGTCAAAACGGATGTCGGATCTGTGCTCGGCGTGAAAAAATACGTAGTATTATGTGTTCCTAATTTTTTTCGATCTTTCAATTTTTACTCGAGAAGTCCAAATAACAACGCTTTATCTAATTCTTTTAACTCCGACATATCCATTATTTTGTATATTTCTTGCCGTAGAATATGATAGGTACCTAGGTTTTTCGCAATGCCATCGGGAAGCAAAATCACTGTTTGAAAATACGCAAAATATCACATTTTTGCAATATTGACTACAAAAATGCCAGATAAACTTTTTTCATTAGTCGTCGCTTCGGGATTGTACTTAATCTATTTTTTCTCGCTGATCACAAATCTGGCACTTGTTTTATTCATAGATGAATATTTGATACTTAAAAAAGCGTAACAAAAAATTAACAATCATGAAAGTCAAAAAATTCAAATTCACATTTTCATGAAATTTCAGTGGGATCATCGGGTGTTCATATTCCATCTGTGTACGTTTTTAGCCCGATTGCTAAAAAATTGTGAGCGCTAGAGTGCGTACAGACATTGTCGAAGAAATTAAAAATCGCGTACAAAAAAACAATTCAACATTTTTCAATGAAATTTTGACCGAACGTTGACTATCGATCACACATGACGTGTGCAAAATTCCAGCCTGATCGGTCCAGGCATTCCCGAGATATAGCGATTTGAATTTTTCGCGTCTGATTCACACATACACACACACACATATATTTTTCGATGTTTTGGAACATTCTGAACACGTTGTTATGCCGCAGAAACTCAGGTAGCTAATCTGAGGTCTGTGCGCGAGCCGTTAGCTCGGAAGGTTGGGGATGTGCTCAGTAAAGGGTTGGAACCCAAGTGAAGTACAAATATAGATTTATTCAATTAACAATATTTATGTAACAATTTATTTCTGTGAAACAGGATATTTAGATAATTAATTTGTTTAGTAAGGCATTGTTATATTTGCTATATAACAATGCTTATCAGGAACCTTTGATTGAGGTTCCCTTCTTTTGCCCGCACTACGTTCAACTCGACGTAGACTTATTTCTTGGTTACAGCTCTCTCGGAGCTGCCTTATGTTATCCAACAATGCTCCATTAATTTATCTTTCGATGTTTTATTATTAATGTTTGATTATTCCATCGTTTGGATATTGCTGTTTATATGTTATTCATTGTTACTTTCGTTCGTTGGTTAAAGCTCTAGTTATGCTTACGTATGTCCTTTGAATTACCAACCGCTGGTACACTCTGTACGCTTGATACACTTTCTAGATTAACGACACCGGCGTTAATCTTTCACGATAGGGGTTTACAATTACACGACCCACTTATCGTGTTTGAGCTGTGCTCGAAGTGTATCCGTATAGTCAACCGTAAGAATCAGGAGTTCCGAAGAGACTGATGAGTGTCTGCTCTCGATCCCTTATATACGAATAAGAGAGCAGGCACGTAAGCTTAATATTGTTTAGATGTTTATGGTTTACTTTATTTCTGTAAACGAT
Source organism: Ichneumon xanthorius (assembly GCA_917499995.1). Taxonomy (NCBI): domain Eukaryota; kingdom Metazoa; phylum Arthropoda; class Insecta; order Hymenoptera; family Ichneumonidae; genus Ichneumon; species Ichneumon xanthorius. The sequence goes on from CAKJTD010000009.1 coordinate 2,848, forward strand.
TATCTTTCCAAATCCTCGCTTCTTCGAGAACGGGATTTGGAGCATGTTTTTATTTCGACATAAGTGACTCGGTGATTCTCGAGTCGATGCTCTAATTACCGAGTCGCCCGTGATTGCTTAACGGCTGACTCAGGTTTTTGGTGGATGTCGTTGCAGCGACGCGCGCTCGTCGCGTGCCGCTGCATACCTCGATATTGTGCAACCGGAGTTGCTCCACTTTTCGGACACCGCTGTCCGAACTGGAATGTATACTACAATACTACGATATACGACGGTATATTATTACGAATATAATATACGACGGTATATTATTACAACTATTTTATAATATTATACTATTATACGAATATAGTATAATATTATGTTGTTGCCCGAGAACGTATAATAATGTTTAATGTTAATGTTTAATATTACTACATTATTATATTAATTAAATTAAGAATATATTAATGACGTATTAATATATTACTTAATTTATGTTGTATTACAAATAGGGTGCTACTACCCTATCCGGGGTACAACATCCCTCCCCCCTAAAAAGAAAAGAAAATTCGTTTCTTTTCGCTCGTCTCTGGCGGGCTTGATTTTTATGATTTCCGTGTACCCCGGGTTTCGTGTTACCCGGGGGTCATTTAACTATGGGACCTCTATATGTATAAAAATTGTTTTCCCCCGGAATTTCTCTAACTCGCCCGAACGGGGGAGTGTAATATTCTTCCCTGTTGCGGAACACGGAGGCGGAAGGCCTCCGCCGCTTTGGCTTTCTGCGGATGGCCGGGGTCGATGCCCGGTGGCTCGTCGCGTTCGCACTTTTTGGGCTATATTAACCGCCGTTTCCCTGGTGGTTTTTAAATATTTGTTTCCGGCCATCACATACGCTACTTCGGACATCGAGAATGAGCTCAGGACGTAGCCCGAGCCCACCCGCGAAGGTAAGCCTTTTAATTTCTACTTACTATTTTCCCAATATTTTTCCTGTACTGTGGGAAAAAATTTCACCCCTTTAAAATGTTAAAATCTATTCACTGTATATAAAAAAAGAGATTTTCCCCTTTGATAATTGCCCCTGGCAAAACTTTCTTTGCCCCTTTCCGTTCCTTTTTGGGTATTAAAAGGCTAAATGGGAGAGTTTACTTTGGAGTATAAGATTGCTTTCTTCGAAAAGTTGTGTATCAGGAAATCTTTTACTTTTACCGTCACTTTAAAAAAAATTAATTTCTCCCTTTTCTAGAAATTATTTTCCCGCAAAAAGGAGGTTAATGTGTTGCTAATAATTTTTTTTTTCCTTCTTTTTCCCAGAGGAGACGTCACCTGTCCTGCGGGTTCGATCTGCCATACCGCCCCGTGGGGAGCCCGCTGGAGTCCGGCCGCAGTAGCCCGGACGTCGAGATTATCGAGCCAGCCGGGGTGCCCCTCCACGGTCGGTCTGCTGGGCCCGCTAGGTCTCCCAGCCCCGTCGTGGAGATCATTGGGTCCCCTGGACGAGGTTTCCTTCCGGAGAGGATCCATCCGGTGCCGTCAGCGCCGTGCCCGAGAATCCGGGTCCTGACTCCGGCAATGATTAACCTCCGGGCCGCCCGTGTTCGCCTCCAGCGGTTCGGGGAGGTGTTCGTGTCTTGCCGTCCCGTCCTTCAGCCCTGCGAGGATTCTAGGCCGACCATCCGCCCCGCGGGGGCCTCCGACTCCGAGGATGAGGATGAAGAAGATCCGACGTCCCGGCGGAGACGCGCCGCGAGGGGCAAGATGGACTGGAGGCTCGCCGAGTGGTGCTAGTCACCTGTGTTTTCTGGTCAATTAATATATATATTTTTTCCATCTTTGTAACCACAAATAAAATGTTAGATTGCCGTGATTTCCTGGGTTTTCCCCGTTTCTTCCCCTCCTTCGGGTTAGCTCTTGACGCGTTTCCGAGACCCGCCGGATATCATCGTTGCGCTTTATACGGGTTGCCTGCTGTTCCGTCTTTCCGTGGCATTCCGTTCCGGAGAATTGCTGACCCGGTGGTCAAGTCGTAGATCGGTGCACCTGGTCGCCACCCGTGATTACGTCTTCTCTCCGGCTGGTGTCAGCGTCAGGCTACAGACGGGCACGCGACTCGCACCGTCCTTGCGCTGCTTCCGTCGTACACCTCGGGTCACTGGCCTCGGGCCGCGTAGGTATACGCATATGTGTATTTCATTATTTGCTCTCCTTTTTTTTTGGCTACGTCGGCTTTTCTTGGCGGCCGACGCACTCTAGCTCGTCACTGCGGGATAGGTACAGCCGTTGCCCTGGCTGTCCCATTTTTGCACTCGGCGCAGGTTTGCCTGCTTCAGGATTTTCAGGAATTATTTTCCCCTTTTTCCCAAATTTCTTTTTTTTCCCTTTTAGGGTACCTATTTTTCCCCAATTTTCCAATTTCCCCAGAGCCCATTTTTGAAATTTCTCCGTATATCATGCGGGGCAGGGGAGGGCAGTTACGAATGACGTAGAATTCGTGCGTCATGAAATATGTTCGTTATTGGCCCTAGCAAACCTGTAATTTCGGATGCTGACCTGCACCGAATGTTAACTTTGTATCTACGATAAATTCAGTTCACCGTTTTGCGTTAGCACGGGGTTTTTTCCATTTTCTAAATAGTCCCTGTCGGCTTTCCTACACTCTCCTAGCTTTTCTTATGTTGCTCCCAGACTAGGAGTCATTTGAGCTAGTTTTAAACCTTTTAAAACGTTCGTGTTCCAGTTGTCCCGAATCTGATTTATTTGGACATTTAGTATGACGTGTTATCGAATTTCCCATTATTATTATTTTTTTTCCCGGGTTGATTTCTTTCAGGGATCTGGCTTATTTTTCGTTTTGTCTAGCCCCTGTCTGGTGTCGTATTAATGACTCAAGGTTTGTTTTTGCAATAGATTATGCTGAGTCATTTAGTTGAGAACATTCCTAAAATAAAAATTCTTTATCTTGCTTAGATTTCTCACTAATATTCCTGTTCCGAACGACTGGAAATCTATCCCCTGTACCCATGTTGTTACACTTTTCCCCAAAGATTCTTTCAAGATTTTGAAACTCCCTGTTTACGAAAACCTACGGACCAGTCTGCTGAATTTATAGATTGTTCACAACTCGAGTTCGGTTTTTTTTTTCCCATCGGATTAAGCACCCGTTTCCCAACCTTTTATTGGGTATGCCGATTAATTGCTGGAATAAATCTGCGCAATCGCAGATTTTAAATACTGTTTTAGGTTTTAAAGACTTTTAAATACGGCTGGATTTTAAATACATCTATGTGTATTCAAAGTATGTCGGAATGGTGCTTAGTACATTATTTAGACCCGCTGCGGAACGCGTTTCGGTTACGCCCGGGCGTCTGCACGGCTGCACTACCGGCAGACCTGGCTTACTGCTTCTGCCGCGCAGGTTGCACTGTTACCGGCACCTTTTTATGCATCGGAGTACCTCGCGGCTTATCGTATGCTGACTAATTTACGCGGAAATTTGTCCTGTCACTTTCCGCCCAAATTTTTATTCCTGAATCCTCTCAGGTTATCGTCGACGAATTTTTCCCTTCCTTTTCCTTTTTTTTTCGTGTGACCGCAATCATATTTATTTCACCGTCAATATTCGAAGAGTTTTTTCTTTTTGATAATAACGCGTCCAAGCTCTGATTAGTTCGCAACGATGATCGATTTCAACGGTCCATATTTTTCCCTCTCTATCAAACAGTTGACAAGGTTTATGACTTTACGATTTTGACCCTATTGCTTCCTTGCTTCTCGTTGTTTTTATGATTTCTTTTCCTTCCTACTTTCCATCCCTTCTCGCCTCATATTTTACCTCTAAGTGCTCCGTGGCACGATTATTCAATCCAATGATTCGATCAGTAATGGGGATACATCGTAAATTTCGTATTCTTTTTAGAAAGTATTCCTTTGGGAAAAATATGTCGACCTAGGGTTGGTTACGACTGATAATCACAAACAACCTTTACCTTTTCTTTGACTCTATCTTTTGCGTGACGTTTGTGTCGTTATAAATATATATATATGTGGATACAGATTGTCTTGCCGGTAACAATTCCCTGTCATCGGGATTATACTTAAACGATGCATTCTTTTTCATTTTCTTCCATAAATGGGACTACAATGTTCCGTCAACGTGCAACCGCAAGGAAGGTTAAAAATGCTACCTATTCCCAATTTCATCTACCTTGCTCTCGGAAATTTTGGTGAGGAACGCTTGAGACAATTAATAATTTTCAACATATCGACACGTATACCCGTGAGTTGGGCATTCTCTATTCCGTTCTTTACGTCGCAACGCATGCTCTCTTCTATCCTTCGAGCTTTCCCTTCAAATATTATCCCCTGGCCGAGAGAACTTCTCCGACACCAATATTTTATGGGTACACAAAATGCTTGAAGTGTTGTGGAGTGGATGCCAACGGTAATTTTCGTTTCTCTCTAATTTTGGACATTGAAACCACTTTCTTTTCGACGTCATTTTGTTCGAGGCTATCCCTCATGGGTCTGTCAATGATTCTCGGAAGTTGAATTCCGGGCTTGGGTTGCCCAGCCCATGCTGTGTATTGCCCAGCCGTGTGACATCGCGCCCAGGCTGCTTATTTCCTATTTTATTTTCTTTTCCGGCTCGGACTGTTTCGGCTTTCCCAATAGAGCCGATGATTGTCCGTTTAGATGCTTAAGCCTGGTCGCACCCAACCCGCTAATATTGTTGCAAATTTTTATTCGTGACATGAATCGAGGAAGGTCACAGTTGTGATGTCCTTTCCTATGACAAATAATTTTTCCCCGCACTCGAATGCGATATTGGGCGATATCTTGATCGTGACCGATTTCCTCAACCTGTCCGTCAGAAGTAATTTTCGGGTCAACTCCTCCCAATAAATTTCCATTATAACTTGTGCGCGTCACCGCTCGTACGTTGACCGCTACGCTCAGCGTCAAGGGACGTGCAATGTCCCGAAGCATTTTTAATCGTAAAAATATCTAGACCTCGAGTGTATTGACTGTTATTCAATTCCGTCATCTCCTCGATAAGGGCCTTGCGCCCGTTTCCGTGTTCGAGGTAGATAACCATTCCCCATATGCGTTCTGCAGCTCGGTATACGGAATACGTAATGCTATATTTTTTCTCGCGGAAAGAGTCGTAATTTGCTGTATATATTTGCCGAACAAATTTTTCCCTTTTTTAATTAGGCTTCTTTTGGGATTTTAAATATCTCTTCAAAATTCTGAATCGTTTCCCTGCCGTTCGCTCGGAAGCTTTTTGGCCAGCCGCGTCTGGATAATCGCGGTTAGGGTTTTCCCCCCATGGGATTCAACAGCTGTTCCGACAGCTCTACAATATTCCGTATACGTGCAGACGCTATGGTTTTTATCACCAAAATTTGTTATTAATAAGCAACCGATTTTATTTCTCGATCCCGGATTGATATAATTTACGTTATGTCCGCATCATTGAATTGTATGACATTATTTTGCCAGACGTTTGCAATCTTTGATCCTATCACCGAGCCTCTTGATCGGGCGATGTTATTTTATTTATTTACTTACTAGCGATCGGGCGCTTCGCGCCCGAACCCTAGGTTACTTTAGTTTAATTTAATTTAATTATTGGTTCCATCTAAATCCTCCATACTGAGGAAACAAATGGAGACGTTTATATCTCCATCGGAATGTCCTCCGTCTCCTACATATGTCCACTCGGAACATTTATTATGTTACTTCTTTTATTGATTCGACAAAATATTTATATTAACTATCCTCGGATGTAACTGCCCATGGTACATCCAAGTATTAATCACGACCTAACTACACTATCCTGGTATTTTTTATATGCATGTTCGCCGAATGTATATCCACCGGAAAAGAAATTATTTTCACGCAACAGGACATGCCCTACTTCCGAGAGAAGATGATGTACGAGATATTGAAAGCAAAGCTTATCGAATAATAAGTTTTGCTTCGCAAAAGATAGAAGAGAATCAAAAACACGGAAACATCTGCAGAATAAACGAATAAGAGCTGGTTAAGGATGATTCACACGTACATTTTCAGCCAAAAGTGAGATTCAATGAACATTGGATCACTTCCTAATGGTATAAAATTATTTTTAAAAAATCAACTGTATTAATAGTGCCAACAACATTAATTATTTTGCATAATAATAATGTCAAAAAGTTATCAACAAATTGCTAAAAAAATCATTCAAAAAATAATCAGTAACCCTTTTCTTCGCTTTTCTAATGAATTCATTAATTTTCTAGAAACCACGTGAATTTTTTTTTTATTTCTAACATTTTTGAATTTTGTTTTTGAAATTTTTTAAAGGCCATAACTACCGAATGGTTGTCACAATGGCCTCGAAACTTTTTGTGTGTACTGTATAATCGAGATACGGAAACATAATATCCGAAATTCGTGACTCTACATCGATTTGTCAAAAAAATAAAATTAAAAAAAACAAAAATTGAAATGTTAGAAAATTCTGAAAACATTCATATAAATTCTAAAAAATCAAGGAATTCATTTAAAATGAAAAAATCGAAAGTTGTCAAATTTTTTTAAACAATTAATTTTTCTAATCATTTGTTAACAATTTTTGGCATTATTATTATTATGCCAAATCAAAAGTCTTGACATAGTACGGCTGATTTCTTTTTCAGATTTTTGGCATGTCGTGAAGTACTAAAATTTTGATCGAATTAAACTTTTGATTGGGAATGTATGTGTGATGCATCCTTAAACGATGAGTATACTACTCCCCGTGAATTTGAAACGGTCCGAAGTATTGTCCTCGAGATATACATTATATTTATCGTTTTTCGATTACAACTTGTAATGCGGTTGCTGGGTGTCAACATCACATCAAATTACTTATTGAATGAATTTTTTTTTATTGGACGTTATTAAAAAATTATTTTTTTAAAGTGGAAGTTAAAAATTTCCCATTGCTTCCTCTTTTTATCTCGAAAACACGCTTTGACATAAAAACAAACCTTGCTTTATGAGCGAACAAACAACGAAATTGCCTTTATTTTTGTAAATTAAATAAATCAAATAAACACATTAATTTGTCGATAAATTTCGGCTTCCGCTTTAAAGAAAGAGGGGAAAGCAATGTGAAATTAATTTTTAAAAATATATATTTATACCTGGACTAAAAATTTATTATAACGTGGCAATCATCAACAATCCTGGGGAAGTGGGGTGTGCCATAATCTCGTACAGATGGGACACAAAAAAAAAAAAAAAAAAATTTAAATACACATAAAAACCGTAATTATTCAATTTTCGATGCATATTAAGGTAAAAAAAATACATCCATAGGTTGCTCGTGTGTAGTTGCATACACACGGGTGAACACATGGACATATTTCACACGTAATTCGCCTTGAGACGCCAAAAAGTAAAATGTCGCCGGACATTTTTTCAATTTCGAGAGCGAATATTTTCGAATTAAAACATTCGGCATCGCTTCAGCGCCCATATTCGTCGTTCCCTTCGCGGACGCAACTCGAGAGTGCAAAAAATTGCCAGATTTGACCCGTATTTCTCCCAGAATCACGAAATACCGGGTTTCGCCGAAGTTGGAAAAAACACATAATTAACGTAAAAAAAATGTTTACAGCATATGAGGTAAAAAAATACATGCAATAGGGTCCTCGTGTGTAGTCGCATAGACACGCGTGAAACCGCGGACATATTTCACGCGTAATTCGCCTTGAGACGCCAAAAAGTAAAATGTCGCCGGAAATTTTTTCAGCTTCGAGGGCGAATATTTTCGAATTAAAACATTCGGCATCGCTTCAGAGCCCATATTCGTCGTTCCCTTCGCGGACGCAACTCGAGAGTGCAAAAAATGGTCAGATTTGACCCGTATTTCGCCCGGAATCACAAAATACAGGGTTTCGCCGAAGTTGGAAAAAACACATCATTAACGTAAAAAAAATTTTTTACAGCATACGAGGTAAAAAAATGCATCCAATAGGTTGCTCGTGTGTAGTCGCATACACACGCGTGAACACACGGACATATTTCACGCGTAATTCGCCTTGAGACGCCAAAAAGTAAAATGTCGCCGGACATTTTTTCAGCTTCGAGAGCGAATATTTTCGAAGTAAAACATTCGGCATCGGTTCAACGCCCATATTCGTCGTTCCCCTCGCGGACGCAACTCGAGAGTGCAAAAAATGTCCAGATTTGACCCGTATTTCGCCTGGAATCACGAAATACAGGGTTTCGCCGAAGTTGGAAAAAACACATAATTAACGTAAAAAATTTTTTTTACAACACATGAGGTAAAAAAAATACATTCAATAGGGTGCTCGAGTGTAGTCGCATATACACGCACGCACACATAGACATATTTCGCGAGTAATTCGCCGTGACACGCCAAAAAGTAAAATGTCGCCGGAAATTTTTTCAGCTTCGAGAGCGAATATTTTCGAATTAAGACATTCGGCAGCGGTTCAGCGCTCATATTCGTCGTTCCCCAGCCGGACGCAACTCGAGAGTGCAAAAAATTGCCAGATTTGACCCGTATTTCGCTCGGAATCACGAAATACAGGGTGTCACCGAGGTTGAAAAAAACACATAAATGGCGAAAAAACACAATTTTGGAGCACATGCGGGAAAAAAAATGCATCCAATAGTGTGCTCGCGTGTACTCGCACACACACTAGTGCAAAAATTGACATATATCGCGAGCAATTTGTCTGGAAAGGCGAAAAACCAAATTTTTTTTCCAACTTTGAGGGCAAATATTTTCGGATTGGTACATTTGGCAACGGTCTGGCACTCATATTCGTTGTTCCCCAGTCGGACGGTACACGAAAATGCAAAAAAATATAGGGGTCACGAAAACTTATTAATTTTATTATATATAATATTTTTTTTTTTTTTACTATTTTTCCTCGAACGCGGTATGTTCGCTTGAATTATTATTTGTTCGCTTACGAACTTTCTCCCATACGGTATTTGGTGCTGAAACAAAAGTCGCCTTACGATAGCGTTTGCCCTAACGCTGTTTGTCGTTGAGTTTGGCCTTGACAGTTCTATTGGCCATGGCGTCTCCATGCCCCACGGAATTTCGTGTTGTTTCCTGATGACCGTTGTCTTCCCTGCGTTGTCCGGCGTTGGATTCACCCCGTGAGCTGGCTGACTGGTACCACCTCGCTGATCAGGATCAGCAAGCGAGGGTCTTCGGTTCGCACTTTTCCGAAATGAAACCTCTCGACCGGGTCGGTCAGGCTACTCAGTCCACCTGACCGATATCCGTCGAGCAGATAACACGCGGAAACATGTGATGAACCGGCACGGGTAAAAAGATTTTTTTTCCCTTTTTTTCTACCCAAACTTGTGCTGATCAATTTACCATAAATCGAGTTATCCGTCGATTTTAAATTTCTATCGATTTCAGCCTCCTTTATACTCACGCGTGGAGTTCTACGTTCTCGACGCTCTCGTTTTCTCTACTATCGGTTTCTTCAGCCCCGTTCCGCCGTGGTCGTTGCCCTTCGTGGTCCGGTTGTTACGGCGGAGATTTACCGCTGCTCTGAATTCCGGAGTCGGAACCTGCACACTTTCCTCCTATGTCCCGGTCGTTTGCAGTAACTGCATATGATATCCGCCGATTCAACGTTCTGATTTGGGATTAAACCCTGCGGACACCCTCGTGCGAGGTGTCCCGCTCTTTGGCACACATAACACTTTTTATTGGATTTTTGATTCGGATCCGGAAAATGTCCTGTAGCGGTGAACCCTTCACGCTTTTTCACTACCATGGATTTGACCATCCCAGACGTGTTGTCGCTTTTTTGAGACCGACGGTTCGACCCTTCGAGTCGAATTAACTTCATCATCTGTTCCAACCTCGCCAGACGCTCCTCTAACTCGGAGGTTGGCAGCTCCGGAGTAGGGTGCTTCGAGTAGTATGCTTCGACTTCTTCAGCCCAGCCGAAAGCCTCCAGATGTGACTGTTCGTAGCCCAAACTCTCAGTTACGGGCGATGCCCTGCCTGAGGACCCTCCCCGGGGTGAAGTGGTGTCATCTTCTGTGACTACCGGTTCCGTGCTTTCTGTCGTGGTGGATCCAGGATCCTTGCTGTCCGATTCCTGAAGCTCATGTACCCATGCTGTGGTTAACGGAGCGTATAGCTCCGTTCGAATTTTTTTCCCCACAGCGCCCTGGTGGGCCTCCCTTGTGAACTCATCTGTCCCCGTGATGGTACCCCCGTGTGATACTTCGATGGTCTCCCGCTGCGCGGAGATTTCACTCATTTTCGCCTCTCGCTGGGCTTCACGTTTATTCTTCTTGTTCTCGACTTGCTTACGTTGCTGGCAATCTTTCCAGATATGCCCAGATTTTTTGCAATAATTGCACACTTTACTCGTGGGATCGAGGTCCCTTGATTTCGATGCTGGGGGACGCCGGTGCTCGGACGACCGGCATTTTCCCGTCCTCAGTCCGTTCTCAAAATCTATCCGCGCACACTTCCAGACGGCTTCCGCTACGTAGCCGACACCTCGTGCGTCGATTCCCTCACACAGTTGCTCTATTATCCGTACGGTGATTTTTGCGGCCCGGGCAGCGTATGCTTTCACGCTCTCTCCCGCACCCTGCTGCAACGTAACAAGTTGGCGCTGTAGGGAGGCAGACGATTCATGTTTCCCAGAGCACGTCTCCAACCCCGACCTTGAGCCCTGAGGCATGTCAATTATGTCGCGATGCATTTTCTGCATCACTCGGCCTTTCAGTTTACAACTCCGTACCCTGACGGTGGATCCTTGCCGCGCACTTTCCTCGTATGGCGGTCTCGCGTAATCCCCGTGGTCTAGGTTGCTCCTATGGGGTGGCTCTGTGTCCACTACCCCGTGTGTCCGTTCAGTCGGTCTGGACACGCCTTGCGTGAGGCTGGCTGCGACCTGCAGCGCTTCGCCCCCTGTCCCAGCAGTTATCCCACGTGGTCCTGCTGTGGTCGACAACTCTGGGGTTTGCCGTATTCCCTTTTTCTATTTTGGCGATATATATATATCCCTGTTATTTAGCAGTAGCGTCCTACTTGCTCTAACAGTGCTACACGTGTTTTACGCACTCCCTGATACTGATTCTGTTTTTACGTCCCAATATCTGGCGACGCTCTTCGGGATCCTGCAGCGATCCCCGAAGACTTCGGTTGACTATCTTTCCGTTATCTCGTCTGGATAACGTGATCCACGGTGCTCCGATGATCACACCCGTGGTCCGCCTGAACACTTGTCGACCCTGGTTCGCGGAACTCTCTTTTCTCGCTCGCACGTGGAGCTTCAGTTTTTCCTCATTCTGCGGAGGTTGGCGCGATTGGTAATTCGTGTTTTAATTGTTTATTTCACTCTGAGCATCCCACCGCTGCCACCAATGTTATGCCGCAGAAACTCAGGTAGCTAATCTGAGGTCTGTGCGCGAGCCGTTAGCTCGGAAGGTTGGGGATGTGCTCAGTAAAGGGTTGGAACCCAAGTGAAGTACAAATATAGATTTATTCAATTAACAATATTTATGTAACAATTTATTTCGGTGAAACAGGATATTTAGATAGTTAATTTGTTTAGTAAGGCATTGTTATATTTGCTATATAACAATGCTTATCAGGAACCTTTGATTGAGGTTCCCTTCTTTTGCCCGCACTACGTTCAACTCGACGTAGACTTATTTCTTGGTTACAGCTCTCTCGGAGCTGCCTTATGTTATCCAACAATGCTCCATTAATTTATCTTTCGATGTTTTATTATTAATGTTTGATTATTCCATCGTTTGGATATTGCTGTTTATATGTTATTCATTGTTACTTTCGTTCGTTGGTTAAAGCTCTAGTTATGCTTACGTATGTCCTTTGAATTACCAACCGCTGGTAAACTCTGTACGCTTGATACACTTTCTAGATTAACGACACTCCGGCGTTAATCTTTCACGATAGGGGTTTACAATTACACGACCCAATTATCGTGTTTGAGCTGTGCTCGAAGTGTATCCGTATAGTCAACCGTAAGAATCAGGAGTTCCGAAGAGACTGATGAGTGTCTGCTCTCGATCCCTTATATACGAATAAGAGAGCAGGCACGTAAGCTTAATATTGTTTAGATGTTTATGGTTTACTTTATTTCTGTAAACGATTATCTTTCCAAATCCTCGCTTCTTCGAGAACGGGATTTGGAGCATGTTTTTATTTCGACATAAGTGACTCGGTGATTCTCGAGTCGATGCTCTAATTACCGAGTCGCCCGTGATTGCTTAACGGCTGACTCAGGTTTTTGGTGGATTTCGTTGCAGCGACGCGTGCTCGTCGCGTGCCGCTGCATTCCTCGATATTGTGCAACCGGAGTTGCTCCACTTTTCGGACACCGCTGTCCGAACTGGAATGTATACTACAATACTACGATATACGACGGTATATTATTACGAATATAATATACGACGGTATATTATTACAACTATTTTATAATATTATACTATTATACGAATATAGTATAATATTATGTTGTTGCCCGAGAACGTATAATAATGTTTAATGTTAATGTTTAATATTACTACATTATTATATTAATTAAATTAAGAATATATTAATGACGTATTAATATATTACTTAATTTATGTTGTATTACAAATAGGGTGCTACTACCCTATCCGGGGTACAACAACGTTTTCATTAAAATCTTGACATTTTTTTAACCATAATAAAGCTTCCTCTATGAGGAAGCAAAATGAACAGGATGTTAACTATTTGCTAAAGAAAACTGTTTCGTTGCACTTACCTGATGAATCGTAAAACCTCTCGTAGTATCACTCGTAATTGGATATAATTTCCGTATCGCGATTATTATTAATCGGAACGATTATAATCCGTGTAATTAAAGCACCTTTTTAAAAAATTATAGCTCCAGCGAGGAACTTTGAAAATGAATATTTCGATTACTCCAGAGTAGTGTACAATTGATCTCGAACTGTAGTCGATCGAGTGAAGCACTGGAATGTACTGAATCAAAGCATCGTCAAGCCAAACTCGCGCGTCGGTAGCCAGAGCGAGGGTGGGGTACTGAGGATGGGTACCGTCTTGTGTACGTACGCAAGGGCACCTCGGCTCTCGCGAATCCCCTTGAAAAGGACGCAAGCCCAAATTGACCTTCGCTCGACGTAAACAAAATAAATGTGCTTGTACTATGTACGATCTCGCGAATAAAAATAATTTATGTAATTTAATTGCACCCATGTAATTTAATTACATTCATGTAATTTAATTACATCCATGTAATTTAATTACATTCGGGTAATTTAATTACATTCGTGTAATTTAATTACATCCATTTAATTTAATTACTTTTTGTGTCAATTACAAATGCAGAAATCAATGGGTAATTCAATTGCAACTTAATTACAAATGTTCAAAAATAATGAGTAATTGAATCTCATTTAATTACTCATTGTTCTGAGCATTTGTAATTCGGTAATGGCCAATTACAAATTCGCCCATCTCTGCAAGTAATATAAATTTTGATCTTTTGGGTTGTTCTGAAAGCCACGAGGATGAAACTAATCGCCGAGAGCTGGCCGTCACAGTCAGTAGTTACGACTGTGACTCCATGTGACGACGACGGCGGCTCGTCGTGTCACTTGTTTCGATACAAGGGTTTACAAGGATTAATACTTTGAAATAGGTCATTCTTATAGATTTCGATGCACCCAATCGAATAACACCAACTAAAACCCGGAACAACCATTATTTTTTAACAATAAAGTTATTTTCGGTTGCGTCATCGCAACTGGTTTGATTATATCGGGCTTTAGTATTGAAAATAATTGTTGCTTAGGGAGGTCCTTAAATTGAATTTTTTTGAATTTTCTGAGCCCCTCCCCGTATTTTCGTAAGGTATAAACTAAAAATGTGATGTGCTAACAGTCCCCGAAATTAATGCATTTTTACGTTATACCTTGGAAGTGCGGGTTGGCTCCAAGGACACCTCGTACATTTTATTTTGACTTTGAATTTAGATGTTCCGTAGGTTACAATTTTTTAAATAGCCGGTAGCGACCTCTAAAAATGCATTAATTTCAGGGGTTCTTTGCACATTTTTATTTTTATTTTATTTCAGGAGTTCTGTGCTTGTACTATGTACGATCTCGCGAATAAAAATAATTTATGTAAATTAATTGCACCCATGTAATTTAATTACATTCGTGTAATTTAATTACATCCATGTAATTTAATTACATTCGTGTAATTTAATTACATCCATGTAATTTAATTACACCCATGTAATTTAATTACATTCGTGTAATTTAATTACATTCGTGTAATTTAATTACATCCATGTAATTTAATTACATTCGTGTAATTTAATTACATCCATTTAATTTAATTACTTTTTGTGTCAATTACAAATGCAGAAATTAATGGGTAATTCAATTGCAACTTAATTACAAATGTTCAAAATAATGAGTAATTGAATCTCATTTAATTACTCATTGTTCTGAGCATTTGTAATTCGGTAATGGCCAATTACAAATTCGCCCATCTCTGCAACCACTGCAATATTCATGAATCGAGGTGAAACCGAAAAATGAGAATCTATTTTCGTAGATATTTTTATCTTACTTACATATATTTTGTATTCGTATTGAATTGAATATGTCATTTTGTGACATGTATATTTTGAATCTTTACAATTTTTCAAATTTTTTATTCAATTTGTATATATTGTTGTGCCCCGGGTATGCATTAATAATTATTATAGGTAATCCAAAATACATATTATTATTTCGAAGAGTCTCGGCACCGATTATTCCGGTTGCGAGACACATTCGGTTGCGTTACGCATCGAGCGTACATCGAGCGTCGAACGTCAAGCGTCGAGCGTCGATACTGCTGACGCAGTAGTTAGGCAACCGCGAGCGCCTCGGTAACTGGGGCACCGACTCGAGAATACCGAGGCGAGAATTGCGAAAAGGAAAATATGCTCCAAATCCCGCTCACGAAAAAGCGAGGATTTGGAAAGATATTTGTTTACAGAAATTAAGTGGATTATAAACTTGCGCTAAAAATTAAGCTGATACCTGCTCTCGAGGAATATATATAGAGGATCGAGAGCAGGTACGGGGCAGTCTGACAACACGGTTGAATACGAACGTTTCCATGATAATCGGAAACCTTAAGGGTGCAAAGTGTACATCGGTAATTCAATCCTAACCAAAGGTAATTTGAGATAAATTGTGACAAATTGAAAGACTTGAACATTTTAACCATAAAAAGAATAATCATTATTTAATTAAGATAATTAATTAAATAATCTCTTGTTAATAAATTATTGATAATAATTTATACTTGTTGAAACTGTAAAATATCGTTAAATAATATCTCAATAAAACTGTGTTAATAATTCACTTGGGTTCTAACCCTTTACTGGATCATCCCCAAAAACATTATCGCGTAACCCGGAGTAGCTAACCGGATTTCCGCGGCATAACATTGGTGGCAGCGGTGGGATATCCAGAGTGAATTTTAAACCGCTAAAAATTACCGAAATTGTAAAGCTCCGCGAGGTGCGGAACGTGTGTGAATTCCGCGAGCCAAGGGTCGACTAGAGCTCAGGCGGACCATAGGGCGATCAGAGGATCGACGTGGACATCCCGTACCAGGAGAGGTAACGGAAGGTATCAACCGAAGCCTTCGAGGATCGCTGCAGGATACCCGAAGGGCGTCGCCAACAAGTGGGACGTTGAATCAAGGTCAGAAGGGAGCTTGGAACCCCAAGGGATACGTCACAGAATAGAAGGCATCCCGTAATGTGGCACGCATTGTAAGTGACCCCACATTACTCGTTAAATTTTGGAAAAAAAAAACAGAGCATTGTCGAAGCCGGTAGGACGCTACCAAGCGATAGAATTATCGAATAAAAAAATCGAAGCGAAGAATAAAGGAAGAAAAATGAGCATCCACAGCGCAGAGCGGTCGGGACGGCAGGGTACCACCCCCGGTACAGGGGAAGAGGCCCTTCAGGTCGTGGAAGGGGTGCAGAATGCCCTATCGGAAATTACAAATCGAACACGGCAGGCCCTGGGCGACAGCCCCCGAGGGGATGGTCAACCGGGGCGACAGGAATCACCCAACCCGATGTTCGGGGTGAACCTCCAGAGGGGGACCGGATGGGAGGATGTAAACGTCCGGATGTTCGAACGCAATGATCAGGTCACCCCGGCAATGGTGGACGGAGAAATCGACCGTTTGCGGGCACAGATGCAAGGCACACAGCACAGAGAGCCTAACCCGATTGGCGGGAATAGGGCACCGGGGTCTACAAACCCGAATGGCGCAGATATTCCGCCACTTAGACCGGCAGTACGGGCATCACGGAGAGCCCTATTCAGGGAGCTCAGGGCAGTGAACGAGGAGGACAACGGCTCCATCCAAGGGGATGTGGAGCAACCCACAGAGGAGGTACAGCCCTTAGAAGAGGATGCTACAGCCCGGCGATTAACCCGGCTCGAGCAGTCACTTCAAGGCATAGGGGACCAGCTACAGAGAGTGCTGGACCAGTCTACACGGGCCCCAGCGGATGACTCCGTGGGGGAACGACTTATTGCAATGGAGGAGACTTTAAGGGATTACGTCTTAGAGGGTCAGCCTAGGACGACACGGAGGAGGACAAGCCCTCCGCCGCAACCGCCTCCATTTCAACGACGAGCGCGAATAGCAGAGCCGGTAGAGGAGGAGGTCGAATACCTGGATATGGCATCGGCCCTTCGAAACATAAAAACATTTGACGGGAACGACCCGGCAAAACTCGATGGTTTTATGCTCTCCTGCGAGGCGGTGTGGGGCATGGTAAAGCCCAGGCAACGTTCAAAACTCCTCACGCTCATACGCAGTAGTAAGCTGGAGGACCGTGCAACGCGAGAGATGCGTCACAAGACGATTGTGACCCTTAACGATCTGCGCGTGGAACTGGAAGCGTTATACGGGAAGCGCGAGTCACTCGCTTCGTTACAGTATCAATTTAGTACCTTGCGCCAGGAGGCGAAGGAAAACGTGTCAACCTACGCTACAAGGGTCGAGACCCTTACGGTAGAGGTCATCGAGAAATTATGCGAAGGTACCGACGCACAGGGCGCTCGTGCCATCGGGGAAGCCATTCGGAAAAGTGCCCAGATGAATTTTGAAAACGGGTTAAAAAAGGAAATACAGACGATCGTACGATCCCGAAATTACCAGGGTCTACACGAGGCCGTAATGGGGGCCATTGAGGTTGAGAAGATGACAGCGGGACGGCCGGGCATGGCACGGCCCAGCAGCGGGGGAGGAAACCCTCGACAATCGCAGGGGGCGACAGGGGGAACCACCCGAACCTGCTATACTTGCGGAAAAACCGGACATTTGGCAAAACAATGCCGATCCAGTCGACAGAGTCTCCCAGCGCCGGCACCGAGGGACGTGCACGTGGCAACGTGCACGCCCAACGGCAACGTATCACGGCAACATATCACGTGTAATTATTGTAAAAAAACCGGACATCTCTGGAAAGAGTGCCGGGCACGTAAGCGGGACGACAAACGACCCGGAAATAAGGGCAACAATGGAAATAAGGGCTTCAATGGAAATAAACGGCAAGACGAGCGCCGAAGGGAGGAGGTCGCCGTGCATCCGGGGCAAGAAGGAACCGTAGGGACATTTCGGGTCAACATGGCCACGGAAAAACCCTTAAGGGAGGCCAACGTTTACACGACAGTGACCACGGAAGCAGCATCGGAGCCCGAGGCACCAACCACCGAGCTACTGACAGTGGCCTCATTTCGTCGGAAGGGGCAAATAGGACAGGTCGGCCCCCTTAAGGAAGCCGAGGTGTACGTGATAGGGTCTCCAGGGCCCCACGCTTCGGCTAGCGACTTCCATATTAAGTCCCCATCCAGCCGACAGGGAATATTGACCCTTAAGGCGGACACCGGGGCGACGGTGAGTTTAATTCACGAAAATGTGCTATCCACCGACACTCCGGCGGCAAGGTCGGGGGTGTCGTTAAGGGGGCTGGGGGGAGGAGCCCTAAACGCGCGCTACGCCGCCCTCGTGGAACTACAGACACCCTTAGGGTCCGTGAAGCATTGGTTTCATGTGATACCACAGAATCTTCACGTGCAGACCCATGGAATCCTAGGAATGGATTTTATCAAGGAAAAAGGGGTGGACATCCTTCAAGGGAAGGTCATAAAAATTAAAGGGCACAGCATGCCGTTGGTGGACGGAAGCCTACGGATCGCTTTGCCACCACGGAGCGAGAATATCGCCTATGTGTCAACATTAAGTACCAATGAAGGGCTCATCGAGAAGCGTGACGTCACCGAGGGAGTAATACTCGGAGCCTGTGTGACCTCACCCCAGGGTAACAGCTGTGCAGTGAGTTTCGTAAACACCACACCGGAGTATGTGTACGTCGAACGACCGACGGTGAAACTCGAGCCGCTAGCGTCAGCAGACGAGCTGCACGGCGAGCTCGCCGCTGCGACGTGCGAGGTAAACACGGCAACGCGAACAAGCGGCACGCGACTCGAGAAGTTGCGCCAGGCAATCGAGGTTACTCACCTCAACAAAGAGGAAAAGAATTCGTTAATGGAAGTCTGCGAGGAGTATGCGGACATATTCCATCTCGAAGGGGATCGGCTGCCCTGTACCGACATGGTGGAGCACAGCATCCCAATCCTGGAGGGTGTACAGCCCATCAAGGTACACCCTTATCGCCTGCCGGAAGCGCATAAAAAAGAGGTGCAAGAGCAGACAAAGGGCATGCTCGAGGAGGGCATCATACAGCCGAGTCGGAGTCAGTGGAACGCCCCGTTACTCGTAGTGGCGAAAAAACCTGACGCAACAGGAAAGGTAAAAATGCGAGCGGTGGTGGACTTTCGCAAATCAAACGAGGTCACCATCGGAGACTCGTACCTGCTACCGCATATAGCGGAAATATTAGACCAGCTGGGACGAGCTCACTATTTCACAACACTCGATCTTGCATCCGGTTTTCACCAGATCCCAATGGCGGAGGCTGACAAAGAGAAGACAGCATTCTCAACACCGCAGGGGCATTTTGAGTATA
This sequence comes from Ichneumon xanthorius, assembly GCA_917499995.1. NCBI lineage: Eukaryota > Metazoa > Arthropoda > Insecta > Hymenoptera > Ichneumonidae > Ichneumon > Ichneumon xanthorius. The sequence goes on from CAKJTD010000009.1 coordinate 21,960, forward strand.
CCCGAATGCCCTTCGGCCTTAGGAACGCCCCGCCGACATTCCAACGTCTAATGAGCACAGTACTGGCAGGGCTCGAAGGGCTGAAATGCTATGTGTACCTAGACGACATCGTAATCTTCGGAGCAACCCTGGCGGAACATAATAGTCGGCTCCGGGAAGTATTCCATCGCCTACGGGAAGCGAAATTGGCCCTTCAGCCGGGAAAATGCCGATTTCTGCGTTTGGAAACGCGGTACCTCGGGCACGTGATCTCCAGCGAGGGAGTGCGTCCCGATCCGTCACTGGTGACCTCCGTCCGGGAGTTCCCAACCCCGAAGGATGTTAAGGGAGTGCAGTCCTTCCTAGGGCTCGCCGGATATTACCGTAAGTTTATCCAGGATTTTTCAAAAATCGCCAAACCCTTGACGGAGCTCACCAAGAAGGACAGTAAATTCGTATGGACGGCGAAGCATGAGCAGGCTGTGGAGGACCTAAAAAGGGCGCTGACCACTGCACCGGTACTACAGTATCCGGACTTCGAGAAGCCCTTCATCGTCACCACGGACGCATCGGATAGGGCCATAGGGGCCATATTGTCCCAAGGGCTGATAGGGGAGGACTTGCCCATTTGCTACGCTAGTCGGACCTTAAACAAGGCGGAGCAAAATTACACAACAACAGAGAAAGAGCTGCTCGCCATCGTATGGGGAATTGCACAATTCCGCCCTTATGTTTATGGAACTCGGTTCACAGTGGTAACCGATCACAAGCCCTTAACGTGGTTGTTCAGGGTTAAGGATCCCGGATCGAGACTCATGCGGTGGAAAATAAAATTATCAGAGCACGAGTTCGATGTGCAATATAAAGCCGGGAAACAGAACACCAACGCCGACGCGTTGAGTCGTATATGTGTGGCAACACGCGCACAAACAAGGGAAGAGTCGAGCGAGCCGAGCAGCGACGGTAAGGAAGGCAGCGCGCAACCTCGACCGCGGAGGCGCCAAGCAGCCGCAACCCGCGCGACAGGCGAGGCAGCGGCCAGCCAGGGGAACAGTCCCGCGGATGGTCAGCCCGACGCTCGCCGCAGGAAGGAGAACGAGCGAGTTCGCTCAGACGGAGAACATATAAGCGAGGAAGAAAAAGCCAAGATTCTCCACGAACACCATGACGCACCCCTGGGGGGGCACCAGGGGGTGGCTCGCATGCTGGCCCGTATAAAATTAAGGTACACCTGGCCCAGCATGGCGAAGGATGTAGAAAAATACGTGGCACGATGTGACAAGTGCCAACGAAATAAGATACGGCCAGTAGCGAAGGCACCGTTGGTAATCACAGATACACCAACCAGGGCCTTCCAAAAATGTGCGATGGACATCGTAGGGCCGTTACCCGAGACTGAGCGAAGGAATAAGTACATCCTGACGTTTCAGGATTTACTCACGAAATACAGCGTGGCCATACCGCTGGAAACGCAACAGGCCAACGAAGTGGCGAAGGCTTTCGCCAAAGAAATCGTATGTTGGTACGGAGCTCCAGAGACCGTCCTTACCGACCAAGGCACGAATTTCCTTAGTGCCATCTTTAAGGGGGTATGTCAGCTATTGCGCATAGAGAAAATACAGACAACGGCGTACCACCCCGAGTCGAACGGAGCGTTGGAACGCTCGCACAGGACCCTCGCAGAGTACCTTAAGGGTTATATAGACGAGGACCAGGGAAACTGGGATGAATGGTTGCCTTACGCCATGTTTACCTACAACACGACACCCCATACGGCAACTGGATACACACCACATCAGCTGGTCTACGGAGAGAACGCAGAGTTACCTACAGCCCTTCAAAGGGCGCCCAGGCCCACTTACTCGTACGACGATTACGCTCAGGAACTGCGGGAACGCTTACGTGCGGCCTGGTCTACAGCTCACGATAATCTGAAGGTCGCCAAGGAACGGGCCAAGGTCTACTATGATCGGAAAACCCGCGAAAGGAAGTTCAAGGTCGGAGACCGAGTTTTGCTGCACGACGAGACTGTACGCCGGGGACGGTCAGCAAAATTAACCCCGAAGTGGATAGGACCTTACCCCATCGTGGAGGAACACCCTCCGTGCAACTACACCCTTCGCCAGGGGCGTCGGGTGGTCAAGGTGCACGTAGACCGTCTACGAAATTACGTGGAGGATTAAAAACAAAGAAAAAATAAAAAGACGGGGGTAAAGGGGGTCTAACCGCGGGTCTAACTTCAGTTAGACCCATAGGGAGACATCGGCTTCGACAAGGCTTCACTCAAGGGAAATTCAAGGCATAAAATAAAAATGAGAAAATTACAGATTGATGCTGGTGGGTCTACAGGCCGGTCTACCGGCCATAGCCATCGCTTCAGATGGCCCGTACGAAATACAGCCCTTCAGGGATGCACCCGGGTTGTATTTTGAGAAGGTCGGACTACTGCATCTCCACACCAACGTCTGGACCATAGCAATTCGGATGCACCTATCGAATTTAGCATATATGGAACACCAAATTAATTTCCAACTGGGAGAGGTCCGAATAAAATGTGAGAGGTACGGTAGCCCGGACGGACATTGCGCAGAGATGCTGGAGCATCTTGTCCGACTGTCCGAAAAAATCGAGGAGAATGTAGGAGTCGTGCAGGACCTCGTCGGCGTGGAACCGAACCGGAAACGACGGGGATTGATCGACTGCCTAGGCACGGTAGTAAAAGCCATCACCGGCAATCTGGACGCAGCGGATGGGGAACGGATAGAGGCGGAGATTGCCGCCATCCAGGGCACCCAAGGGACCCTGAAGAAGGCCGTGAAGGAGCAACTGCAGGTCGTGGAAACGACGCTGGAAATGTTCAACAGAACGTCACGAGCCTCGCAGAGGAATCTACAAAGATTGTACACCATGGTACGCACGGTGAACGGATATTTCCAGAATCGTACCCAGGTATTGAGCGAACGACAGCATTTCGACGAGAGTCTCGCACTCATAGAGGCCTCTGTGGAGACTTATCTGCGGGAGGTAGAAAAGATGGCCGAACTCTTCGCCAGTGTGGCCTCCGGAACCATAAGTGCGTCAACAGTCACGCCGGCTGCACTGACGGGGTACCTTACGGAAGCCCTACCGCACCTACCCGTGGGATATGGGTTCCCACGGCCAGCCACGCGGGAAAATGCGGCGGCCATCTTACGACTGGCAACGCCACGAGCGTACCGAAAGGGAGGCATGATAACCCTAATGCTGGAAATTCCGCTGGTCGGACCCTCGGTCTACAATGTGAACTACGCGTACCCTCTCCCGAGAAGGGGAAAAAACGACACTTATTACTACGTGGAAGCCGCCGAGGACCTCGTGGTGGTAGACCGGGAAAATAGACATTATCTCCGAGTAACGACAGCCGACCTGGAAAGCTGTAAAAAGGATAGGGACGAGTACTATTGTCCACCGCGGTACCCTACCCTGACCATCAACATGGATGCCCCCTGCGGCGTACGACTTTACACCGAAGGAGCGGTAGGTCAGGGTCAGCATTGCCCGAAGAAAATAGTGAGGCTTACGCACACACTCGTAATGGGTATGAGGCAACCCGGACAGTGGCTGTATATAGCACCGCGTGGAGAAACGGTGAGCATCGGCTGTCATGGTAAGCCGACGAGGCAGGAGCGTCTCGACGGCACAGGGTTATTGACCGTCCACGAACGGTGTGTCGTCACCGCGGTCAACTTCAAATTGGAAACGGTGAAACGCTGGAGTCAGCAAATCGCCGGAGCAGGCTACGTGCTTACCCTGCTACCAGCCGAGGAGGAAGAAATGCCTCAACTAATGACGAGGATAATGACTACGAAACTCGAGCGTGCGGTGAACAGCCCGCACGAGTTACAAAATCTCAGCGTACGAATACGAAAAATCAAAACAGAATTAAAGTCGACGGAGCCGGCTAGCCCGTCGACTCGCACGCAACTATACCATACCGTCGGGTCCTATGCAGTGGGCACGCTTGCCCTGTTGGCCATCGTCGGCTATGCGATACACCGCGCCCTACAAAGAAGGGCCGGAAAAACTCCCGTACAGGAGCCGCATATAATTCCCCGGGTGGCAACCCGGGTCGGCGCATAATTCGGGAATGAGGAAAGTCAGGAAAAACAAAAATCCATTTGTTCACAAAAACCCAAAATTTATTCAAAACGTATTTTTCGAAGGAGGAAAAAAATTCATTTATTTATTCTTTCGACAAAATAAATATACAAAGGAAAAAAGAATATCGTACACGTCGGAACTAGGAGAGTCAGTTCCACTCCGCGAAACGCCAGTTCATGACGCCTGCGGCGGCACGGCGGCGACGGGAAGCAGGGTCTTCCTCTTCTGCTTCTTCCTCGTTCGAGGATTCCGAGTCCGAGGCCCCGGCTGGACGCGGCATCACACGGGGAGCCCCCCGAGGCAAGGGGGCGAGACGACTCCTGGGGAGAAGAGCCTCCCCGGGCCTGGGCATCCGACCGTGGGCACCGCTGAACTCCATCGCGGCTGCCGAAATTTCCACGGATCGAGCGGAGTGAACCCTCCGGGAGGCAGGTTGCCTCCTCCGGGACCCCAGCGCCACAGGCTCGGCCACGGTCGAGTTCACTTCGGATCCGATGACCTCCACATCGGGACTGGACCGGCCAGAGGAACTGGGACGGACCACCAGCGTGTAGACCAAGTCACCAGGGAGGGTGACACGCACTCTCTGGAAAAAAAAAAAAAAAAAAAAAAAATATAGGGAAAAATAATTAATCGGGTGAAATAATATTCCTTAGGATTAGATAATCGGGAAAAAAGGGAACAACCACAGGGAATATACGAAACTAATTACGAGAGTTAAATAGAAAGAGAGTAAAAAAGGGAAAATTTTTTAATAACCATAATAGTAATAATTACCTTGCCGGGTGGGCTCGGGCTGCGTCTGGAGCTCATCGTGTAGATTCGAATCGTAAAAAAAAATTAACTGGCGGTCGATGAACGAATAGGTGTAAACACTGGGGAAACGACGGTTAATATATCCCAAAAGTGCAAACGCGTCGACCCACTGAGCGTCGACCTCGACCGTCAGCATAAAGGAATAGCGGCGGCCTTCCGCCTCCGTATTCCGCAAGAGCCCGGAAGCGCGACTAACTCGTACGCCCACCTGTGAAAAGTGGAATTTCTTCTTGCGTATATTCTACGGAAACTTTTTTCCCTTTGCTCATAGCATTAAGCACGGGGTACACGGAAATAATAAAAATAAAGCCCGCCGGAGACGAGCGAAAAGAAATCAGATTTCTTTTCTTTTTAGGGGGGAGGGATGTTGTGCCCCGGGTATGCATTAATAATTATTATAGGTAATCCAAAATACATATTATTATTTCGAAGAGTCTCGGCACCGATTATTCCGGTTGCGAGACACATTCGGTTGCGTTACGCATCGAGCGTACATCGAGCGTCGAACGTCAAGCGTCGAGCGTCGATACTGCTGACGCAGCAGTTAGGCAACCGCGAGCGCCTCGGTAACTGGGGCACCGACTCGAGAATACCGAGGCGAGAATTGCGAAAAGGAAAATATGCTCCAAATCCCGCTCACGAAAAAGCGAGGATTTGGAAAGATATTTGTTTACAGAAATTAAGTGGATTATAAACTTGCGCTAAAAATTAAGCTGATACCTGCTCTCGAGGAATATATATAGAGGATCGAGAGCAGGTACGGGGCAGTCTGACAACACGGTTGAATACGAACGTTTCCATGATAATCGGAAACCTTAAGGGTGCAAAGTGTACATCGGTAATTCAATCCTAACCAAAGGTAATTTGAGATAAATTGTGACAAATTGAAAGACTTGAACATTTTAACCATAAAAAGAATAATCATTATTTAATTAAGATAATTAATTAAATAATCTCTTGTTAATAAATTATTGATAATAATTTATACTTGTTGAAACTGTAAAATATCGTTAAATAATATCTCAATAAAACTGTGTTAATAATTCACTTGGGTTCTAACCCTTTACTGGATCGTCCCCAAAAACATTATCGCGTAACCCGGAGTAGCTAACCGGATTTCCGCGGCATAACAATATATCTATTTTTTAATTTCCTGTTTTTTTTATATGTCCTTAAGATCGGATATACATTGAATCATGAAACATTTTCTAAACTTTTTTCAATCTTGTGATTTTTTGTTCGGTTATACATTGTGACGTGGTACGTCACAAGCCTTTCCCCAAAATCGGCTCGAGTCCGCCACTCATCCAACGTTAGACCCGGATAATTTTACGTATTTTTTCTAGTATATATTTTGTGTAAGATAGCGTTTAAATTCCCGTTTTTTCCCTCCCGTTACCCCCTGTGTGAATGTGCGCGACTCGAGGACAATATCGACACCCCCCCTCGACGGCCCACGATCAAGGAACAGCAAAGGAACGAGAGCCGACGTGCTGACGCCGAGGCAGATAGGAGGATCGTGGACGAGGGGAAAAAGCCGCCAACAAGACCGTCCGAAAAGCCTCGAAAAGCCCGCCGAAAAGCCGCCGCTGCCCGCCTGCCTGCCGCCCGCTGGGATCGCCGACGCACGGCATCGATCGACGATCCAGCGGGGCCTCTGTCGCCACCTCCCGTAGACCGGAAGAAAAACGCCCGTCTATGACTCCGATTACCGACCGACGCTGACGCACAGGTGCTCTCGTCCCCCACCACCATCAGCGCCAACACCGACGAAGAAGAAGACCCCGCCATGTCCCTTACTCTCCGAACCGAGCCGCGTGGCGTGTGGACGTGTGTGTGAGTCCGGGCGTTATTAGTTGTAAGCCCGGACAGGAAAATTATAAAATATTGTATAGAGTGTCAGGTGAGTGAGCTCCAACTACTCGTAAGTTTTTGCCCGCATTTTTCCCGACCCCTTTGACATGTTTTCCTCCCCCAAATACCCGCTATTTTTTTGTAGAAATTATTATCGAAAGATTCTGACTCGTGGTCGACACGTGCTCGACATTTCCGCTACACGAGCAGGAAGGAATCGCGCCCGTGGTGAGCGGCGTAAAATTCGCTATAAGTGATAGTTTAGTTACTTAAAGTTTTTCCCAATCAATCCCATTAAGACTGACACATTTTTTTGAGTAAAATATTAGGACCGAGGTAATATTGTAAGAAGCCGTCGATTCGTGTACCCTCCCCCTGAGCCCCCTCCCCTCTCCCGAGCTAGCTGGACTGTCCATTGCGACAGAGATATTTTTTTTCAAGTTTTGAGTTTTTGGTTTTAAGTAAAGTTTGTTTTGAGAGTAGATCCGTGCCGTTTGCACGATCTATTACGGTGCTACACCGTGAAAGTAGCTGGCGCCCATCTGAGTTCATATTTAGCGTCCTATTTGATTTTCGTGCAACATTTGTCTGACCAGCTCTCCCGTTAGTCCCCCTTAAAATCCCCATAACTCCACCAAATTCATTCCGAATATTTTCCCCTTTTGTGTACCCCTTTAGTATTGTTTCTTGAATAATTTGAACCAATTGCATTTTTGTTTTTCCCCGAGATTATTGTTCAGAATTAAGTATTTGTGATCCGGCCCCTTTTTTGCGATTATATTCAGTTTATCCCTTACCGTTTTTTCACTATTATTTAAAACCCGATTTATTATTATTATTATTATTATCTAACCTTCCCGCGACCTTGTTATTATTTCTTCACCCTCCAAGTCATTATTATCGCTAGTCCCATACTATCTGTAATCTCCCCCCCAGTATTATTTTCATTTTCGTTTCTTTCTTCAACGTACCCGTAACGGCGTTGAAGCGACTGTTATTTGCAACTTTTCGACTTTTGTTATTTACCGTTTTCTTTTGTATTCCATTATTGATTTATTATTATGGTTATCGAGCATTCCAGCAACTTTGTTATCATTTCTTAGTTCCTCAAGTTTCTATTTTTGTTATTATTTCGGAATATTAAACGACTGTTACTATTGTTCCCGACGAGTACCCTTATTTTGCTTGACCCTCCCCCTCCCCATCCCGTTGCACGATTTTAGTCCCATTTTTAGTTTTGAAATTTACAAGTGATTTTTTCCCTCCCCACGGGGGAAAATAATAATATCACAACATATACTTTTCCACAATATGAAATTTACAAAACGAATCATAAAAAATAGTCGTAAGTGATTATTAAATATAATTTTTTGAAAAATATATGTAACTAGCGGGTTGTCACACTCTTATGCATAGCAACGTGTATCAACATAAACAAAATCGTGAGCGAGCTCAAGTAACGCTTCCGTCCGGTAATGCACCGGCGAAGCCGTGTGCGATCGAAACATCGACTCCTAATAAATGTCAGCCAGCCGGCATCGCATCCACAAGTAGTGTACAAGCACATCATGCATTGGAACCACAAACATCGGCAAATGCAGTAATGTTAGCGACTGCTTGGGTACAGCTTGAAGTGCCAAATGGCCGCTCGATGAACGTTCGCGCACTCTTGGATCAGGGCTCGCAGTCATCGTTTTTAACTGAATCAGTCGCTCAAACTCTGCGAGCACCAAGACGACAGATTAATTCTCCAATCTCTGGAATCGGAGGAGCGGCAGCGGGCGTGAGTCGCTCCGCCGTGACCCTCACACTGAAGCCGTGCAATAACGACAATCCCTCCCTTCAGTGTGAGGCTCTCGTGTTCCAGAGACTAACTTCATATGTACCAAAAGGTAACATGCAATGTGAAAACTGGACTCATTTAATCGGTCTCGACCTTGCTGACCCTGATCCAAGTAGCAGCGATCCGATTCAGTTAATTTTAGGCGCCGACATCTACGCAAATATCCTCTGTGAAGGATTAAGAAGGGGGCCTCAAGGCTCGCCTATCGCACAAAGAACGATTTTTGGCTGGGTGCTCTCGGGACCCACCGGAACCAATACGAGCGCGCATTTATCAGCGTTGAGTGTTCACCTAGCAATATCCGAATCGAATCTATCGTTAGAGTTAAGACGCTTTTGGGAACTCGAAGAAGTGCCTACGTGTTCTCCTCTGAATGATGAAGAAAAAAAATGTGAAGCGCACTTTGCCGCGACTTATCGACGCTTGCCAGAGGGACGCTATTGCGTCAAACTCCCATTTAAACGGTCTACGGCGATTAAAATCGGTGCATCCAGTCAGACAGCATTGAACTGGATGCTCAAACTAGAACGTAAATTCACGCGTCAACCCGAACTCGCTACGCCATATCGTGCTTTCATGCAGCAATACTCTGACCTTGGACATATGATACAGACTTCCTTTCGGTCCCCAGAATCCGATCCCGGCGTGTTTCTGCTTCATCACCCCGTGATCAAAGACAGTAGCACAACTCGACTTCGAGTAGTTTTTAATGCATCGAGCCGAACATCAAACGGTACTTCCTTAAACGACCATCTCTTGGTCGGCCCAAGACTCCAAGCTGACCTACCGGCAATAATTTTAAAATGGCGCGTTCATCAATACGCTTTCACCGCGGACATTACAAAAATGTATCGACAAATCCTCGTCGATGCAGACGATACGAGATATCAACAAATACTGTGGCGCGATTCCTCCAGTGTTCCAATCTCTCCATACCGATTAGTAACCGTTACCTACGGTACCGCATCTGCACCGTACCTAGCAATGCGAGTTCTGAAACAATTAGCGGACGACGAAGAAAAGGAGTTCCCGCGAGCTGCTCCAATCGTTCGACAACAATTCTACGTAGACGACGCGTTGTTCGGAGCAAATGACGAAATAACCGCGACATCACTCCGACAAGAACTTGTCGAACTGCTAGCTCGTGGAGGATTTACGCTACGCAAGTGGATGGCAAGCCATCCATCGCTCCTAGAAAATATCCCTATTGCTGACCGGGAAGTCACGAAAGTCCGAAACTTCGACGCAAGCGAGTCCATTAAAGTTCTCGGCATAGGTTGGGTACCCGAGACCGATTTATTTTGCTTTAACGCGACGTGGCCAGAACGCGATCGATATACAAAACGCATAGTGCTCTCCGTAACAGCAAAGTTGTTTGACCCTCTCGGGTGGTTATCGCCCGTCCTAATCATCGCGAAAATAATAATTCAAGAACTGTGGATCGCATCATCGGATTGGGATGAAGAACTTCCCTCAGAAATAGCAACGAAATGGAAAGAGTACTACTCAAGCATACCAGATCTCCAAACCGTGTCGATGCCGCGATGGAATCACTTAGAATCAAACGACGACCGCTGTCAACTCCACGGGTTCGCGGACGCGTCCACTCGCGCGTATGCCGCGGTCATTTATCTGCGTATAATCGATAAACATAACAAAGTTCATATCAGCTTACTAACTGCCAAAGCGAAAGTCGCGCCTATTAAATCCGTGAGCGTACCGCGACTCGAGTTATGCGCAGCTGCTCTGCTAGCAAAATTACTTAAATTCGTTCTAGACACGATGTTGCTCACATCGTGCACCACGCACGCGTGGACAGATTCCACGGTGGTCCTATCTTGGCTTAAACAGCATCCGTCAAAATGGCCAACGTTCGTAGCCAATCGAGTTGCGTCAATCCAAACGTTACTTCCCGAGGTGCCCTGGAACCATGTACCCACGGAACAAAATCCCGCGGATTGCGCGTCGCGAGGACTGCTAGCATCCGAGCTCTCAACTCACCCGCTATGGTGGCACGGCCCCACGTGGCTTCAGCTACCCGAATCCCTCTGGCCACGCGGTCCGGAAATAACCCGAGAGTCAGAAACGGCACCAGAGAATTTCTCTCACATCGCTACGGAGCCTGCTCCCAAATGGGAACTTCCGTACGAGGTCTCATCCTGGCCAAGACTGTTACGCATCACAGCATATTGCATACGCTTTGCAGCTCGTTGCAAGCGTCAAACTCACACTGCAACCTTAAGTCTGTCCGGCGACGAACTCGTCAAGGCGAAACATCATTGGATTAAAGTGGCACAATCCGAGTTCTTCCAAGACGATATTAATGCATTGCAATCAAACCTGTCAATACCACGAAAATCATCGATCCAAAAACTCAACCCGTTCCTCGATGAGTATGGGCTTCTTCGCGTAGGAGGTCGTCTCCAGCGCTCACCCCTCTCGTTCTACCAAAACATCGTATTACCACATTAATCGTGGAACATGCGCATTTACGTTCACTTCACGGCGGTCCCCAACTCACAATCAGTGTTCTGCGACAGAACTACTGGATAATCGGCCAAAGACCGTTCGTGCGCAACATTATACATAAATGTGTCCCATGTGTTCGGGAGCGCGCGACGGTACCTACCCAACTTATGGGGGATTTACCCGCTACCCGAACCACATTGAAGCGTCCATTTCAACATAGCGGACTCGACTACGCCGGTCCCTTTCAAGTTCGCACCGCGAAAGGACGTGGACACAAATCACAGAAGGCATACCTCGCGCTATTCGTTTGCCTGTCAACACGCGCGATTCACCTTGAACTCGTGTCTGACTATTCATCTGAAGCATTTCTTGCAGCGTTCCGTCGGTTCGTCTCTCGGCGCGGATTACCATCCGATTTGTACAGCGACAATGGCACCACGTTCATTGGAGCTGACAAAGAACTGCAATCCGCGTATCGAAATGTTATTCGCGATCCAAACGTGGCAAATCTGTTGGCCACTGACCAGGTGAAATGGCATTTTATTCCACCAGGAGCTCCACACTTCGGAGGAATGTGGGAAGCGGGCGTCAAGTGCACGAAGCATCACTTACGACGAGTCATAGGGTCCAAAACCTTAACTTTCGAAGAATTCACGACACTAACTGCTCAAATAGAAGCATGTCTTAATTCACGGCCCATTGGCCCGTTCGTAACCGACCCCTGCGACTTTTCAGCATTAACTCCAGGGCACCTTCTTATCGGCGCACCCTTAACCAGCGTCCCAGAACCATCCTTGGTTACGCTCAACGAAAATCGATTGTCCAGGTGGCAATTAGTTCGACAAATGTTTGAGGTATTCTGGAAACGCTGGTCAGCCGAATATCTTCATTCGCTCCAAGTCCGAACTAAATGGACACAGTCCATGCACAACGTGAAAATTGGAGATTTAGTCCTAGTTAAAAACGAAAATTTACCGCCAGCCAAATGGCTCTTAGCCCGCATCACTGCGTGTCACCCAAGTCCCGACGGCCTCATTCGCGTTGTGAGTTTAAAAACAAGTCAATCAGAGTTCAAACGCCCAATAACAAAACTCTGTGTCCTTCCCTTGAACTCCAACGACTCCGTGGCTCCTCCTGAATCCTCTTCTAGCGACGACAAATCTTTCCAAGATTGCGCCGACAGCCAGAGCGAGTCGTCCAGTACCATTAACGATCTATAAGAGAACCGCTGGCAAGCGTTCGACGAACCGCGGCGGGGGCGCTGCCGCACTGTGTGCGTTATTCAAGTATAGCTACTTCTAGGTTAAGCCTCAAAGTCACAAGTAATTTACAGTAAGCATCACGCGATGATTTGTCAAGTGTCACTATTAAGCTAATATCAGTAAAGTGTTAGTGCGTCGGATTTCGGTCTGTGGATCTAGTTCTCGACTATCGACCTTCCGCCACTATGTCATGGCGGGCGGTCCAGTAAAAAAAAAAAAAAAAAAAAACAAAGAAAACACACAAGTAAATTAGTTTCTTCGAATGCGCTCCGAACTCAACGCTCTCTAGTAGGCCATTTCCCCTCAATTCTCTCTCAACGCGAAGCTACAGAGGAGAAGGCGTTACCCCCACTTTCGAGAATTTGTCTGCCATCTAACCTAACCTAACCGACCTAACCTAACCGTTTCGCCCGCTTCACATGGCTGACGGTAGGCTGTGGTGAGGGACTCTCTCTAGCAAGCCACTCTCTCTAGTACCACGGAAATCCGGTCCCGACAACGTTGAGTTAGAGGGAGTGGACTGTAATTTATTATTCATCGCGTACAGCAAGTAAGGCGCAGCACAGCCTTTCACATAGTAGTCATTAGCGCTCAGCGGCCAGATAATGAAAACATTTCAATAATCCATATACACACACATATGCATTCGCATCTAACAATTATCAGCGCCCAGCAGCTGAAGAATGTATTAGCGCACAGCAGCCATCCGTAACGTTTCAATAATTAACATCTAATCAAATGAAAAACATTCTAATAATTTTAAACATTCCCTCACATACACTTGGAGTATTGTTAATTCAATGCTTTTTGGTATACTATATTTTTTGTTTTTCCATCCGGTGCTAAAATATATACATTTTTTCCATTTCCCACTCTGGAACACCCGACATAAAGTTGGCCATGTGTAAAACATGAATTCATTAAATTTAAACCAACAACTTTGAATGATTGTCCCTGGGACTTGTTAATTGACATTGCAAAAGCTAATTTCACTGGAAGTTGAAGTCTTTTAAATTCAAAAGGCAAGTCTGTAGGCATTAATGGAATCTTGGGTATAAAAACATCTTCACCTTTGGCGCAGCCGGTTAAAATAACAGCTTCTATTACATTTGATAAAAGGCTTTTCACTATTAATCGAGTTCCACTACATAACTTTGGAGCGTCTAAATTTCGAAGTAACATAATGGATGCCCCAATTTTAAGTGTCAAATTATGAGGTGGCATACCAGGTGGTTCCAGTGAGTTCAAAAATTCAGTAGGATAATGAACTGCGTTATTAATATCTACTACTGTATCGATAGATATATAAGTTTTGACGTCCCTAGGTAGTTTTTGTAAAATTCGAGTGTTAATTATATTAACACATTCATTTTTCGGAGCCAATATCGCTCGTTCAGTAAGCCACTGATAATTCTCAAAGTTAGCTTTGATATTCGGGAAAACTCTTCCAAAGTAATCAAATCGTCGGCCATATTACAAAAATTTTCCGGAAAACCATTAACACTTGGATCATTTGTAATTTTTCCTTCACCAAGATTAAGTAATTATGCATATCCGTCAATGGGGTTGGCTCCGGACAAATAAACTCTCATGTTGGTTGTCACGATAGTGCTTGGTGAGCCGCTTGGCGGTAGTGTCGCTGCAAGCGCCTTCAGCCAAGATGGTGAACTGTGAACATGTTGTAGAAATCTCTCCTATATATTCTGTAATAAATTACGTATCATACAAGATGAACGCCTACTTATTACATGGCGCAGTCTGGACACGATAGCGACGCAGAGTTGAGTGAATTCGAGGACGCCCCAGACAAAACTATCGTAGAAGAGAAGCCGAACGGCGAGAGTTCCTTGGCTGACGAGACACCTGGACCGGGAATCGACGAGGAAAATATGGCGCAGCACTCGCTAAACTTGAAGCCGCCAGAACCTCTCTCCTTCAGTGGAAACATCTCCGAAAACTGGAAGAAGTGGCACAAGAAGTTCGGAATATATTTGCGAGACACAGAATCGACGAACAAAGCCGCCGAAGTCAAGATCGCCATCTTGCTTCACGCCATCGGAGAAGAGGCGCAAGAAAAATTCGACACGTTTGAACTCAGCGAAGCGGACGCCAAAGACTTCGACAAAGTAGTGAAAGCTTTCGAAGATCATTGTGTGCCAAAGAAAAATAAGAGTGTGTGCCGACATGTGTTTTTCCAACGGAATCAAAAACTGGATGAATCATTCGATTCTTTCCTGACGGACCTGAAAAAGTTAAGTCTCGATTGTTCGTTTGGTGCCCTAAAAGATAGCTTGATAAAAGATCGCATCATCAGTGGCATAAAAAACACGCAGCTAAAAGATCGGCTCCTCCGAGAAGAAAACTTGACCTTCGACAGATGTGTGCAACTATGCAAGGCAGAAGAATTAGCCAACGAACGCATAGAGACGCTAAAAACGAGCGAGAAGATTGACGTCGTACAAACGAAACAAAAGTGAACGCAGCAGAAGCAACCGTCCGGAAGAGGGCGCTATCAGCATCGTAGCGGTAGAGGCAGAGGGCAGCAGAGACAACAGCAGAACCAGCAGCAGAGTCAATCGTCGTGCAGACGATGCGGTTATCGACACCAACAGAATAGATGTCCAGCTTATAATAAGCAATGCAAATGGATATAATAAGCATGCAATGGATATAATCACTTCGCGCAAGTATGTCGTACTCATAAAAAAATAGACGCGATAACCGAAGAATCCGATACGATTTTCTTAGGAAATGTTAACGATTGGTTCGAGAAAGTTGTATTTTCAGACACCGGAAAAGAAGTATCTTTCAAATTAGACACGGGTGCCGGGGCAAATGTAATCGGTATGAATGAATATTTAAAAGTCGGTCCGCAAAAGCAATTCGAAACTACACAACAAAAGCTGTCAAATTTCGACGGATCGGTACTCACGGTTGTTGGCAAAGTAGAGTTAGCGTGCGAAGTAAAAAAACAGAAAAAATCTTTCATTTTACGTGGTCGATTGTGAGGAAACATCATCTCTCATGGGGTTGCCAAGCATAAAAAAGTTGAATCTCTTGACTCGCGTAGCGAACGTACAGCTAACTAACGATTCAGACACAAAAGGTTTGATGTCGGAAAATAAATACTTGTTTGAAGGCATTGCTCAGGCAAGCTCAGGTACGTTTATGATTTCAAAATGAAGCCTGGATACGTAGGGAAAATAGAACCTTGTAGAAAAGTACCGTTCAAAGTATTAGAAGCTTATCAGGCTGAACTTATGAGTATGGAACGCGATGAAATCATCAAGCGAATAGATGAGCCTACAGAATTCGAGAACCCGGTAGTACTTGTGAAAAAACCGGACAATTCACTGAGAGTTTGCCTCGATCCGCAAAACCTAAACTCGTGCCTTCTAAGAAAGCATTATAAACTGCCGACCTTCGAGGAAATAGCGTCAAAAATGGCAAAAGCTAAGATTTTTACAGTTCTAGACGCGTCCAAGGCTTTTTGGCAGATAGAGTTGTCGGAAGTGAGTTCAAAGCTTACCACTTCTCAAACTCCTTTTGGTAGATACCGTTTTTTGCGAATGCCCTACGGCATAAAAACCGCTCCAGAGATTTTTCACAGACTGTACAAAGAAATATTTACCGACGTTCCGAACGTAGAAGTTTATATCGACGACATTATTGTTTGGGCACAAAGCAAACAAGAGCATAATAATATCTTGAGAAAAGTTATCGACAGAGCTCGGGAAAATGGGGTCAAGTTCAATCATGGAAAATGTTCAATCGGCAAAAGTAACGTCAAATTTCTCGGACACGTTTTCACAAAAGATGGAATCAAAATAGATGCGGATAGAATACTTGCAGTAACGAAAATGGAAAAGCCCACCGACACGAAAGGAGTCGAAAGACTGCTAGGAATGATCACGTACGTAGCTAAATTCATTCCAAACTTGTCCGATATTACAGCCCCGTTGAGAGAACTGATTAAGAAAGGTGTGGATTTTCGTTGGACGGAGGAACATGACCTTGCATTTAAAAAAATCAAAGAGAGACTGACAAGTAATCCGGTACTCCAATACTATGATACGAATACAGATTGCATACTGAGCGTAGATGCCAGTGGATCAGGAGTCGGAGCAGTTCTTTTGCAAAATAACTTACCGATAGCCCATGCCTCAAAAGCCTTCACAACGTGCCAGAAAGCCTGGGCGCAGATAGAAAAAGAAATGTACGCGATAGTTTACGGATGCGAGCGATTCCGTCAGTACATAATCGGTAAACCTGTAGTTGTCGAAAGCGACCACAAGCCCCTGGTTTCGATATCAAAGAAAGCGATTGCTGATATTCCAGTGAGGCTCCAAAAAATGCGTTTGAGGTTACAACCCTACGATATCGAAATAGTTTACAAGCCCGGTAAAGATTTGTTGATCGCAGATAGCCATGCGCGTGCTCATTTGGGCGACATGAACGATGATGTAGACATAAACACGCACATTTTGAACGTAACGTTGTCCGAAAGCATGAGCGATATGAAAAAGAAACAGTTTGTAGCAGAAACTGACTGCGATAATGAGTTACAGACCGTGATTAAGCTTATTAGTTCGAACTGGCCGAACGAGATCAAAGATGTGCCTGAGATTGCCAAACCGTATCATACTTACCACTCAGAGCTCACCGTGGCAGATGGATTATTATTTTTAAAACAACTGCGTCGTAGTTCCCAATCGCCTACGAAAGGAAGTCCTCAGTAAGCTGCATTACAATCACATGGGGATTGAAAAGACTAAAAATAGAGCTCGTGAAATAGTTTTTTGGCCGCGTATGAATATGCAAATACGAGAGACTATCGCGGATTGTGCGATTTGTCAGAAATTCCAAAAAAGTCATCAAAATGAATAGCTTATACCGAGTAACGTCTGGGAAAAAGTAGCAGTCGACTTGTTTTATATCGATGGATTACCGTACTTGTTAATGGTCGATTACTTTTCCAAGTACATAGAGATAGGACTACTACAAAACGAATCGAGCGAAATGACCATAACGATGGTGAAATCTCTGTTTGCTAAACACGGTATACCAAAGGTCGTCAGATCCGATAATGGACCACAGTTTGGTAGTCAAAAATTTCGAGAATTTGCGAAAACTTGGAGCTTCGAATATATAACGTCGAGCCCAACTTATCCTAGAAGCAACGGACTTGTCGAACGATTCGTGTGTTACGTCCTGTGAATTTTTCCAAAATATTTCAAACAGAATTAACGAAATATTTGAAATATATTAATTCGTTAAAAATAAACATTGGAAAAATTGCCATTGTTTAATTGGTCGAATTCAAAGTTTCGATAAATAGATAAAATACCTAATGAAAGAATCATCCATTTGGTAAAAATAATTAGCCTTCAGGTGAATTAGGCTGATGTACAGAGGTGACTGTACGAAGCAAATCAACTGTATGGAGCTCGGTAACCTGAGGCGTAAAAATGCAGATACGGATATCGGCAGAACGCTCCTCACAGTTGTCGAACATAGGGCGTGCTTGTACGGCGCGTGTCACGATGGGCACGATGCCGAGAGCGGCCGTTGGGCATAATGAGTGCAGCACCTCCTGGACGGTGAATATCGATGAATGCTAGATCATCGTTATAGTCCAGGAGGATCATAGTTGAAATAATAAATGAGGAAATAAATGGAAATCCAGTTTGAGGGACAAATACACGGGAGTGACATAGTATTTTTGGAAATTATTAACAACAGATTCGAGAAATAAAAATAGAGTCAAGAAGTAAAGACGAAAATTAAGTCATATCGTCATGATAACATTCAATAAAGAAATTAAATAAAATATTAAGAAGGGAATAAATATAAAAATAATAAATAATCGATAAATAATCAAATAGCAAATAACAGGGAAAAATATGGGAAATTACGAAAAAGGAAGGAAATGCAAAACTATTAACACAGAAATTCAGGAAAATAATCAGATAAATATTAAGATAAAAATTTATGTTAACTATTGTTAACTTCGCAACGAAAGCTCGTACAGCTTTCATTCAAATTTGTATGTTCATAAAATTTGCGATAGAATTTAAGTAATAACAAGTTAGAATGTCAAAATTATTGTAAAACTACGAAATTAGAAATATTTAATTAGTCAATGAAAGAAAGGAATCAGGTGATGAGAGTGGGGAGACGAGGCGCAGGTGTGACAGCGGTGACGCGGGGGTGTCCGGCACCGAGGTTATTTATTCGCGCGCCCACCGACCATTCGGCACTCACTCCTTCGGCACTCTCTCCTGTTCCGGACTTCTAACTTCTTTGCGACCGAGGCACTGACCTCAATCTCGTATTGTATTCAGAGTCATTGACAAAGAACTTGTAAAACAACTTGTAAAATTTTCGAGCCAGTATTCATTTTAACCAACTTCAATAAATAATTCATATTTTTCTGAATCATTCCATCGAGATCAAGTATATTCTTCCGGAAAATCATTTAATCATCGAAATCATTAATCTACATCGTTAAAATCTGGGAAGGACGTTCGTCTCCGGAAATCGATCATCATCATTCGATTCTGATTCGAAAATTCGGCATTTTGGAAGGACGTTATTTTCGGAAGTCGATCATCATTCGATTCTGACTCGAATATTCATCCAGAATTTGGGAAGGACGTTTCAATTCGATCGTTTAATTTCATCCATCAATCGATTCATTCGATCATTCATTCTGAGGTAAACCCATTTAAATAATATCCTAATTTTTGAACGTTATCATCCACATCTTAAAAATACATTTTCTCTCAATCGTTATTTATCAACATTTATTTACTGTCATAAAAGTTTAAAATATTCCTTGGTCAATTTATATTCGTGTCGGTCAATTTTATTTCAGCTATAACAGTGCGCGTTAAGAGTATTGGGATAGGTCGGGAGAAAATAGTGAGTGAGCGTGATAGTGAGCTGTCGCGAGCCGTGCGTCGAGGGTGACGCGCGAGAGAGATAGTCGCGTATTGAATTCCAGACGATAGAAAGACATAGCATCCAGAATTTTCTTGTCCAGTTTAAAATCGTCACTTAAAATCTCGTAAATTCGAATTTTTAACCGCGAATAAAATATCGTCAATAACATATATATACACTCTAGGCCCTATCCCGAATTATTTTCCGAAAGGATAGGTTCAAAACAGGGCCAAAATCTCGATAAAGCGTCATCTCCGAATAACGTGTAAAGGGAGGGTGTAAACTCTCCTTGACCGAGATGGAGTGAAAATTGCTGATCGGGCCGTAACACGTGCAAACGGTTAAGAGAATGTTGAAAAAAGCGAAAGAGGATGGAAAAGATCCATATTTAGCATTGTTAGAGCTCCGCAACACTCCGATTTCAAATTGTATCGAGTCTCCCAACAAGCTAATGTTTCAAAGAAATGTCCGTGGAGTGCTTCCCGATTTCTTGGAACAACATCGGCCGGAAACCAAATTGATTAAAGACAACCTAGTCGTGCGACAAAAAGAACAGAAATATTATCATGACAAGCGTGCGAGAAACCTTCCGGAATTCTCGAAAGGTGAAACAGTAAGGATTCAGAACAAAGACAAAACTTGGGAACCCGGATTAATCATAGACAAAAGCGACAAACCGCGTGCGTACCAAGTTATGAAAGAGTCGGGAACGACTCTAACGCGTAACAGGAAGTGCCTTAATCGGGACTCTAACGGTAATTTTAACGTCACACATCCGCCAGATTATTCTGATGACCTGACTCAAAATTACGAGACTCATCGTGAAATAGGAAATCAATCTAACGACACTTACGAAACCGATCCACAGATTCCGCCTGATGTATCAGTCAGATCGGAAGCTCCGAATCCACCTGCTCCACCGCCTAGAATAACCACTCGCAGTGGACGCGCGATTAACCGACCTGGTTATCTCAAAGATTACGTTACTTAACTATTATATTTCATACTACCGAACTTTGATTTATTATTTACTTAATTATTATACATCATACTACCATACTGTAACGAATATCGTAGCTGACTATTCGTTAAGACACACGGTATTAGTTAGGTTTGACATTAGACGAACGAACGGACGATCGATATGAGATCGATCGTCATGTTAGACAGTCTGGACTGACACGTCGGACCGAACAGACGTGTGACAGTTCATGCTCGGGTTATTTAGATGCGATTGTACTAATAATATCCGCCCGCAAACTAAATACGCGTGTTATTCATTCGCTCGATCGTCACAATACTTTGGTTTATTCGTTCATTACATATCTACTTCCGTATTTGAGTTTTTGTATTCTTTAAAAAAAAGGAAGATGTCACGATAGTGCTTGGTAAGCCGCTTGGCGGTAGCGTCGCTGCAAGCGCCTTTAGCAAAGATGGCGAAAACTGTGAACATGTTGTAGAAATCTCTCCTATATATTCTGTAATAAATTACTTATCATACAAGATGAACGCCTACTTATTACATTGGTTGTGAGTTAAAATTTCCTCACTGCTGGCCAAATATAAGAGTTCTTTAAACACGCTTGTAATTCGTCGGCTATAATGCCCCTTGATATTATAGGCAATGTTTGTCGAAAATCACCAGCAAGCAATACAAATCATATTACCCATCAGATTGCGATTACCTCGAAGATCTTGCAATGTGCGATCAAGAGCTTCTAAAACGTTTTTATGTGACATCGTACTTTCGTCCCAAACAATAATTTTACATTCTTTAAGAAGTTTTGCGGTTCCTGTATTTTTACTAATATTACAAACTGGATATTCTATGTGATTGAGATTAATTGGTAGCTTGAACGTTGAATGCGCCGTTCGACCATTTCATCTTATATCATTAAACAAATTCTCATAAAAATGTATTTTTTTTACAATAAAATAAAATTGATTTTCCACGAAAATTTATTTTACTGTAAAAAAAAAATAAAGAAAAATTACTCCGTGATTGTTGGCACTCCGGGACTTTAGCTTCTCCGGGACTCTAGCCACTCCGGGACTTTAGCCACTCCGGGACTTTAGCCACGCCGGGACTTTAGCCACTCCGGGACTTTAGCCACTTCAGGACTTTATCTACTCCGGGACTTAGTAGTAGCTAAAGAGGACCCATAAGATCGTTACGATGTCTGTTTAATAAAAGAAACAAAGTAAAGATCCCACTTCCTCCCACCAACTATCACGTTCCGCGCAGCGTTCGTTTTTTTAAATCATTCTTAATTTTCTTGCGCAATTCGCGACAGTACTCGCGAAATGGCACGTTCGGGCTCGTCAGCGCGGGATCGACTGTCAGGGTATCGGAATACACAGGATGTATTCCGTTGCCTTTCCAGTATTTAATTTCCCGAGTTAATTCTTTCAATATCGCGCTAACCGCGGCGTTATTCTACGCGTCGCGGGTCGCGTGATATTTTTCCTCGAGAAACGCGAGCGAGGGCTCGAGGAGACATACGAGTGCCTCCTCTCGCCTCCGCTCAAGCGAGGTATAATTTCGCTATTTTGCAGAAATCCTCCCCGGCTTGTCGTCCGATGGTCGAGAGACCAGCGGATGAACAGACCGGGGAAATCAGTCCCGTTTAGATACTGAGAGCGCGAGCTTGTTCTTCGGATAAACTCCTCGATTAGCACCCGCAACGTAAAGTAAATCTCGAGGGAACACCCCGGTCTAGTAGAACGCGAGAAAGTCGCGAAGGCCGAAAGGAGCCTAAAGAGTGTTACACCCCGCGGTGGTGAGCCTGATCGTGCTAGATCATAGTAGCTTCAATCAACGCCACGAACAATATTGTCGTGTAGATTAAGTGTGTGTGTACGGAACGAGGGAGAGCGAGAGAGAGAAGGAGTGTCACGAAGTGCAGAGTGTAGAGAGTGAGAGAGAAGGAGAGTGGAGAAAGGAGTCCGCAACCACACGTAGCGATAGGAATAAATATTGTAAGTACGAGCGTATGTGTCTGTGAGTGATTGAGTGCGAGAGCTTGCCGGCTAAACCTTATCATTTGTTATTATAACGTATTAAACACTTTGAAATAATTAAATCACGATCATAATTAAAAGTACCGCGTGATTTATTTGGCGACCCGCGCGAATAAACGGGAAACGTCCTGTAAGGGGCGAACCGGGAACGATCCCGAATTAATAAATTTAAACTCGTCGCGCTTCCCGCGACGGGGTTATTTCGACGTACCGAACGCCCGTACGTCACACAACAATTAAAATCTCAACCATTGATCGCTAATCAACGAGTGATGCCCACTTGCACACAAACCGATTGGACACAAGATATTGGACACAACAAGATTGGACACAAGACCGATTGGACACAAGACCAATTGGACACAACAAGATTGGACACAAGGCCAATTGAACACACCAAGATTGGAGACAAGAACAATTGGACACATGCCAAATTTAACATCGTTAGAATTGGACACAGATCCAATTGGACACACCTGTATTGGACACATGGCTAATAGGACATTACAGCATTGGACACAGATGCTATAGGACACATCAACATTGGACACAGAAACACTTGGACACACGACTAATGTTATCGAGCTATCGAACCCATTGGACACAGTAAAATTGGACACAGACTGAATTGGACACAGGAGGATTGGACGCAGACTGAATTGGACACAGAACGATTGGATACATCCCCACTCGGACACAGCAGAATTAGACACATACGCTAAATAGTATGCACACAATAAGATTGGACACATGATGATTGGACACTGGCCCTATTGGACACAGAAGGATTGGGTACACTGTTACTCTGGCCTGGTAATATTGGACACAAACCCAATTGGACGCAGAAGGATTAGACACAGATCCGATTGGACACAGAAGGATTGGACACATAATTACGGTGGCCTGGTAATATTGGACACAGAATCAATTAGACACAGTCGGATTGGACACGTAACCAATTGGACACATGAGGATTGGACACACTGCTCAGTGCATTGAGCAGCAGAACCAATTAGACACAGGAGGATTGGATACAGATCCAATTGGACACATGGCGTAGCACAACAAGCCGCAGAACCAATTGAACATATGATGATTGGACACATAGCAAAGTACACCAAGTAGTAGAACCGATTGGGCACATGAAGAGTGGACACATGACGCTGAGCGATGAGCAACAGAACCAATTGGACACAGGAAAATTGGACACAGAACCAATTGGACACAGAAAGATTGGACACAGAACCAATTGGACACAGAAAGATTGGACATATGACGCGGAGCGATGAGCAACAGAACTAATTGGACACGGCAGGATTGGACACAGGAAGATTGGACACAGATCCAGTTGGACACAGGAAGATTGGACACAGATCTAGTTGGACACAAAACTCACTAAACTCGTGGGTATTAGAAACAGATCCAATTGGACACAGGAGGATTGGACACAAATCCAATTGGACACAGGAGGATTGGACACAAATCCAATTGGACACATGGCGCAGTACAACAAGCCGCAGAACCAATTGAACATATGATGATTGGACACATGGAAAAGTACACCAAGTAGTAGAACCGATTGGGCACATGAAGATTGGACACATGACGCTGAGCGATGAGCAGCAGAACCAATTGGACACAGGAAGATTGGACACAGAACCAATTGGACATAAAATCCATTAGACTGGTGAGTATTGGATAGATCCAATTGGACACATGAATGTTGGACACAGATCAGATTGTTCACTTGACTATTGGATGAATCTACTTGGACAGATGAGTATTGGACACATGACTCAGTATAATGAGCAGCAGAACCCGCGTAGAAAAGATTAGTATTGCCGAGATTCTCACTGAGAGACAAGCATGAGCGCCGAACCAAGATTCTCTCCGAGATTCTCAAAAAAAAAGTTCCGGGAATCCGTTGGAAATCTCTCCGAGATTCTTTCCGAGATTCTCCAAAAAAAAAAAAAGTTCCGGAAATCCGTTGGAAATCTCTCCTAGATTCTTTCCGAGATTCTCCAAAAAAAAAAGTTCCGGGAATCCGTTGGAAATCTCTCCGAGATTCTTTCCGAGATTCTAAAAAAAAAAAAGTTCCGGGAATCCGTTGGAAATCTCTCCCAGATTCTTTCCGAGATTCTCAAAAAAAAAAAAAAAGTTCCGGGAATCCGTTGGAAATCTCTCCGAGATTCTTTCCGAGATTCTCAAAAAAAAAAAGTTCCGGGAATCCGTTGGAAATCTCTCCGAGATTCTTTCCGAGATTCTCAAAAAAAAAACAAAGTTCCGGGAATCCGTTGGAAATCTCTCCGAGATTCTTTCCGAGATTCGCAAAAAAAAAGTTTCGGAAATCCGTTGGAAATCTCTCCGTGATTCTTTCCGAGATTCTCAACAACAAAAAAAAGTTTCGGAAATCCGTTGGAAATATCTCCGAGATTCTTTAAAAAAAAGTTACGGGAAGAAAAAAGTTCCCCGAGAAAAACCGTATTGCAAGCGGTGTATAGACGCGCGATACTAGCTTGATCGCGCTTGCAACAAAGCAGCACTCAACGATGAAGTTACATCGAAATTTTATGACCCCATAAAGATACCTACATGAGACTAAATTTCATCAAGTTATAACGATTGTGTTTTACATCGCACAAACTTCGCTCGGGGTATTTCACTTGAAAAATAAAATTCTACAAGCAATCTATTTTTCCCTCAATACCAGTGCATTGTCACAGATTTTCCAGCGATGAAATTTGATGCAGTCGAGACAATTTCAGGGACACGAAATTTGCACTATGGTTCGGATAATAGAAATTCGGATAAAGCAACTCGCAGTTTGGTTAAATGGAGGTTCGGGTAATCGAGGTTCTACTGTAAGCGCAAAGCAATGAAACAACTGGTTGCTTTTTCGCTAAAAGTTACTGGAAGGCAACCTCAAAGTAATCGTTCAGTGAAACTCAGATTGCCAAACTGCCTCAGTCGAAAACAACCGGAAGTACACGGATCACAGATAAATGTTCAAGCTGTGCGACCGTCTCCCCCCCCCCCCCCCCCCCCCCCGGTGCGACTCAGGACCGATCATAAGTATTATCAGTGAGGGGAATCGACGATTGAGTCTCGGTGTCAGTGCAAGGTTTGGATGATCTCTTGGCGAGGCGACTGTAGGTTTTTATTGTAGGATGCCAATTTATCATCCGCCTCTGTAGCGTACGTCGGTAACCATGAGCTCTATGATGGTAAAACAGACTTTTGGGCAAATGAGACGTCGGGTGAATGATGAGGCTGAAGCTGACGGCCGAGTTAGCGGCCGGCGTACGCGCACCGCTAGCGGGCCACCGCGCGCGCGGCACTCTAATAGTTGATAAAAAAAATCGTTTCTCATGAAACCCTTTGTCATAAAATTCTGAAAAAAATTACACATCTTATTTAAGATGTTTACTAGACAATAAGACAAGGCGGACCCTTTGGCTATGTTTTAAGGGGTCCGTAGGTATAAATAATTATAGAGACAACCTACTAGCGGTAGCAATCCGAGAAAATTCCGAAATAATTCATAGATACTCCTTAAGGTATGTACTATGTATTACCGAAGAGTTTTCTCGGGAGCAGAACCATTAAGGGTATTTTTAAGGGGTCTATAGTCTCCAAACGTGCTTGGTCGCTCTCATAAGTGCGCAGGCTGACCGGTAGCAATCCGAGAAAATTCCGAAATAATTCATAGATACTCCTTAAGGTATGTACTATGTATTACCGAAGAGTTTTCTCGGGAGCAGATCCATTAAGAGCAGTTTTAAGGGGTCTATAGTCTCCAAACGTGCTTGGTCGCTCTCATAAGTGCGCAGGCTGACCGGTAGCAATCCGAGAAAATTCCGAAATAATTCACAGATACTCCTTAAGGTATGTACTATGTATTACCGAAGAGTTTTCTCGGGAGCAGACCCTTTAAATGCTTTTTTAAGGGGTCTAAAGTCTCCAAATGAGGGCGGTCGCTCTCATAGAGACGGCCGCTGGCGGTAGCAATCCGAGAAAATTCCGAAATAATTCATAGATACTCCTTAAGGTATGTACTATGTATTACCGAAGAGTTTTCTCGGGAGCAGACCCTTCAAGGGTATTTTTAAGGGGCCTAAAATCGAACCGAACTTGTTTGGAGGTTTTAGACGCCTTAAAAATGCCCTTAAAGGTCTGCTCCCAAAAAAACTCTAACGGTAATACATAGTGCATACCTTAAATAGTATGTATGAATTATTTCGGATTTTTTACGGATTGCTACCGTCAGCGACCGTCTCTATAGGAACGACCGACCTCGTTTGGAGGGTTTGGACCCCTTAAAAATACCCTTAAAGGGTCTGCTCCCGAGAAAACTCTTCGGTAATACATAGTACATATCTTAAGGAGTATCTATGAATTATTTTGAAATTTTCTCGGATTGCTACCGCCAGCGGCCGTCTCTATGAGAGCGACCGCCCTCATTTGGAGACTTTAGACCCCTTAAAAAAGCATTTAAAGGGTCTGCTCCCGAGAAAACTCTTTGGTAATACATAGTGCATACCTTAAATAGTATGTATGAATTATTTCGGATTTTTCGCGGATTGCTACCGCCAGCGCCCGGCTGTATGGGACCGACCGAACTCGTTTGGAGACTTTAGACCCCTTAAAAATGCCCTTAAAGGGTCTGCTCCCAAAAAAAATTTTCGGTAATACATAGTGCATACCTTAAATAGTATGTATGAATTATTTCGGATTTTTCTCGGATTGCTACCGTCAGCCTACGCATCTGTGACAGCGACCGAACTCGTTTGGAGACTTTAGGCCCCTCAAAAATGCCCTTAAAGGGTCTGCTCCCGAGAAAACTCTTCGGTAATACATAGTAGATACCTTAAGGAGTATCTATGAATTATTTCGGAATTTTCTCGGATTGCTACCGCTAGTAGGTTGTCTCCATAATTATTTATACCTACGGCCCCCTTAAAACATAGGCAAAGGCTCCGCCTTGCCTTATTGTGTAGTAAACATCTTAAATAAGATATGTAATTTTTTTCAGAATTTTATGTCAAAGGGTTTTATGCGAAACGATTTTTTTTTTCAACTATTCGAGTGCCGCGCGCGCGGTGGCCCGCTAGCGGTGCGCGTACGCCGGCCGCTAACTCGGCCGCCAGCTTCAGCCTCATGGGTGAATGGACCTCGGGCAATAGATGTTTCGGTATTTTAAGCCGTCGGGATTATGACGAGTCGGCAAAATAATATTTCGGAATTTTGAACATTCGGTATTCTAGTCATTTAAGAGATTACAATTTCGGGCAAATGCTACATCGGATTATGAGATTTAGCACAAGTGACGGCAAGCCGGCTCCTCGTGCAATCCGATTTGCGACCTGTGGGTGGTCCACGGCAAAGGCATCCCGCTTAGCGAACTTCCTACCCGCCGGCTATTGTTTCGCCTGACCACGATGCCGGATCTGCGAAAACTTTTCACAGAGAATAGCACGACATGCGGTGATAGCAGCGACAATGCTAAGTCCCTCGATGACGATTCAAGAAATTACAACATTGTCCTTCGCCATGTAGCTCGCCGATAAAACTCCCGTTGTCTGCTATGCACTAAACCGGGACGAGTTTTGAGTGGACTAACACGAACAACTTTCCAGAGGACGTTGAGACTCGCCGTATGGAAATCGTCGGGGGCAATTTATCGATAAATTCGGAATTAGATTTAATAGCATGTGCAATACCGCGGTCGGTAATAAAAACTGTAATCAACTTTTCTCACGGAATCTGGAAAGTAAGGTCAAAAGAAAAGTTTCATCGGAAGCCGAGATGATATCCGTTTCCCATGAGACTTTTCTTTTGAGCGTACATACGAGAACCTGTGAGAAAAGTTGATTACAGTTTTTATTACCGACCGCGGTATTGCACATGCTATTAAATCTAATTCCGAATTTATCGATAAATTGCCCCCGACGATTTCCATACGGCGAGTCTCAATGTCCTCTGGAAAGTTGTTCGTGTTAGTCCACTCAAAACTCGTCCCGGTTTAGTGCATAGCAGACAACGGGAGTTTTATCGGCGAGCTACATGGCGAAGGACAATGTTGTAATTTCTTGAATCGTCATCGAGGGACTTAGCATTGTCACTGCTATCACCGAATGTCGTGCTATTCTCTCTGAAAAGTTTTCGCAGATCCGGCGTCGTGATCCGGCGAAACAATAGCCGGCGGGTAGGAAGTTCGCTGAGCAGGATGCCTTTGCCGTGGACCACCCACAGGTCGCAAATCGGATTGCACGAGGAGCCGGCTTGCCGTCACTTGTGCTAAATCTCATTATCCGATGTAGCATTTGCCCGAAATTGTAATCTCCCAAATGACTAGAATACCGAATGTTCAAAATTCCGAAATATTATTTTGCCGACTCGTCATAATCCCGACGGCTTAAAATACCGAAACATCTATTGCCCGAGGTCCATTCACCCGACGTCTCATTTGCCCAAAAGTCTGTTTTACCATCATAGAGCTCATGGTTACCGACGTACGCTACAGAGGCGGATGATACATTGGCATCCTAAGGTAAAAACCTACAGTCGCCTCGCCAAGAGATCATCCAAACCTTGCACAGATACCGAGACTCAATCGTCGATTCCCCTCGCTGATAATACTTACGATCGGTCCTGAGTCGCACCGGGGGGGGGGGGGGGGGGGGGGAGACGGTCGCACAGCTTGAACATTTATCTGTGATCCGTTTACTTCCGGTTGTTTTCGACTGAGGCAGTTTGGCAATCTGAGTTTCACTGAACGATTACTTTGAGGTTTCATTCCAGTAACTTTTAGCGAAACAGCAACCAGCTGTTTCATTGCTTTGCGCTTACAGTAGAACCTCGATTACCCGAACCTCCATTTAACCAAACTGCGAGTTGCTTTATCCGAATTTCTATTATCCGAACCATAGTGCAAATTTCGTGTCCCTGAAGTTATCTCGACTGCATCAAATTTCATCGCTGGCAAATCTGTGTCAATGCACTGGTATTGAGGGAAAAATAGATTGCTTGTAGAATTTTATTTTTCAAGTGAAATACCCCGAGCGAAGTTTGTGCGATGTAAAACACAGTCGTTATAACTTGATGAAATTTAGTCTCATGCAGATATTGTTACGTCCGGGCGAGCTCTTGACGAGTTCGCGCTGAGTGAACGTAACGGCGGTGTCTCTTTCGAGTCAAGGCGTTGGCCCTTTACATCGGGGACGGAGACCTCGCCTTCTACTGCCTAAGATTTACGATGCGCTGACAGGGTGCCTGAGACCGTGAGTCTTATAGCACGTGGTGGAGAGCATGCAGGAAAATACGAAGAGTTGTAGAACTGTTTTAAATACTCACAAAATATATCTTTATTAAACGTCGATGCGTCGATACAGTAGTTGCGGTACTTTCGACTAGATCGTACTCCGCAAGAGCGTTGAACTCAGCCGCGCAGGGCTGCTCCGAGAGAGCGTCGAGACGTAGCCGCGCAGGGCTATCGGAACTTTCGTCGAACAGAGCCTTGCTCGCTCCGTACAGGGTAAACGAAGTGTTGCAGCTTATGAGGCTGGTAGAATAACTGATCTCGCCGTAAAAGGCTTGGCTTTTTATACTAAATCGCTTCCTATACTTCCTATGGTTAGTTGAGTAGCGTGGTGGGGTTAATGCATCTTCCTAATAAATTAGAGATGTGTCTAGGCGGTGCGTTTGTTCTAAGGGAATTGGTGGGAGATTTTCGGTAGTGGTCCCCTCTTATTGGGCGGCGCCTAGAGTTTCGGTCCAGTATAGGCGCGACAAGTGTCACATAATATCTATTAATTATGACCATCGAGGAATTAGTGGGAGAAAGAGTGGGGAATGTATGCATAGATGCACTCGGGCGGCACGCTTTGATCTAATAGAATTAGGGTGCCGCTGGCCCTGCACACCAGTGCGGCGGCTAGATAAAAGCATCTTAGCTCGCGCCGCGGCGGCAAGTGTCGCGTGAGGTTGTTTAGTGGGGAAGCCACTAAGTGGGGAGGCGCGTGGCTAGAAGAGTATGTGTATCTTAGTTTGGGCTAGCGCATGCAGCTCGGTAAGGATGGTTTCTGCCCTACGAGATTCGTTTGAACGCATAGTATTCGGGTGCGCGGGGCGCATACTATATTCATTCACAGATGTAGGCTCGGGAGAGCCTACGTATTTCTTTAGCAGGTGCATTCCTCGGATGTATTGAGATACTGCTCGGGAGAGCCTACCATATGTTTTGCTTGTGTGTGGTTACGGGTTCGTAATAATATCTTTATAGGGTCATAATATTTCGATGTAACTTCATCGTTGAGTGCTGCTTTGTTGCAAGCGCGATCAAGCTAGTATCGCGCGTCTATACACCGCTTGCAATACGGTTTTTCTCGGGGAACTTTTTTCTTCTCGTAACTTTTTTTTAACGAATCTCGGAGAGATTTCCAACGGATTTCCGAAACTTTTTTTTTTTGAGAATCTCGGAAAGAATCTCGGAGAGATTTCCAACGGATTCCCGGAACTTTGTTTTTTTTTGGAGAATCTCGGAAAGAATCTCGGAGAGATTTCCAACGGATTTCGGAAACTTTTTATTTTTTTTGGAGTATCTCGGAAAGAATCTCGGAGAGATTTCCAACGGATTCCCGGAACTTTGTTTTTTTTTTTTTTTTTTGAGAATCTCGGAAAGAATCTCGGAGAGATTTCCAACGGATTCCCGGAACTTTGTTTTTTTTTTGGAGAATCTCGGAAAGAATCTCGGAGAGATTTCCAACGGATTCCCGTAACTTTTTTTTTTTTTGAGAATCTCGGAAAGAATCTCGGAGAGAATCTTGGTTCGGCGCTCATGCTTGACTCTCAGTGAGAATCTCGGCAATACTAATCTTTTCTACGCGGGAATCGATTGGACACAGGAGGATTGGACACATTAGTGTTGTGAATTTACCGGTACATTGTTTTTTTATGGACAGGACCAGGAAATGGATACTTTTCATAAGAGCACGTGAATAAAAACGTCTATTTACTGGCTTTTTCGTCTGCTTCGGGGAATGCTGGATCTTCCTGTTTTACCGACCGAAATAGGCAATTTTTCGTTTACACGATATGTCGTTACTAAGCGACGGATATGCTTAAAATCTTACAGGACTGTATTAATAACATAAAAGATTCGGCGCGCACTCGAATTTCGGTTGAAATCTTCCGAGAAATAAAGAAAATCGAACATTACAATTTGTCACGAAAACCAACATGGCCGCGGAAATGTCAACAGATCCGTTCTATAGGATATAAAAAATTCTAGATCTCGCATACGTCAAAAGAGGGCGCATGCCGATTTTTTAAAGTTCTCCGAATATTCCAAAACCGTCGGAAAGTTGTTCACACAAAACATAATCACGCATAGTGTAAACTGCGTTCACTTAGTCTATCGACGTGCGACAGGTGATCAGTGCCGATGACAACGGCATGAGTGTTTTTTTCCCTCAAGTTCCCCTCATTGCTCTGGCTAATTTTCTGCCATCAAGCCGCCTTTCCTCATTTAATTGAAGGCTTCAACTTTCGCTTGTAGATGTGCGTCTACATCCACTCCCCCCCCCCTTTCTCCCTTCTGTATCGCATTTCCACGAGGACACAGGAAAACTGCAGAAAACCTGCATCGATACAGTCGGTCATTCCAACCGAGTTTTGATGTTCGTATTCGATACTTCGAGTACGAACACCAATCCTCAGTATTAAACCTCCCGCTCAACAGTTCCAATGCGCCGCAGCCCAGGTATCACAAAAAAATTAGTTATCAGAAAGTGATCTAAATGGGTTACATATGTCCGTCTGGACGGTATCCGAAAGTTACCTCCCATCCAAAAAGTTAACTTTTGAACATAGGATAGCTTATAGTTACCATCCGGACGGACATATATAAAACATTTAGATTACTTTCTGGTAACTAATTTTGTTGTGCTACCTGGAAGTTAGTGCACGGCTAGGCGGTCACCCAAGTACTGACCGCGAACGATTCAGCTTGACTCTGGGGACCACCGAAGCCGCAGACCAATCGCGCATCCACCGCTGTCGGTACAGGAATATGATGTTGACATAAACGCTTCGGTGCGCAGTCGAATTTTTATTGAAAACTTACAAGGAATTAAGCAAATCGTATATTATAGTTTGCGAAAGTGCATGAACGTAGTATCACGATTGACGTACAGGTGGCTCTGCATCGTGCCCTACACTACGTTCATGCTGTAGCACACCGAAGCGTTTATGTCAATATCATATTCCTGCATGATTTGACGCATATGTGTAGCATATTACCAATGCTAAGTCGGAACTGAAAAATTGTCAAGTTCTGTTGGTTAAACAGTTAAAGTAGGTTAAAAAAGAAAAAAACAACAGCTTCAGCATCCCCTTAAGGGCTTACGCCACAGTAAACGCGTAAAAACGCACGCTAATTTTGTGATTTTTTTCTCAGTAAATATATGCTTTATCGAGTTGATTTTTTTAGGGTGGAAGGAGAATATATTGAAGAACATTTAGGAATTTTTTCAGTCAATGTTATTATGTATGTTTTTTAACGGCTGGGATAACATTCTTTTTCGAAAGGTCGTTTGCGGTTGCCCTGATTTCTACTTGTCATTTTATCTGAAGCAAACATTTTAAATTGTTTCTTAACAAATTATAAATAACGCAGTCCTTAATGAGGGGAAAAAATGGCGGTCAGTTGAAAAAAAATCGATTTTTACCCGTTTTTACACTGAATAATTTAATTTTTTTTTTAACATGAAAACGTCAAGGACTAAAGAATCTGTAGAAATAAATCGGTAAAAATTTTAATAAAAATCCATCATGTCGTTTTTGAGATATTAGGGCCACCGATTTTGAAATCACATTTCGAGGAAAATGAGTTCAGGTTCGGTGACGCCGCTGCTCGAGCCCTCCGCCACTTTTCACATAACGGTGTCTAACTTCCGTAATTCGTTGAATTTCGTCATAAAAATTTAAGGGAATATTCTTGACACTATAAGCTATTAGAAAATCAAAAAAAAAAAAAAAAAAAAAAAATTTAGTGTGGCGTAAGCCCTTAACTATCCATTCACTGGCTGGTCTACCCTAAATATTCATTCACTGAGAAGAAAAAATTGTTGGATTAACCAAATTCGCGGTCACATACGTTCAAAGCTGATATTTGGTTCGTAGAACTAAATCATTCTTTTGTTGAATGATTATTCGCTTCCGTCGATTAAAAATATTTCGATTCAAACCAACATTTTTATTGTACCAACTAAATAACGCCTTTGAACGCGAGTGAACGCACCTTGTTTAATCCAACAATTTTTTTTCTCACTGTTGAGATTTTGATAATGTAAACTCTCCTTTTACAATAAAACGTCTCTCTTTTCTCTTTTTTTGCAATTTTGTTAGTCGCTTTGCCGTTTTGTTAAATTCGATGTATGTATTGAGTATTTTAGTAACTAAATATAGTTGAATCTGTTGAATATTTTTTAATTTTTAAAACAGTTCACAGTCTTTTAAAACTTTTTATAAAACTTTTCAACACTTATTACTTACTAGTAACTATAGCTTTGCAACGTAATTTGCATGCGATACGAAAGTCTCGAGAACGCTTCTCGAATTCAGGATTGAAACTTCAACTTTTAACGTGTATTATTGCAATTGACTTTTTTTAAAATATAACAAAGTATACTAAATAATGTTAAGTATAAACATATAATACTTTATATTTGGACGTTTTGCTTTCGTAATATCTGTACGTAATATCTATAATGCACATGTATACAAATAATATCCGATACAAATTTTTATAATAATACTTTTCGCAATAAAACTTTTCAACCCATTGATTAACACACATACTACAATTTTAATAATTGACTTTTTTAATGTTATCACTGATATCCGACGTTTAACAATGTCTATCGGTAAAAAAAAAATATATTTTTGTGTTCGCTTTGCTTTGCTCCGATATTCAACAACGTTTATCAGTGAAAAAAAATGTTATACTTGCTTCGCTTTGTTCCGATATTTATCAACGTTGAGCGGTAAAAAAAAGATATCATTGTACTCTCTTTGCTTTGTTATGATATTTAACAATGTCTATCGTTAAAAAAAAACTTTATTTTGGAAGTCGCTTTGCTTGTTCGTTTTTCTGTCGTAAAAGACGAATTACCTTTAAGATAAAATCACTGTGACACGTGACAAGATTTCGCGTTTGCACAAAGGACACTCTAATGGGTCTAGGTTACTCGCACAGTCTCCGCAACAGCACAGATGATTGCATGGATAGAAATGTTGCTCGGCGCTGGCATTGAGGCATACGCAACAAGTGCCGCACTTGCGAACGCTTGCGCATGTGCTAGATATATCTATCCTCGAGTTACTTTGGAATGGAATATCTGGAACTAAATCGGAAGGGTTCGAGAGCCAGTATCCATAGTCATCCGCTGGTGGATCATAGATATGTGCTAGAACAATTAAGAATTGCATCATAACGCAATGACCTCAGGTTGTGTGCCTGGTCGCCTTTCGGTACAATTTCGGGAGGTGTATCTAGTATTAAATATTGCGGTATGATTAAAATAATCAACGGGAAAAAACACATCGAACATAGCTTTGAAACAACGAGTGATAAAGACAAAATCCCTGATCCATTTTGAGAGTTGTGATTTTTGGCATTTTAAAATAGCGATGTATTTGTTTACCGATGGAATTACGGAAAACCCCAGGTGCTTATCATGTTCTGCGGTAAAAAAATACATAAGATAACGCATTCGACGCTGGTAAAAAAAAACCGTTTTTTTGTCGTTACAGCGTGATGAACAAGCAGAAAAAATACATGATAAGCGACTTGTAACTTTTTTTATTATATCGAAGGGTTCCAAAAAATCTAGCTTACATATTTCAATGTATATTTTGGCGCTGGATACGAATTCAACGGCTGTTATATCGTAAACGCAAGTGGGACGTTGGCTATACGCGAAAATATAATTTTATTTTGTTTCCCTCTCGACTGAAGTTCCCTTTTTAATAATACCCTTTGAATTTCCGAGTTTTTTTGCAATTCGTCTTTTACGACAGAAAAACGAACAAGCAAAGCGTAAAAAAATAATGATATATTTTTTTTACCGGTCAACGTTGATAAATATCGGAACAAAGCAAAGCGAGTACAAAAATACAGTTTTTTGATACTATTTATACTATACACAGGATACTATTTATATACATGTGCATTATACATATTACGAAAGCAAAACGTCCAAATATAAAGTATTATATGTTTATACTTTACATTATTTAGTATACTTTGTTATGTTTTTAAAAGTCAATTGCAATAATACACGTTAAAAGTTGAAGTTTCAATCCTGAATTCGAGAAGCGTTCTCGAGACTTTCCTATCGTATGCAAATTACGTTGCAAAGCTACAGTTACTAGTAAGTAATAAGTGTTGAAAAGTTTTAAAAAACTGTGACCTGTTTTAAAAATAAAAAAATAATCAACAGATTCAACTATATTTAGTTACTAAAATATTCAATACATACATCGAATTTAACAAAACGGCAAAACGACTAACAAAAATGCAAAAAAGAGAAAAGAGAGACGTTTTATTGTCAAAGGAGAGTTTACATTATCAAAATCTCAACAGTGAGAAAAAAAATTGTTGGATTAACCAAGGTGCGTTCACTCGCGTTCAAAGGCGTTATTTAGTTGGTACAATAAAAATGTTGGTTGGAATCGAAATATTTTGAATCGACTGAAGCGAAAATCGTTCAACAAAAGAATGATTTAGTTCTACGAACCAAATATCAGCTTTGAACGTATGTGACCGCGAATTTGGTTAATCCAACAATTTTTTTTCTCAGTGAATGAATATGTAGGGTAGACCAGCCCGTGAAGGGATAGTTAAGGGATTACGCCACACTAAAATTTTAATTTTTTTTTCATTTTCTAATAGCTTATAGTGTCAAGAATATTACCCCAAATTTTTATGACGAAATTCAATGAATTACGAAAGTTAGACACCGTTATGTGGAAAGTGGCTGAGCGCTCGAGCAGCGGCGCCACCGAACCTGAACGCATTTTTCTCAAAATGTGATCTTCAAAATCGGTGGCCCTAATATCTCAAAAACGGCATGATGGATTTTTATTAAAATTTTTACCGATTTACTTCTACAGATTCTTTAGTCCTTGACGTTTTCATGTTTAAAAAAAATAAAAAGTTTTAAATTATTCAGTGTAAAATTGGGTAAAAATCGATTTTTTTCAACTGACCGCCATTTTTTCCCCTCATTAAGGACTGCGTTATGGATAATTTGTTAAGAAACAATTAAAAATGTTTGCTTCAGATAAAATGACAAGTCGACTTCACAGCAACCGCAAACGACCTTTCGAAAAAAAATGTTATCCCAGCCGTTAAAAAACATACATAATAACATTGACTGAAAAAATTCCTGAATGTTCTTCAATAAATTCTGCTACCACCCTTAAAAAATCAAATCGATAAAGCGTATATTTACTGAGAAAAAAAAATCACAAAATTAGCTTGCGTTTTTACGCGTTTACTGTAGCGTAAGCCCTTAAGGGGATGCTGAAGCTGTTGTTTTTCTTTTTTAACCTGCTTTAACGGTTTAACCAACAGAACTTGACAATTTTTCAGTTCCGACTTAGCATTGGTAATATGCTACACATATGCATCAAATCATGCAGGAATATGATATTGACATAAACGCTTCGGTGTGCTACAGCATGAATGTAGTGTAGGGCACGATGCAGAGCCACCTGTACGTCAATCGTGATACTACGTTCATGCACTTTCGAAAACTATAATATACGATTTGCTTAATTCCTTGTAAGTTTTCAATAAAAATTCGACTGCACACCGAAGCGTTTATGTCAATATCATATTCCTGTACCGACAGCGGTG
This sequence comes from Ichneumon xanthorius, assembly GCA_917499995.1. Taxonomy (NCBI): domain Eukaryota; kingdom Metazoa; phylum Arthropoda; class Insecta; order Hymenoptera; family Ichneumonidae; genus Ichneumon; species Ichneumon xanthorius. The sequence goes on from CAKJTD010000009.1 coordinate 59,212, forward strand.
GATGCGCGATTGGTCTGCGGCTTCGGTGGTCCCCAGAGTCAAGCTGAATCGTTCGCGGTTAGTACTTGGGTGACCGCCTAGCCATGCACTAACTCCCAGGTAGCACAAATAAATTAGTTACCAGAAAGTGATCTAAATGTTTTATATATGTCCGTCCGGATGGTAACTATAAGCTATCCTATGTTCAAAAGTTAACTTTTTGGATGGGAGGTAACTTTCTGATACCGTCCAGACGGATATATGTAACCCATTTAGATCACTTTCTGATAACTAATTTTTTTGTGATACCTGGGCTGCGGCGCATTGGAACTGTTGAGCGGGAGGTTTAATTCTGAGGATTGGTGTTCGTACTCGAAGTATCGAATACGAATATCAAAACTCGGTTGGAATGACCGACTGTATCGATGCAGGTTTTCTGCAGTTTTCCTGTGTCCTCGTGCAAATGCGATACATAAGGGGGAAAGGGGGGGGGGGGGGGGAGTGGATGCAGACGCACATATACAAGCGAAAGTTGAAGCCTTCAATCAAATGAGGAAAGGCGGCTTGATGGCAGAAAATTAGCCAGAGCAATGAGGGGAACTTGAGGAAAAAAAACATTCATGCCGTTGTCATCGGCACTGATCACCTGTCGCACGTCGAGAGACTAAGTGAACGCAGTTTACACTATGCGTGATTATGTTTTGTGTGAACAACTTTCCGACGGTTTTGGAATATTCGGAGAACTTTAAAAAATCGGCATGCACGCTCTTTTGACGTATGCGAGATCTAGAATTTTTTATATCCTATAGAACGGATCTGTTGACACTTCCGCGGCCATGTTGGTCTTCGTGACAAATTGTAATGTTCGATTTTCTTTATTTCTCGGAAGATTTCAACCGAAATTCGAGTGCGCGCCGAATCTTTTATGTTATTAATACAGTCCTGTAAGATTTGAAGCATACCCGTCGCTTAGTAACGACATATCGTGTAAATGAAAAAATGTCCTATTTCGGTCGGTAAAACAGGAAGATCCAGCATTCCCCGAAGCAGACGAAAAAGCCAGTAAATAGGCGTTTTTATGCACGTGCTCTTATGAAAAGTATCCATTTCCTGGTCCTGTCCATACAAAACAATGTACCGGTAAATTCACAACACTAATGTGTCCAATGCTCCTGTGTCCAATCCTCCTGTGTCCAATCGATTCTGCTGCTGATTATACTGCGCCATGTGTCCAATTAGTTCGGCTGCTCATCGTATGTTTCCTATTCTCACGTTTACAATTTGTCCTGCTACCCATTGCACTGGACCATGGGTCCAATTGGTTCTGCTGCATATTGCACTGAGCCATATGTCCAATACTTCTATATCTAATTGATTTTGCTGCTCATTTGACTGAGTCATGTGTCCAATACTCATCTGTCCAATTAGATCCATCCAATAGTCAAGTGATCAATCGGATCTGTGTCCAACATTCATGTGTCCAATTGGATCTATCCAATACTCACCAGTCTAATGGGTTTTGTGTTCAATCTTCCTGCGTCCAACTGGATCTGTGTCCAATTGGTTATGTGTCCAATCTTCCTGTTCGAATCCTCATCTTCCTAAAGAAAATCGAGTTTTATTACCCTCGGCTGACTCACAATTTTGGGGAAAAATAGCGTTGAGTTTAGAAATTGATAAAAACCGATGCGACTTTGTTAGAAATCATGCGAGAAGCGGTTAAATAAAGCAGACTTTATCTGTTAAAAAGAAATTAAAGAAGATTTACACCAAAAAAGCATGGTCGCGAAAGACTTGGGAACGCGTCAACTGAGAAATCTCTGCAACGAATCTCAGATCCCCGCCTTACCCTCGACCACCTAATTCAGTCTTTTATCGACCTCCGCTCGTGGATCACGAAGAGGCCCCAAATCTGCAGTACCGCAAGCTCCGCATAGATTAGGAGTCGGTCGAGTCACTACCGTCCTAAGAAAGCGACTGCTGCGCGGACTGACGGACGGCACGCGTGAGCCCGCTACCCGGCCCAGTCTCGTGGTACGGCGCACCAAGGGCCCTACAGGGATCTTTCGTCCGAATGAAATCTAACTGACCCACCTACGGTCCCAAAAATTGCTGGTTAACGTCAGGGAGTAGAACTCGAACAAAATATTACCCTAACAATGATCATTCCCAAAACGTGATAAACTTGAGCCCAGTTCTGTTAATATCCATCTCGAATTCAAACATGAAGTAATCCATCTAATTAACTTTTGGCTTTAAAAGGAATTGTCGCCAAATTGACGGGCAGAGAACTATGATAATTTCTTTCTTCCACAAAAGGGTAAAAATTTAATAATAGGTAATTAAAATGATTTTACTAGCGTTAGTTCGGTACTAATAGATTAAATAATTTTAGCAAACTATATAATTAACCACTACAGTGAACTGTTTCCTAGTTCAAAGCACGGATCCATATGCATCAGACCGTACGAAATATTCGATAATCTGAAACTCCGAATAAACAGTAAGAAATACTGATTTCAATCAAACTCATCTTCAGTCGAGAGGGAAACATAGACAAAGGGATAATGTTTAACGAAAGGTACAAGCTATGCCTCTTGCACATGGATACTTCGCTTGCTACGATAAATGACGTCAAGCCAATACGTAGAATCAACTGCGACACATTCGAATCCGACAAAGAAAGCTTAAAGAAAGAGAGGAAAAAGAGAAAGAAAGAGAAAAAGTAAATAAGGGAAGACGCATGAGAGAGCGAGACAGACGATTCCACGGAATCTCCTGGTCATCCCCCGCGCACTCTGCAACGGTGCCGCCGCTACCAGATGGGTCCGAGGAAAAGGGGGAAGGAAGCCGCGAAGAACTATTCCATACGACATCTCAAGAATAAGGAAATTTATAAAACTCTAAGTTCATTACCACATAAAGATGCACAAATTTATCAATCCGCCTCCAACAAATAGCTGAGAGAGATCAAACAATAACTAGTTATAAGAGAATTACTTATTAAGCTACGTAGATTTACAAAACGAATAATACCGTCACGGGCACATTGTACGTGTCCTCATTCCAAGTGGGAAGTTTAAAGGCTTAAGTACATTCCTGGAAACCCTCTCTCAGAAACTCCCTCTAAGAGTGTCGCCCTAGCAACGAACTCTCGTTACAAAGTCTGACCACCAATAAGGGGCCTACTCCTGACCCAAGATTTTCCCCTCCACGACCAGCAAAACGCGCAACCAAGCCAGACTGTAGCAACACTTTGAAAATGTAATAGTCTTTAAGCCCACTCACTTGCCGCCATATTTGCAAGGAAGCATGGAAGGGTAAACTTTATAAAAAGCGGAACTCCTGCACAGGAGCGACGCAGAATCAGATCAGAACCAGAATTAGAAACAACCAGAGAGAGAAGCGACGTCGAGAGTAGAACATTCAGAAATTTTTGAGACTTATATCGTACCAACCATTTTCGAGATCAGTCTAAGAGAAGTTGCGACAAATTTTCAATCCTTGTAAAAACGAATTATTTGACCACAAAAGGTTATTTTTTTGAATAAATTATAATTTCGGACCAACATCCGTCTGAATTTACAAGTGTTCTACCCCACCATCCCGACGATTGACACCTGCGACTCCAACAGTTCTCACCGTAAGTACATTTCACATTTTATCTGCGATATTATATCGAGGCATCCCGCATGTAGATGTCTCATTTCTACATTATCTTAACCCAGTCTGTCCATTGGATTGCCTTACAACATTTTGCAAGAACCAACAATTATTCTAAATAATTGTCGGCCAAAGTTAAATAGAGATCTCGATTATTCCTTCAGTAATCCTTATTTTCCTCCCGTAATGAATCAGAAAATAATTTCTTTTAAATACCAATGACATTGTTCCCTCCGACGCAAACATTCCCTGCCCCGTCCTTAGTAACTTTCCGCAAGGATTAGACTAGAAAAGGGGTTATTGCGAACGAGATTGACATTCGGTGTAGTAAAAGTCGAATTTTCGACTTGACTAGAGCATGTCGAATCATTAAGCGTTCCGATTATAGAAACAAAACTCCAAACTGGTCTGGGGCACGAAAGGGCGGTGTAAGTTCGGCGTCATACGCTCGGTCGGGGGCTCAACACGATCATTGTTAGCGACGTCCAAATTGGCCACTTGGATTCCTAGAGTGTCCAGGTCGATTTGTCATAACATTGAACGTGAGCATCCGTCAAACCGATCGTCCCTCGCGTCCGATTCATATAGGCGCTCGTTCCGCAGTTTGGACGTAACAGCGCCATGTGTCCAAATGGATCTGTGTCCAATCCTCCTGTGTCCAATTGGATCTGTTTCTAATACTCACGAGTTTAATGAGTTTTGTGTCCAACTAGATCTGTGTCCAATCTTACTGTGTCCAACTGGATCTGTGTCCAATCTTTCTGTGTCCAACTGGATCTGTGTCCAATCTTTCTGTGTCCAACTGGATCTGTGCCCAATCCTGCCGTGTCCAATTAGTTCTGTTGCTCATCGCTCTGCGTCATATGTCCAATCTTTCTGTGTCCAATGGGTTCTGTGTCCAATCTTCCTGTGACCAATTGGTTCTGTTGCTCATCGCTCAGCGTCATGTGTCCAATCTTCATGTGCCCAATCGGTTCTACTACTTGGTGTACTTTGCCATGTGTCCAATCATCATATGTTCAATTGGTTCTGCAGCTTGTTGTACTACGCCATGTGTCCAATTGGATCTGTGTCCAATCCTCCTGTGTCTAATTGGTTCTGCTGCTCAATGCACTGAGCAGTGTGTCCAATCCTCATGTGTCCAATTGGTTCCGTGTCCAATCCGACTGTGTCTAATTGGTTCTGTGTCCAATATTACCAGGCCACCGTAATGTTGTGCCCCGGGTATGTATTAATAATTATTATAGATAATTCGAAATAGGCATTATTATTTCGAAGAGTCTCGGCACCGATTATTCCGGTTGCGAGACACATTCGGTTGCGTTACGCATCGAGCGTACATCGAGCGTCGAACGTCAAGCGTCGAGCGTCGATACTGCTGACGTAGCAGTTAGGCAACCGTGAGCGCCTCGGTAACTGGGGCACCGACTCGAGAATACCGAGGCGAGAATTGCGAAAAGGAAAATATGCTCCAAATCCCGCTCAGGAAAAAGCGAGGATTTGGAAAGATATTTGTTTACAGAAATTAAGTAGATTATAAACTTGCGCTAAAAATTAAGCTGATACCTGCTCTCGAGGAATATATATAGAGGATCGAGAGCAGGTACGGGGCAGTCTGACAACACGGTTGAATACGAACGTTTCCATGATAATCGGAAACCTTAAGGGTGCAAAGTGTACATCGGTAATTCAAACCTAACCAAAGGTAATTTGAGATAAATTGTGACAAATTGAAAGACTCGAACATTTTAACCATAAAAAGAATAATCATTATTTAATTAAGATAACTAATTAAATAATCTCTTGTTAATAAATTATTGATAATAATTTATACTTGTTGAAACTGTAAAATATCGTTAAATAATATCTCAATAAAACTGTGTTAATAATTCACTTGGGTTCTAACCCTTTACTGGATCATCCCCAAAAACATTATCGCGTAACCCGGAGTAGCTAACCGGATTTCCGCGGCATAACAGTAATGATGTGTCCAATCCTTCTGTGTCCGATCGGATCTGTGTCTAATCCCTCCGTGTCCAATTGGGTCTGTGTCCAATATTACCAGGCCAGAGTAACAGTGTGCCCAATCCTTCTGTGTCCAATAGGGCCTGTGTCCAATCATCATGTGTCCAATCTTATTGTGTGCATACTATTTAGAGTATGTGTCTAAGTCTGCTGGGTCCAAGTGGGGATGTATCCAATCCTTCTGTGTCCAATTCAGTCTGTGTCCAATCCTTCTGTGTCCAATTCAGTCTGTGTCCAATTCAGTCTGTGTCCAATCTTACTGTGTCCAATGGGTTCGATAGCTCGATAACATTAGTCGTGTGTCCAATGTACCTGTGTCCAATTGGTTCTGTGTCCAATGTTGATGTGTCCAACAGCATCTGTGACCAATGCTGTAATCTCCTATTAGCCATGTATGTGTCCAATACAGGTGTGTCCAATTAGATCTGTGTTCAATGCTAACGATGTTAAATTTGGCATGTGTCCAATGTTCATGTGTCCAATTGTTCTTGTCTCCAATCTTGGTGTGTTCAATTGGCCTTGTGTTCAATCTTGTTGTGTCCAATCTTGTAGTGTCCAATATCTTGTGTCCAATCGGTTTGTGTGCAAGTGGGTCCCTCCCTAATCAACAATCCGTCACTATACATAGTGACGGACATACATCGAATATCAAATTTTTTGCCAATGGTCAATGGGGCGGTCAATAATTGGGTCATGGGGGTGGGACAAACAAACAAATCCACAGTTTTCCAAAATATATATTAGATATAATATTAAATATAATATTAAATGTAATTTAAATATTATTTTAAATATAATCTTTTGGGGGAGCCATGTTGGCAGCAAGACAGATAACAAGTGTTTGTGTCTACTCCGATAAAATCTCGCGCGGATCAGGTGCCATCAAGAGTTACATAAAATAAACAATTGTGCTTAGATAGTGCCGATTGCGACGAGTGTCTGACAATAATAATCTATAACGCTTGAACCAGTGAAATAGCGGAATCGTCGTGTTAATTTGGTGTGCGAATCGTGAGGTTTGCTCGGCCTCTCGGTGAGCGCCTTGGAATGTCACGGCGCTGTGATACCAGTAGTGACACCTCTCAGAAATCCGATAAATCGTTAGGACGACTCGATACCCCGACGCCTGGATCGACACTTCAGGGATTTCTCATATCGACACCTGTCAACTCCAAAACAAGCAACAGCACTAAAACAAAAGAAAAATCTACTAGAGGTCAGCCCAGCAAGACACCGCTTTTAAACGCAACAGCAACTCCTGATAGTGCGGCTAAGGATCCTCGTAAACGCATGTTTTCCCAGACTTTCGCTGATAACTCGGAGGAACTAAGCCTGGATGGAACGCTGACAAAAAGGAGCACGATGACTAAGCGCACACCACCGCAGAGCCCTGCGGCACACCAACACGCACAGCAATCCAATAACAACACAAAGACACCAAGCAGCTCACCCGAAACACAGAGTGAAATACCCGTTGAAACGCCGGTTCAAACCGCGGGACTTAGTGACATTATGCGCGAAATCTACGCTATGAGACAGGAAAATGCGAAAAAAATTTCATCTCTGAAATCGGAAATCTCTACGAATAACTCGGCATTACGCGAAGAGATACAACAACTTAAAATGCAAATAAAAGACAATGAAAATGAGAATAAAAAAACACTGACATCGGTCGACGCAAGACTATCTACCCTGGAAAAACAAGTGAGAGAGCCGCCTCCCCTGAAATGCGAGGCGGAGCTAGAAAAGCGCCTACTTGCAATCGAAGCCAAGGTGTCCAATTCACCAGCTGTTAATAACGGTGCTCCAATGCAAATCCCCGAAGAAACGATGTCTAAGATCAACATGTTGGCGCGCAACGTCGAAGTGCAGGACAAACTAAACATGAAGAACAATATCATTATCAAAGGATTTAAACCAAAGGCTAATGATTTAAAGAAGGAAGTGGACGATTTCTTAACCAAAGAATTCGAGCTGAGCGGAGTCGTCATGGGAGCTAAAACCATTGGACCTGGACAGAAATTGGTGCACACAAGTCTCACAAACTTCGAAGGAAAAGTGGAGATTATGAGAAAAAAACGAAGAGTGCTCGAGAATACTCAAATCTTCATCAAGAGCGATTTGACATACTCAGAAAGAAGCACACAGAAAAAGCTACGTGACATCGCCCGCACCGAACGTAACAAAAACCAAAACGTTAAAATTGGCTATCAAAAAATCCAATTAAATGGTATCTGGATGCGTTGGGACGAACAGCTGGGAAAACTTATCGCCCTACAACAACAAAGCACGGAATTGCAACAACAAAATCCTGGGTCTGAACAACACGCAACGAAGGAAAATCCTACAGCAGTCCAGGTGTCAAAAAACTTCCAGACGTGCAACAACTGAAGAATATCTTTTGGAACTGCCACGGCATAAAAAATCTGCCTCGATACCCGAACGAGAGGAAGGGCCAAATCATCGGCATCTCTGAAACCTGGTTAACTACGGAATCTGCCAGCCTCCCGACGCAATTTGCCAACTACACTGCCACCTGGTCGAAAGCTATACAGGACAAAGCAAGAGGACGGGAAAGCGGGGGTTTGGCGCTTCTTGTCGACAAGATTATCGGTAACACAGAAATTCTTGATACTTCCGAGCGGTGGATCTTTTCAAGTCATTACATTCAAATGACTAGAATAATAACCGGCATCGTATATTTCAAATCTAAACTCGACTTAACAGTCATTTTAGAATCTTTTCAGATCACGCTTGACACTAAATAGAAAATATCCGGATGCTATAACAATTATTGGCGGTGACTTCAACGCTCGAATCGGTGATTTAGATCAGGTGCCCGCTGATTTACTCGAAGGGACTAACCTGCACGTTCATAGAAAATCACTTGACGAAAATATCCTGCCGGAAGGTATCTCCCTTTTTAACTTCATGACTTTAAATTGTTATATCTGTCTCAATGGGCGAACACCCAGCGATAATCCAGCAAAATTCACATTTTCGAGTGTTGTCGGTCAGAGTGTTATCGATTTGGCCTGGATTAATATCAATGGTCTGAGCTATATTAACGATCTAACTGTCGATTTTTCGCTGTCCGGATCGGACCATTTCCCGATAATAGTCGAGTTTTCGCTTAAGGCCTGAGCTCATAAAGACAAACTTCTCAACGAACCTCGACCGGACAAGCTAATTACGTCCTGGACTGAAGACAAAAAGGCAGACTTCGTACAAAAAATTCAAGTATGTCAGAGGCTAGACGCAAACAACCAAGACGATTCACCCGAAACACTAAATGAAAACTTTAGATCAGTAATATTTGAAGTAGGTATAGAGACACGTATAATAAAAACGGTCAAAAATATGTCACGTTGCAGTTTCAGAAATAATCCTTGGTTTGACAGTGACTGCTTTAAAGCTAAACAAGAGGCCGAAAAACAGCTTAAAAGTTACCACGAATCTGGCTTCAACGATGTGAACAAACAAGCTTTTCACCTAGCTCAAAAAAAGATACAGAAACTTAACAAAGGAAAAAAAAGACAAGTATGATAAAGATATAAGGAATGAATTTGCCAACCTAAAAGACGCTTCCGACTTTTGGAAAACTGTCAAAAAATGTAGACCTTCACAGTATGCCGAGCCAGCGATTACTGTTGAACAATGGGCCCTTTTCTATGCGAACATTTTTCCACCGCAAGTTACGGACAATACAACATATATAGATACGAGACATCCCTTCTTATACGCGTCTATCACGACCGAGGAACTTTTAAAAAATATTGCTAAAATAAAAAATGCGATAGCTCCTGGCCTTGACAATCTTGGGAACGAGTTCTACAAAGTTCTTCCACCGAACCGATTGCAATTTCTCCTCGTGTTGTTTAACAGAATTTTAGACGTTGAAAAAACTCCTCATGCGTGGGGAGAAGTAGCTTCGACTATGATCCATAAAAAAGGTAATAAAAACGACCCGCTAAACTACCGCGAAATCGCCTTAGTTAATAGCATAACGAAGTTGTTTACCCAGATAATTAAAGAAAGAATGCAAAAGTGGGCAGACGGAGTAAACCTCTTACCTGAATGTCAAGCTGGGTTTAGGGCCGGGCGCAGCTGTACCGACCAAATTTGTCTACTCACAAGCGCAATCCCAATACAACTTAGACTAGGAGGTAGGACAGTTTTTAGCCTTTTCGTTGACTTTAAGCAAGCATTTGACTCTATTCCACACGCTCCATTATGGGCCAAATTGTTTTCTCAGGGAGTCAGTTCAAAAATATTAAGAATAATAAAAAGCTTGTACGATAGTGCGACTGTTCAGGTGAAACTAGAGGGTTTGCTTTCTAACAAAGTGCAAGTCACGGAAGGAGTACTGCAAGGCGAGACTTTGAGTCCTTTACTGTTAATCTTATACATAGCTGACATCGAAACTTTTATGCGAAAAAGAGACCTTCATGGGCTCAATATTGATGGACATTCTGATGTCATTATGCTTTTATACGCCGACGATCTTATCATTCTTGCACACTCAAGAATCGACCTTCAAAAGAAAATCCGTGCACTGGAAGACTATTGCCAACTGAACGGTCTCACTGTCAATACAGGTAAAACGAAAGTGATGATCTTTCAAAATGCGGGTAAAGTGAAGGATAGCGAAAATCTAAGATTTAAATTTAAAGACGAAATATTGGAAATTGTCAGTAAATACACTTATTTGGGCGTACCGATTGCCAATTCCTCGCTAGGATTAACGGCTGCGAATGAAGCTATTGCGAAGGCGAAACTCGTTAACGGCACAGTTATATCGATTATTGCCAGAGCAAAATGTGACTCATGGCAAAGCATTCTCAAGTTATACGAGAGCATAAGTAAAGCAACGCTTCTATATGCCGTACCAACCTGGGGTCTCCGATATCTTGACAACTTAGAAGTAGCACAAACAAATTTTTTTAAGCGTCTTCTACTACTCCCGATGAATACTGCGAACTGTGCACTCAGGCTCGAGCTCGGTTGCTCGAAAGTCGCAATTACAGCGTTAAGAATGACTTTGAGTTTTATTATAAGAATTTTAAAAAAGGACGAAGCAAGTCTTCCTAAGATTTGCCTCAGTAGGCTGGTACACCTCGCTAATGGACCTAATCCTAACCCGAAATATAACTTTGCGGAACAGCTACGAGAACTGCTGGATAAAATCGGCTGTGCTGACATATTGCATGAGACATCCGCGCAACACTGGGAAAGTAGAACAAGTGAGATTATTGAGAAATTTGAGGTATTATTTAAGGCAAAGGACATAGAAGACTGGGATAATCTGAGATGTAAAATTCCGATTCCCAGGCTATTCAATACTAGTGAAACAAATTACATAACTTCTAGATGCGCTATAACTATTATAAGAATGAAAGCTCAAGTTCGCCTATTCAACGAATATAACTCTAGATTTACGTGGAATGGATTAACCTACAGACTAACCCCAAACGAATTATGTACAATTTGCAACATGAATGTACCGGAGACCCTAGAGCATTTTATTGTTTACCGCCCAATCTACGAATGCTACCGAAATAAATATTTAAGTACATATCTAACCGAGAACAGTAACTGGATAACTTTTTTAAATAATCCTAATATTGTGGCGTCAAAAGCACTCTTCTTTTATATGACTGCTGCTCTAGCTCTCCGTTCCACGATTTTAAATGAATAACTATTCAACACAACACAATCTACCTGCAGTAGAGAAGGAGAAAACAAAATCTATGTTAGTAATAATAATTAAGTCCAGAATTTGTGTACATTGCGAAACTACCTTATTTATAAGTTTGTAAGAGACCCTTGTATAATGTATAGTAAGAAAAATGTTGTAAATGGCTCACCCTTTGCCAAGGGGATTTACCCCAAAGGGCAAATAAAGACATACATACATACATGCATATAATATTTTGAAAATTATATTTAAAAACGACGATGTTTTTATGAGCTGAAAAAAGAATTAAAAAATTCATGTGCAAGAAAAAGGATATTTATTTTGTACGAATCCCTTTTCCCTTTTTCTTAGACCTCAAGATTTGCAGTCCAGCTTCATTGTTGAAGAAAAAAATACAACTGCCGCCACCTCAACACCTTTGGATTCTTGTGAACCGAATGAAGTAATGAAAGGTCTACGAAGTGAAATTCTAGCTCGACAAGAAATAACATTCGACGACGTGGTGCGAGTTGTCGTTTCGTACGACATGGGTTGGAGCACCCGAGGCACCGGCAGGAACTATGATAGCTTGAACGGTCAAGCAGCGATCATTGGCTTGCATACAGAACGTGTTTTGGATTTTACAACACATTGTAGAAAATGTCGAAAATGTGACAAAGGCCATCCGCCGGAGGATCACAACTGTCATCGCAACTTTACCGGGAGCGCCAAAGCTATGGAACCTAATGCAGCCATGGAATTAACCACCAAGAGCTTAATCTTGAAAGATTACAATCTCAAGTTGGCGTTTTAGTGGGAGATGATGACAGCTCCACCATTGCAGCAGTACGTCGGCAGTATTCATGCCGTCGTCAAGTACTCAGATATTAATCATACCAAAAAGGGTGTTGTCAAAGAGTTGTACAAGATGAAACAAAATCATAAAGATTTATCGACGGAATGCATTGAGCAGCTTAGACGCTGTTTCGCAAACGCAACTGCTCAAAATAAAGGTCGACGAGAAGCAATGGCAGCTGCGATTAAAAATATTCCGTATCATTGCTTCAACCAACACGATCAGTGCGGGGAATGGTGCAAGTCCCGTCAAAATCCGGCAACCTACGAACCACACGATTATTTTCAAGACGAGCAAATGTTCGAGGATTTTTATATTTTATTCGATAAACTGGCAAAAAATGTAGATCGTTTTGCTGCTGGCGTGTCTAGCCAAGCAAATTAATCTTTAAACGCTACAATGGCAAGTGAAGCCCTAAAATCACGGTGTTACAGTTTATCAGTATCGGCCAATTTCAGGTTCGCTTGTGCCGTTAATCAGAAAAATTGCGGCGAACAATATATTGAGGCAGTCAAAGAAAAATTGACTATAACTCCCAGAGAGCTGACAAAAAAGCATGTCGAACGAATCGACAAAGCAACATTGGTAAGAGCCGAACAAATGGAAAATCCAGAACGAAAGAAAAGACGCTTATTTTTGAAAAAAAGTAAAACTCGTCTTCGTACTTTGAAATAAAATTCAGAGGGGATAATTTACTCCAGCAATGTAGAACTTTTGACAATAAATGCTTTTGAAAATGGAGAGGAGAATGGCCCTGACGAAAAACATATCGTATTTTTTTTATTTCGAGACCTCCGGTTATAACAAAAACGCCGACATTCTCCAAATTGCGGCGAAAAGTGGCGATTTCAGTTTTTCGGCGTATGCAAACCCGAAACGGCAAATCTCTCAAGGAGCTTCGAACGTGAATGGACTAACGAACGAGAATAGGAATTTCATGCTACACGGGCGTCGTGTTGAATCGAAACCTGTAGAAATAGTGCTGCAAGATTTTTTGTTGTTTCTCAAATGGAATTTGGAAACAGATGCGTCTTATGTGCTCACAATAACACGTTTGAGAAATAAAAAATTTCAAAAAAAGAGCTAATAGCAGTAAAACGTGGGATTACTTCGTGCAGAAAGAAGCTTGTTCACAACGGTCAGCAGAAATTTTGAAATCGTTGTCACCCTTGAAAAATCATTGCTCATTGAATATCAGAAAAAAAATAGCCGATGCAAACATTTCATATAATGACATCATTGACACGTATCGCGAAGAAAACGAATCAGGCATTCGCCGATTATTTGGCAAAGATGAAAATCTTAATGTCCGAGTGACAACTTCATCCAAAGTTATAAAGAAACTTGTCAAATATTTGTCAATTTTATAAAATCGTAAAATATTTAACTGTTAAAAATCGCAAATTATTTAACTTTTAAAAATCGCGAATTATTTACGTCCATTAAATATATATATTTAAAAAATTTTTTTTGTTGTTCCAATTCCACTGTATACCCTGTCGGGTTTTTACGGAACCCCATCCCGATTCCCCCCTAGCACTCTCTACCCGCACTCAGCTAAGCTACCTAACTTCAATTGCGTCCGTAGCCGACTTAGCTACACTGTACCGCATTTGCCTGGGACACGGGGAAACTACGGAAAACCCGTGCCGGTACAGACGGCCATATTCTACTGATCCACCGGTATTTTTGCACTTGAGTAAAGTGCAGAAACACCAAAGTCTCAGAAGAAATCGCCTTCCGCTCAACGGTCGATGCGCCAGCTAGCGCACGGCTTAGCGGTCACCCATCCAAGTACTGACCGCGAACGAATCAGCTTGACTTGGGGGATCACCAGAGCCGTGCGCCAACCGCGCATCCACCGCTGTCGGTCCATTAAATATAATTATGTTATGTAAACTTTAAATGTTTTCAATAAATTATAACGTATCACTTTTTGGAGTCTTACCGCTCTTTGCTCCAAAAGCGTCGCTATGTGAGTTCTTTGCTCACTTTTATTTTCTTGTGAGGGCAGGTACTGTGGAATAAAAATTCAAAGACAGAAATTGATTCGAAATGTTAATTGAAATAGTTTGGTTTTATTCAAATACAATCAATTAAATCATTAGTAAAGAAATTCTTATTATAATTAAATCCGCTGAAATAAATTCTATAAAAAACAAGCCCCTGCGGGGCTTGGAGCCCCTTCGGGGCTCGTCTTTTGAGGTTTTGTGGTTCAAACGGCGTTTTGAGGTTTTCTTGCTTAAACTTCGTTTTGAAGTTTTGTTTCTCACACTTCGTTTTGAAGTTTTGTCGCTCATACTTCGTGAAGATATCCCGCAGTGACATTTTTGGAGGCACTCGCAGCATGTACACATCGCACTGTACTTTTCGTAAAATTATTGACACATCGTATTACGTGCTCTGAAATGGTATTCATACGTTGCGCTACGCACTACGAAATGTTATGCACACCTCGCGTTTCCGCTCTGAATGCTTATTCACAAATTTCGTGTAATCATTTTCGCGAAAAAGCAGATAAAAGTTTAAAAGATTTTATTGGCAAAACTTATTTACAGATGTCTAAATAATTTTAAATTTGTTGAACTATATGTTAACTATATAATGAATTAAGACGGCGAAGGATATTTTGATTCCTCGGCAAGTTTTAAAGTTTGATACGGATGTCCGATGCACAATCTTGGAAACTAAAGAAAATGGCAAAAAAGCCTCGCTTTTTCGCAATAGGCACGACCATCTGTTGTCGCGCTCCATTGTAATAATTGCCCGTTGCGCTATGCGCTTCGTTTCTATATTGTGACCAACATTAGAAAGGCGTGTTGTCTGTATACAACGTACGCATGATACGGCTTTTTGATGTTAATTGGGGGATAAAAAGACGCACGATACAAGTTAAGCTTTGCGCTCGGTTATAATTTATGACATCTATTCTAATATTTGTACTGACCTCCACGAGTGTGATTTACAAATCAATTCTATGAATTCGGTTTCTTATCAGAATAATAAATTTTAAAAAAAATTGTTATTTATTTTCGCGGCTGTTGATCTTCGACTGTATAAAGGAAAATGTTATAATATCCGCTTTACGGTATAAAGTGGATATTTTGTTTCGTGTAAGAATTTTTGTTTGATCGTCCAGGGTCAGCGTCATAAAAAAATAATAATAATTTTAAAAAAATGAATTTCTGGTTTTACCGATCGCAATATTTCATATGTTGTTTAAGAATTGTATATGGTGTGTATGTAAAATTAAAAAAAAACCTTTGTTTAAGTCGTTTGGTTGATAAAATGGATAAAGATAAGCAAAAAAAAAAAAAAAAAAAATTCTTCAGCATTCTTGTCCCTACCGTTTGGGAACGGCTGAAGCGATTAAGCTGCAAATCTTAGTGGACCATCTGTGACTAATGTATGATGACTACACGGAATCGGAGCCAAATCGGTTCAGCCGTTCATTTGTTACAGTGGATAAACACACACACACACACACACACACACACACACACACACACACACACACACACACACGCACACGCACACGCGCACGCGCACGCGCACGCGCACGCGCACGCGCACGCGCACGCGCACGCGCACGCGCACGCGCACGCGCACGCGCACGCGCACGCGCACGCGCACGCGCACGCGCACGCGCACGCGCACGCGCACGCGCACGCGCACGCGCACGCGCACGCGCACGCGCACGCGCACGCGCACGCGCACGCGCACGCGCACGCGCACGCGCACGCGCACGCGCACGCGCACGCGCACGCGCACGCGAACGCGCACGCGAACGCGCACGCGAACGCGCACGCGCACGCGCACGCGCACGCGCACGCGCTCGCGCACGCGCACGCGCACGCGCACGCGCACGCGCACGCGCACGCGCACGCGCACGCGCACGCGCACGCGCACGCGCACGCGCACGCGCACGCGCACGCGCACGCGCACGCGCACGCGCACGCGCACGCGCACGCGCACGCGCACGCGCACGCGCACGCGCACGCGCACGCGCACGCGCACGCGCACGCGCACGCGCACGCGCACGCGCACGCGCACGCGCACGCGCACGCGCACGCGCACGCGCACGCGCACGCGCACGCGCACGCGCACGCGCACGCGCACGCGCACGCGCACGCGCACGCGCACGCGCACGCGCACGCGCACGCGCACGCGCACGCGCACGCGCACACGCACACGCACACGCACACGCACACGCACACGCACACGCACACGCACACGCACACGCACACGCACACGCACACGCACACGCACACGCACACGCACACGCACACGCACACGCACACGCACACGCACACGCACACGCACACGCACACGCACACGCACACGCACACGCACACGCACACGCACACGCACACGCACACGCACACGCACACGCACACGCACACGCACACGCACACGCACACGCACACGCACACGCACACGCACACGCACACGCACACGCACACGCACACGCACACGCACACGCACACGCACACGCACACGCACACGCACACGCACACGCACACGCACACGCACACGCACACGCACACGCACACGCACACGCACACGCACACGCACACGCACACGCACACGCACACGCACACGCACACGCACACGCACACGCACACGCACACGCACACGCACACGCACACGCACACGCACACGCACACGCACACGCACACGCACACGCACACGCACACGCACACGCACACGCACACGCACACGCACACGCACACGCACACGCACACGCACACGCACACGCACACGCACACGCACACGCACACGCACACGCACACGCACACGCACACGCACACGCACACGCACACGCACACGCACACGCACACGCACACGCACACGCACACGCACACGCACACGCACACGCACACGCACACGCACACGCACACGCACACGCACACGCACACGCACACGCACACGCACACGCACACGCACACGCACACGCACACGCACACGCACACGCACACGCACACGCACACGCACACGCACACGCACACGCACACGCACACGCACACGCACACGCACACGCACACGCACACGCACACGCACACGCACACGCACACGCACACGCACACGCACACGCACACGCACACGCACACGCACACGCACACGCACACGCACACGCACACGCACACGCACACGCACACGCACACGCACACGCACACGCACACGCACACGCACACGCACACGCACACGCACACGCACACGCACACGCACACGCACACGCACACGCACACGCACACGCACACGCACACGCACACGCACACGCACACGCACACGCACACGCACACGCACACGCACACGCACACGCACACGCACACGCACACGCACACGCACACGCACACGCACACGCACACGCACACGCACACGCACACGCACACGCACACGCACACGCACACGCACACGCACACGCACACGCACACGCACACGCACACGCACACGCACACGCACACGCACACGCACACGCACACGCACACGCACACGCACACGCACACGCACACGCACACGCACACGCACACGCACACGCACACGCACACGCACACGCACACGCACACGCACACGCACACGCACACGCACACGCACACGCACACGCACACGCACACGCACACGCACACGCACACGCACACGCACACGCACACGCACACGCACACGCACACGCACACGCACACGCACACGCACACGCACACGCACACGCACACGCACACGCACACGCACACGCACACGCACACGCACACGCACACGCACACGCACACGCACACGCACACGCACACGCACACGCACACGCACACGCACACGCACACGCACACGCACACGCACACGCACACGCACACGCACACGCACACGCACACGCACACGCACACGCACACGCACACGCACACGCACACGCACACGCACACGCACACGCACACGCACACGCACACGCACACGCACACGCACACGCACACGCACACGCACACGCACACGCACACGCACACGCACACGCACACGCACACGCACACGCACACGCACACGCACACGCACACGCACACGCACACGCACACGCACACGCACACGCACACGCACACGCACACGCACAC